>CM065680.1:66726311-66741311 GCA_017654935.2 Phymorhynchus buccinoides
AGTTACACACTTTATGGGTCGATCTGTTGCCTCCATTTATCTTCTTAAAGGGGCACCCTGACGGATGGGTTTTTGCCAGAAACACGTCGAGATCACCAGTAAGACAGCCTTTTCAAGGATCAGCCCTTAATTTTATGAAGTTCTACTAAAGTTTAAAATTCAGTAAACCAATGTATTGAATTTATAAAGTAACAACGTTTAGTTTCCCACTTAAGCTTTAGTAGAACTTCATAAAAATTAAGCACAGAACACTCACTTTGCTCTGGTTTCCTAGAAATCAAACCGTCAAAACGGCGATTCCTCCTTGGCGGAGATGCCGGAGAGAAAAGCCATTTTGGATGGGGTGGGTGGAGGCGGAGGTTGAAGCTTTTCTTCTTTGTAGTGCAGTAAAAAAAAAAATGGAGCTATTTACTTTGTTGTGAGCGAAACTCCTTTAGGTAAACTGTATAAAATTAAAAAACTATATAAATAAAACGGCTTGTATTGTGGACATTTCGTGCAAACGATTTGGTCTAAATTCAGGCGGCCATTTGAGGCACATGCCTTCTCTTTCAATGAAAACAATGACTCCCAGCACCTCCCCGCCAAGGAGGAATAGCCGATTTGACGGCTTGATTTATAAGAAACCAGAGCAAAGTGAGTGTTGCGATCTCTGTAAAGGGTATTTTCCTGGTGACCTCGACGTGTTTCTTGCAAACACTCATCCGTCAAGGTGGCCCTTTAAGATGAAATCGCAGCACCCATTTATCAGCCAATGAACTTCGTTTCAGATGATCACCCTCACCCCTCTCACGCTCACCCACCACTATCCTGCACGCATCTGATGCGTGGATACTTCTATCTATTTTCCAGCCATCAAATAGAACAGTTTATACCGAGTGTTCAGCTTGCTGGCTTTCCTGCAGTTAAGGGGATGGATACTCGGGGGTTCCGAGGTCACCCAAGCTCTCATAAATAACGGGCAAATGCGACGTTCTGTACAAACAAACCACCAGTAGTCTTCACACTTACTCCACTTCATGACTCGCTAAGTGCTGGTTTGCTTTTATTGTGGACTTTCGATCTGGTGCAAAGAGGACAACCACTCTCTTGTAGAAAGTCAGCTTGAACATTCACTGTGGACATTCTTTGCAGGCCGACATGCAGACTGAAGAGTCTTTCACAAGACAAAACAGCTGTCTTTGCTCATAGGCATTGTCTATCTCCCCCATTGGGAGAAAAAATAAATCAGCACATTATTTTATTTTCTTCTTTTCAGATCACAGAACAAATCGTAAAGTTAAAGTTAAAGTAATTGAGTTTGTTTCTTAGGTTCACAAACACATACATTGGACACAAAAAAAGTTTTATTAAAGCAAACTATATATATACGTAAGAGGAAAGTTTAATGGTGTGTTTGTTTTTTCTTCTTCAATTCTTCATCGCTAAGTAACGGTCAAAATACCCGTTGTTCATTTTTCATCCTTTCCCCATGGCAACAGTGTATTGATAGTAAGGTCGAAATACACGTCGTTAGTTTTCACTCTTTCTCCATGGCAACACTGTATTGATATTAAGGTCGAAATACACGTCGTTAGTTTTCACTCTTTCTTCATGGCAACAGTGTATTGATATTGACGTCGAAATACACGTCGTTAGTTTTCACTCTTTCTCCATGGCAACAGTGTATTGATATTAAGGTCGAAACACACGTCGTTAGTTTTTACTCTTTCTCCATGGCAACAGTGTATTGATATTAAGGTCGAAACACACGTCGTTAGTTTTTACTCTTTCCCCATGGCAACAGTGTATTGATATTAAGGTCGAAATACCCGTTGTTCATTTTTCATCCTTTCTCCATGGCAACAGTGTATTGATATTAAGGTCGAAATACACGTCGTTAGTTTTCACTCTTTCCCCATGGCAACAGTGTATTGATATTAAGGTCGAAATACACGTCGTTAGTTTTCACTCTTTCCCCATGGCAACACTGTATTGATATTAAGGTGGAAATATACGTCGTTAATTTTTACTCTTTCTCCATGGCAAGAGTGTATTGATATTAAGGTCGAAATACGCGTCGTTAGTTTTCACTCTTTCTCCATGGCAACACAGTGATAGGCAAGTACTTTCATTACTAGAGTATCACTGTGTTGGCATGGAGAAAGAGTGAAAAACAACAGCGTGTATTTTGACCTTAAGTAGGAAAGGTGAAGAATTCTCGCCCTCAAGGAAGGATACCCCTAGTGTCTAGTTTTTCTTTCTCTGGGGTTACCGCGATGCACGTGCCAGGAATGACGTGGGTACAATCTGATTGGCTGATGGCTGTGAAGAAACTGCTAAGGGGTATATCTATATAACTGAAATTGCGGCAGAGAAGGGGGTCGTTAGGGATAATACATACGCAGATGAGTGTATGAAGGGGTTTTCGTATGTTTTTTTGCAAAATAATCAACCAGTGTTTTTTTTTTTATAGAATTGAAGCATTGCTTTTCAAACTGATCCTAATGACTTGAATAACTTTTCAGCAAAAGTTTAAGCCTTTCATAACGGTTTTTTTCCTGGGTTAACCAAGCTCACGTTTAATCTGCCAGTTGTTTCGTCGATTTGATTTTATCGCCTGATGAAGCGAACAAATATTTTTGTCGCCGTCGAAAATAGTCTGAACGTGGGCGGGGCTAAAACATCAGGACATTATTTTCAAGCAGCATGGCTTCCAAAAGCATGGAGAAACCACAGAACTAAAAAAAAGTGTGGTATATTGCTTGGAGAAACTTGTGGTACTGGTAAAAACGTTGCTTGCAATTCTGTAGGCGCGATCGGATTTTTTTTTTTTTAGCGCGATCTTTGAATGCCGCCATCGAAAATCGCCGGCGATTTAACGTCGATGAAATTGCAAGCAACGTTTTTCGTTGTTATCGAAAGTCGCGGGCGATTTAAGCCAGCGAAAATATCGCAAAATGGAATTCCAGCTTAAGTATTAGTTAGGAAATTTGTGACATTTCAGAAAATTCACACTGGTTAATAATTTTATTTCTTTTGCTGTCCCATCTCATTCCGATTCCCAACTCGCAGCCACACTATCGCTTGTTCAGGTCGCAGAATCCGAGACCAGCAGTCCAAGGGGAGCGATTCTATGTTAGGCCGTCAGGAGGCAACCAACCGAGGAGACACTGCACTGCTGCTGAGTCACTTCGGTGGAGTTCAGTAGAGCCTGTTCAGGACACCACCTACAATGGACCAATCAACAACAAGAAAGGTAGCCCCCTACTGACGACACTATTCTCTTAGTCGCGGAGCCAGTGTGAGTGAGGTCCTCCTCGGAGGGCGCCACCACGACCGTCTACCAACAGCTCCCCAGAACACACTGATCCACATGACTTTGACCCGAATGCACCAAGGCATAGACTGGATTGGAAACCGAAACTGAGGTCACCATGAGAGCAGGGCATGCAAACCACAGAATTTGAGACATTTTTCTTTTTAATGATTGATGGAAATGAGGTGGATGACTATGATGATGATGCTAAGGAGTTCCGTATCGCTCTGAGATTACATGACAGGGCTGTATTCTACGCTTCCTGATATCCCAGCGTTAACAAGGCCCGAGAACTACAGACACCTGCAGTGTTGGTCTTGCAATTAGAGCAACACTCTCAGAATCGCATCTGTTAAGCGGATGAAGCTCGACTGTGTGGTTTGTACAGTCTTCCCATTGAGCCCATAGCCACTCACGCTGGGTAGGAGTCGGTCCAGGACCGAACAAAAACCCTCTCCTCTGATGGGATTCGAACCAGTGACCTCCCAGCCAGTAGTCCGCGACGCTAACCACTACGCCACGGCGGCTGGTCGTTTATTACTTACATTAAGTCTCGCATTTTTACACCCTTGACAGACTCATAAAGTCATTGTTTCACTTTTGTATTATTCAAAATCATCGATACTTTCCTGGTATTGTCGTACCTCCAGGATTATCGTCACATTTGAAAATGTCCCACATGTGCCTGTTCCAGGTCGGAGGACATCAATTATTTTTCGTCAGAGCTGGTCTTGCAAGTACCTCCAGGATCTGCTCCGAGCACTGAATGATGGTTGTGGTGATTGGTTGATGGTTCGTCTCACATGTGCTCTTGGTAGCCGAGCGGACGTTAAACCCATCTTTCATTCATTCGTGAAGTCAAAAGTTTGGTTGGTTGTTGGTTTTTTTAGAAATGTCTCACGTGCGCCTTTGGCAGGTCGTTAAACTCGCTATTCATTCATGACTACAGTCAAACTCTGGGGGAAATGAAAGTATGCTTATATATCAGGGTCTAGTTTCTCTAGATAACGGTCGCCGCGCGAATAACGCTTACGGCAAGCGGGGCCTAAGAAACACTTTAGAAAACGTTTGCGGAAGAATATTACAAGCTCTTGTCTGATTGGTCAAAAAACATTATTGTTTTAACCAAACATGAATGGACCAATCAACAACAAGAAAGGTATTCACCCCATGCAAGTCACGTGATAGTTCGCCACGAGATACTTTGGGAGTAGCCACAAAACGTGTCTGGCAAACGTCGGCGAAAGAGGTGTTTCTTAGCACCGTTTTTGCCGATTTCCGCTCACGCTACGTAACGTTAGCCCTTGTGAAACGGCCCCCTGGATAACCTGATGCCGCGGCACGCACCCACCCCCGCCATCAACAATTCTGTGACAATGTGGAAAATTACGAGGGGAAACTAAACACAGAAAAATCAAGAGCACATTCATGGAATTAGCTCCATTTTATTAATCCCATTGAATGTCAGAAACTTCTCAGTTTCAAAGTTGTTTCGCTCGCTAGCGTGCGCCCGTGCACGCACGCACACGCACGCACACACACACACACACACACACACACACACACACACACACACACTCACACTCACACTCACACACACACACACCACACACACACACACACACACATATTTAACCTTGTTCATTATCTGTTTTATTCTTTAAGTGAAGATAAACTTTATTTAATGGGGTGGAGGTCATGATTACATCACTAACTTATTAGGCTTAGTTATTAATATATTCTTACATATTCTCACTTACAGACACATCTACTCACAGCTCAACCACACCAGAAACACACCGCAATATAATTGTGTCTGAATCACTTTTAGTGGAAGGACGTTAAACTGAAGAACGCACACACACATAAGCGCACGCACGCACCCGCACACGCACACGCACGCACACGCACGCGCACGCACGCACACGCACGCACACACACACACACACACACACACACACACACACACACACACACATTGAGGAAACACAAGATGTTGTGTACTTATAGCATTCCATTATGCTGTGCACTCTTTCTTAGCTTTAGTGCGTGGGTTGCTGTTGATGGACGTTTGTGTTCTTTGTTTACTTGAATGTGTTGTTTTCTTTTGTGTGAGTTTCTTTATCTTTCTTGTATTAATGGTGACAGTAGCTTGTTATTGCCTGGTGACTTTTTAATAACAATGGGTTTTAATCTCCTTTGGCGAGGATTAGTCAGCGGAGCTTAGCAACGAGAGAATACCCTTGGTGTTGTCTTTTTTTTTTTTGCTGTCAATTGGTCTGGCTTTTAATGTGAGTCATGTTTCACGTTTTCTTGTACTTTGCCTCCTAACGTTATTTATTTTAAAAAATTTAATACGTAGCCCCCCATCACTAGAGCTGGGTACCGGAACGGAAATCCGTACCGATATTATACCTGTAATTTTCGGTAACGTACCGGTATTTTGCACCGGTAGGGGAAGACGGGGTAAAAAGCGCATGGGCGGGTAAGAAGCCCACCCCAATTATCTCATGAAATAAAGAAAATTTCAGTCAAATTTGCCCATGAGACGAATGCTAGACATTAACGCTCGTCTCATGGGCAAAATGAGACTGCAATTTGCTTCATTTCATGAGATAATTGGGGTGGGCTTCTTACCCGCCCATGCGCTTTTTACCCCGTCTTCCCCTATATACCGGCTGGATTGCTGGTGATACAGTACATTAATTTACAATTTGACGACACAGAAAAGAGCTGTCCCAGAACGTCCCACGGGTAGGTATGGTTAAGAAAAGATCTGCCTACATGACTTCAATACACTCTCTCTGTCTTCCCCCCCCCCTCTCTCTCTCTCTCTCTCTCTCTCTCTCTCTCTCTCTCTCTCTCTCTCTCTCTATGTGGCTTACACACAATCCATCTCTATCCATATCTCTCTATAACACACACACACACACACGCCGCGCGCGCGCGCGCGTATGTGTATGCGCAAGATGCGACATCATGGTCAAGAATATATTCAAAACATTCATAACATTTTATACATTGTTGACAACGGTTATCTCCCTTAGCTACTTTCGGTACGTACCGGTACGCTACGCCCGTGCCGGTATACCGTAGGCTACCTATTTTAATTCGTACCGGTATTTTCGGAATTACCGGTTCGTACCGCCAGCTCTACCCATCACACGGTGATGAAGATCCCACTAGGTCCCTGCAGGGCTGCCTACCGTCCGCCCTAAGGAAACTGTGTCAAAAATAGCACACTGTCCCTGGAATCCACTTTTCTATCTGGCGTCCCTGGAAACTGAGAAGAATCCAAAATGTTTTAGAGCCATCACTTGTCTTGTTAGCTGACCTTACTATTGAACACAGGAACACCCCAAAAAAAACCCAGATACTGTTGAAAGTTTCCTCACAGACATGTTACGCATGGTTACTTTACTCTAATGGATCTTGAATATTGACGCACAATGACACCAAAAAGCATATAAAGAACGCTACCATAAATTCCAATCTCGCTGCGATTTGGCTAGATCACGAAATGATCCAACGTTAATGTTTGTTTTCACCCTGATGCATGACATTTGCGATGTTTGTCCCTAGGAAATAAGTCTCTGCCCCTGATTTTTAAGTAGTTTGTCCCTGGAAACTGTAACATAGCGTAGGCAGCCCTGTCCTTGCTTGCGCGCTTATAGTCAAGAGCATGGCGAGGTCGCGGAAATCCTCCTCAGGTTGCCAGAATGGTCAACATACTGACCGTGGGCCCTGAAGAGAAGAAGAAGAAGAGGTGTGACTGCAACTATACGACTTCACTATGATCTCAGAGGAGTGAAGACCCACAGCAGATCTAGAACACTAATAGAGATCGAACCACGCTCTTGGCGCGGGCCCTCCACTGCTGATGCTGCGTAATTCACAGAACTCTGCCACTCGTCGGTGAAATTCAAAAACCTCGTATATCTCGATTTTGGGGGTATTGAGTTAGATACATAGCCAGCTTTCTCATTTTTCCCCGCCACCTTCCACCAAAAGCTCCTATCTCTAACGACTTTCTATCTAGGGTAAACGAGGTTGTGAAAATAGACGAAAATCTCGTAAGTCCCAAATTCAGATCTAGTTAAGGACAAAAACCTCGTATCAAATTTATAATTTTAACAAAATGCAGGACTAAACTTGCAATGTCTTGAACAACATAATTATTCATCATAGTTAATCAATCGTGGTCAACGCGGTTCATTTTTTAAAACTTTTTTTTTTTTTTCTAAAAACTACCAAAATTGAGATACGAGGTTTTTGAATGTCACCGACGCACTATTTCGGCTGTCCGGCTTGCCCCCTTGACGTGTGTGTAATGCTTTGCAGATCTGTCTGCCGGCCTGGTGAACGTGCTAACGGACATCATCTGGAAGAGCACCATCGACTGGCACGCGGGCAACGTGGGCTGCAAAGCCATTCGCTACGGCCAGGGCGTGGTCACCTACGCCTCCACCTACGCTCTGGTTGCCCTCAGCCTGGACCGCCTTCACGCCATCGCCCGGCCCCTGGGCTTTACCACTTCTAGTAAGTCCCGTGTGTGTGTCTGTGTATGTCGATCTTATCACGTAGATTTGTGTGACCAAATCCGTTATTGTGTGTGTGTGTGTGTGTGTGTGTGTGTGTGTGTGTGTGTGTGTGTGTGTGTGTGTGTGTGTGTGTGTGTGTGTGTGTGTGTGTGTGTGTGTGTGTGTGTGTGTGTGTGTGTGTGTCTGGCTGACTGACGGGCTACAAATCTGTTTGTCAGTCTGTCTCTGTGTGTGTGTGTGTGTGTGTGTGTGTGTGTGTGTGTGTGTGTGTGTGTGTGTGTGTGTGTGTGCTGGAGATGATGAGATTAGCGTCCAATTGGTCGGGGACCCTTATGGACGATGTTCTTGAAGACGCGTTGAGATGATGATGATGATGATGATGATGAGTTTTGTGTGCTCAACTTCCATGGCCCTTTATACTCGGATGGCTGTTACCACTGTGACAATTAGCCCGCGAAGTTGGGTCCAATAGTAAAAAACAAAAGAAGTGAGCTGCACAGTAATTGATTTTCTACAGTAGTGGAAAGTCATGGTAAGCTGCAGCTTAGTCTTTTGTGGATGAATATGACTCTCTAACTAAGGGGGGGGGGGGGGGGTGTGTGTGTGTGGGGGGGGGGGTGTTGTTGTTTCTTTGGGGTTTTGTTTGTTTGTTGTTTTTTAACCAAACATGTATTGAAATGTCTCGGGAGACGCTCACTAGTGAACACAGATGAACATCGAAAGGTCATGAAAAGCTTAAGGCGGACAGGTGAAATTGAAATTATTAGGCCTGTGTCACACGTCCAGCTCATGCTCTGATCTCCAAACCTGCGCCCTCCCTCAAAAGAAGGAGGCGTTGACTTGGAAAACCCGAACCTTTCATTGTAATAATCGACCGTTTCAAACTGTCTGGAAATCATTGCCATTTTGTGTTGCCTGGAAGGAAATGAGCGCTTCTGGTCCGCCCTACTGGAGATCACTGTCGTCGGTCTTATATGATTTCCCTTTGACAAAGAAGAGGCGAAATCTTGTTTCTTTCTTTCTTTCTTTCTTTCTTTTTTTTTTTTTTTTTGCCGCACGCGGGCGAGTGGGTGCGAGACAGAAAGAAAGAGAGAGTGAGTTTTCCGTTGTTGGGGAAACTGCCTCTAGATGCACCGCCACCTGGTATCAAGGGCTAATAAGGCATAAGGGCGATAACTCCACCTAAACATCCCAAATGACTGCCGTTTCCTTATAAAAATGAAGGGCTTTTGCCTGCGGGTGGCTTGCTGAAAAGTGTTACTGTAGGTTTTCTTGCCTTTCTGTCTCGGACTGTCTGTCGACTCTTCGTCTTGACTGTCTGTCATTAGATATACATGTCACGTATGGCCTGCAGTACTGAGAAGCAGCACGCTGCCATGCTCGGAAAATGGGATAAGGTTAGGATCAGCCTATGATTATTTTCATGAAACTGAAAGAAGCAGACTTTGAGATTGAGGGTCGTAAGCATGATGGGGGTGTTTAAGCTATTGATTTGCCGGCAGGTTGGCGATCTCTCTCTCTCTCTCTCTCTCTCTCTCTCTCTCTCTCTCTCTCTCTCTCTCTCTCTCTCTCTCTCTCTCTCTCTCTCTCTCTCTCTCTCTCTCTCTCTCTCTCTCTCTCTCTCTCTCTCTCTCTCTCTCTCTCTCTCTCTCTCTCAGTTTTATTTTGTGTTTCTTAAAAAAATCTTATGAACTGATTTAGTCGCCAGTTAGGCTTATATTATTCTTTAGTTCATGGTTTGTGCTTCCTTGGCATCGGAGCATTGTTTGCTAATGTCAATAAAATTCATTTTTCAATTTCAATGTTTCAATTTCAATTTCTCTCTCTCTCTCTCTTTCTCTGTCTCATTCTCTAGGGCAATGGCCTTTGAGTAAATGAAGAAATCTTCCATGTACGTATAAAAGCTCTTTCTCTCTCTAATGACTTTTAAATGAATAGATATTTCAAGTGTAAGGACCATCCCTCTCTCTACCTCTCTCTCTCTCTCTCTCTCTCTCTCTCTCTCTCTCTCTCTCTCTCTCTCTCTCTCTCTCTCTCTCTCTCTCTCTCTCTCTCTCTCTCTCTCTGTGTGCGCGCGCGCGCGTGCATGTACGTGCGTGTATGGTTGCACGCAGGTTTGCGCGCGTGAGTATTAACAATTATGCCTGTGCGTATGCAAGTTTTATTTAATCCATATTTCAGCCTATCTTTGTATCACACATAGGGGAAGACGGGGTAAAAAGCGCATGGGCGGGTAAGAAGCCCACCCCAATTATCTCATGAAATGAAGCAAATTTCAGTCTCATTTTGCCCATGAGACGAGCGTTAATGTCTAGCATTCGTCTCATGGGCAAATTTGACTGAAATTTTCTTTATTTCATGAGATAATTGGGGTGGGCGTCTTACCCGCCCATGCGCTTTTTACCCCGTCTTCCCCTAATATATGCTTTGTTACCTTTGTGTTCAGCTCTGTATGTGTAATAGCATGTCTTGCCACGTTTATGTTCTATGTTAGTACGTATCAAGGACAGATTGGAAGAATAGGCGTTGCCTAGTCTCTCTGTCTCTGTCTCTGTCTCTTCTCTCTCTCTCTCTCTCTCTTCTCTCTCTCTCTCTCTCTCTCTCTCTCTCTCTCTCTCTCTCTCTCTCTCTCTCTCTCTCTCTCTCTCTCTCTCTCTCTCTCTCTCTCTCTCTCTCTCTCTCTCTCTCTCTCTCTCGGGCTGATGTATATGCTAATGGCAATTTTTAAAAACAATCTATTCATTTGATTCTCTCTCCCTCACTCTCTCTCTCTCTCTCTCTCTCTCTCTCTCTCTCTCTCTCTCTCTCTCTCTCCCTCTCTCTCTCTCTCTCTCTCTCTCTCTCTCTCTCTCTCCTCATCTCTTCATTATTTCTGTTCATCTGTATATCATTCTGCAAAACTCTTTTAAATGGGCACACGGAGTAATACGTTTTTTGCAAGAAACGCGTCGAGATCACCAAGAAAACTCCCTTTACAGAGATCAAAACACTCACGCTGCTCTGGTTTCCTATAAATCAAACCGCTAAATCGGCGATTCCTCCTTGGCGGAGGTACTGGAAGTCAGATTTTCTCAGTGAAAGGCATGTGCCTTCTCTTTTTTAATGGCCGCCTGAGTCGCTTAGGCCTTTGCACAAAATGTTCAGAATATAAGTATTTAAAACAAAGGAGTTTCTCTCACAACAAAGGAAATAGCTCCCCCCCCCCCCCCCCCCCCCCCCCCCCCCCCCCCCCCCCCCCCCCCCGCACTCCATCCCCCCCTCAAAAAAAATGGCGGGTCTTCTGTCGTTCAGATGTATTATCACGCCTTTTAATGAATTATTAAACAAAAGGGCGCTGAATTTTCCCAAAAGAGTAAGTAAGAAAAGGTTTATTCACCAAAAGAAGTGTTTTGACCAAGTTTCGTGATTGTCTCGCGTCCACCTTTAATACAGCATGGAAGAAATGTTGCTTTGTTCGATCCGTTTCTTTCTTAAAATACCAGCTCACTGAACGGAGCAGACAACGTTCGCATAAACCAGGCTGTGTGGGACAGTTTTACGAGAAGGTTTCTTCGCTAATGACACTCTTGGTTAGCCATACTACTAAAGCCTCCTGTCACACAGGTTAAGTCCAAGCAGTATCGTCAAAAGTGAGGAGAGTGTAAAAAGGAGGAAAGAAAGAGAGATTGTAGGCTGAGAGATGAATGTGCGTACATGTTGGTGGTGCTGATGGTGTGTGTGTGTGTGTGTGTGTGTGTGTGTGTGCGTGTGTGTGCGTGTGTGTGTGTGCGTGTGTGTGTGTGTGTGTGCGTGTGTGTGCGCGCGCGCGCGTGTGTGTGTGTGTGTGTGTGCGCGCGTGTGTGCGCGTGCGTGTGTGTGTGTGTGTGTGTGTGCGCGCGTGGTGTAGGCGTTAGTCTGTTGTGTTGTGTATTTGGGTGTGCATGTGTCTGCGTTCAAAAGGATTGCATGTGTATCCGCGAGCATACATATCAACATGCGCGTCCGTGTTAAAGCGTCCGTGTGTACGTGTGTGCGCGCGTGCATGCATGCGTGCCTGCGTGTTTTGTGGATACGGCATTGCCTCGGGTGATCAGAATTGAGTACTACCATTCAAAATAGTAGACTATATGAACGTACCTCCAGGGAGCCAGAAAACGGGAACTGAAATAGTGTGTGTCCATCTGTATTACTTTCTTGTGTTACAGTCTATTAACATTGCGGTCGGATAGATGGATGGATGGATGGATGGGTGGAATGATGGATGGATGGATGGATGGAATGATGGATGGATGGATGGACGGACGCATGAAAGAATGAATGGATTGACGAACGGACGGACGGATGAATGGGTGGATGGATGGATGAATTTGATGGATGGATATGCGGGTTGGTGCTTGTGTGCTTTTGTGCTTTTTCCTGCGAGTGTGCATACGAGTGCGTGTCATCACATACATACAGAAAAACATCTAGGACTTCGTTTAGTTGCTTAAGCGCTCCGTTACTTCTAGTAGAAATGAAGACTAGAAAAGCACTTAACGATGTCTTGGTGACTTGTTCCAGAGACGGAGGATTACTATGAAACAGTCGACCCCGCGGTACATGGGTAATGATGCTTGTGAAAACAAGTACTGTCCGAACTGCCCTTGTAGAGACTAGTGTGCCCATGTAGCATGAGGAATGGCTCTGATGTTATTGTCCAAGTTTTCCTAGTAACGACCGAGAGTTAAAAAGCTTGGGTGGTTTGGCTTTGTATGCTGTTCTCTTTCCCTTTCTCTGTGTTGTACCTTACTCTCTTTGTGTCTCTGTCTTACTGTCTCTCTTTCTCTTAAAAATATGCAATAGTGATCTTTTAATTTATAAAGTCAAAAGCACCTTGTCAGCTCTTCCTCCAGCAAATACGCGTGCTGCACATGTCGTGTATGTATGTGTATCAGAGAGTTTTTAAAACGTCTGTGCGTGTATTTCTCTGTGTGTATGTGTGCATGCGTCTGTGTACGTCTGTATTAGTGTGCATGCGTGTGTGCAAGTTCATGTGCTCGAAGGTGTTCATGCACTCATGAGCTTACGTGAATGCCTGTGCGAATGCTATTTTGAAAGAGTGAGAAGCAGAGAAACAGACGGTCAGGCAGGCAGGGAGAGAGAGAGAGAGAGAGAGAGAGAGAGAGAGAGAGAGAGAGAGAGAGAGAGAGAGAGAGAGAGAGAGAGAGAGAGAGAGAGAGAGAGAGAGAGAGAGAGAGAGATGGAGGGAGAGGGAGAGACTGGGAGATATAACGCACTCGTAAATGGCGTACTCGCTTTTCTGTATGGCAAAGCAACGTTAAAAGGTTAAAAACAATTAGTTTTAAAAATCAGGTTTTCAACTTCAACATCACAGACAAGCATATAACACTCCGTTCACGATGTCCACACGTAAGCCCTACTAATCCTTGTAGGTAAGAAGGATAATTAGTTAACGGCGAAAAGTAGCTCAACAATGCCTCTGTTGTTCTTCTTTCCGTCCATCAATGGTGGACATTGCTAATCTCTCATCCACCTCCATCCAACCTGCCAACCATCGTGAACTCTTTTCATTCCACTCCTTGACTTCTTCCTTGCACTTTGCGCATCCTTTCACACACCGCAACCTGCAGACGATCAGCGTCAGGCTTTGAACTCTTTCGCGGGGTGAACAAAAATACGTCAGTTGAATGCCTCACACGAAATAAGCTTTGTCGTCTGTCATAAAAAAAATCTGCGAAAAAAAAGAGAAGGAAATAAGAGTGATGAAATAGCATTACATGGCTTAAGAACAAAGAGAGAGGAAAGTCCTCATTAGTGTTTCATCCGTCAGACCTGGGGGCCGTTTCCCAAGGGCTAACGTTACGTAGCGTGAGCACAAATCGGCAAAAACGGTACTAAGAAACACCTATTTCGCCGACGTTTGCAAAAAACGTTTTGTGGCTACTCCCAAGGTATCTCTTGGCGAACTATCACGTGACTAGCATGGGGTGAATACATTTCTTGTTGTTGATTGGTCCATGAAAGTTTGGTTAAAATAATTTTTAAAATTTTACAAAATTTTACCAATCATACAAGAGCTTATAATATTCTTCCGCAAACGTTAAAGTGTTTCTTAGGCCCCATTTGGCGTAAGCGTTATTCGCGCGGCGACCGTTATCTAGAGAAACTAGACCCTGATGCTTTCCCCATTTGTCTGGACGCTGGTTGGTAGGCTGAAAGACGTCACGTGGTGCAGCATCCCTCAGGTGATTGACAGCCCAGGAACCACAACCTTTATTTCTTTTTGCTTTGTTGTCCAGTGTTTTATTTTGTTTGTTTGATTGACTTTATAATTCACCACCTGCCTGTCCTTATTTTCGTGAAAATAGGGTTTTACGCCCTCTTCGGCCTTTCGGCCATGTGGGGCATTTATAAATACAAAGATGGTGGGAACAATACTGGAGGCAATGCCCGGAGGCAGTGCTAAACCAGTAAAGTCCCGATTTTTTAATAATACAGATATGTGTAGCAGTAACCACGCCTCGGTTAAACCTCATCGGCTATGGTACCGCCACATAAATAATGATAAGTATAATCAAATTGTCCTTATTTTCGCCAGAAAGTGTTCTTTTTATATAATTGGTCTTTGTTTATTTAGCATTTGCTGTCGGATGTTTTTATGTGTTGTTGTTTTCTTTGCTTTAAAAAAAAATTATTATCAGAATTATATAAAGCAGCCTTTGTCGAACTTTTATTTTTGCTCGTTTCTCTTTTTTGTGTGTTTCCGGTTATTATGGGGTTGTTTTTTTTGTTTCTTTGGGATCTTTTTTTTAACCTATTCTAATTTCCTGTGCACGCATCAAGCCTCCAGTTGATTCGGTTTCAAACTCCACTAGCGTTACGATGTTATTGTATAAGGAACTTCCTATCTTCATTAATTCGATACCATCAGTTCTGGCAGAGCTCAGCTTGCGTGGCTGAAGGCCCGTGAAAAGTGCTATATGCATGGCCACTCGCCTTTTGCATGACGAAAGAATTCATCTGTCGTATTCTGGTTCTGTTTTGCTGCTCTCGATGAGAGGTTTCAAAAGATAATTCCAGTCCTGCTTCCGGGGAACGTCTGGTTAGCTGATCTGATAAAATAATAATAATAATAATAATAATAATAATAATAATAATAATGAGCATTTATATGCGCTTATT
>CM065680.1:66746311-66756311 GCA_017654935.2 Phymorhynchus buccinoides
CAGGGAAACAGTCGAAAAAATAGTAATACTCTACATTGGTGATAATAACAGCTTAATTACAAATATATACATAACGTTTAGTTCAATTGAAACAAATAACACCTGATTTGTGGCACCCAAAATATTGAAACTCAGATCTGTTTCCTGCGTAGTGCCTACTGTGTTTAAGGTCAACTATGTTAGGAGGAGGAGGAGGAGGAGAAGGAGTGGACATAGGGATAGGGGGGAGGGGGTATTCCTTCCGGTAGCAGCAAGTCAATCTTGATGTCAACCGATTTGATTGACCACCGTAAGTGGTACAACTTTGCCCCCATTTCCCCGCAGCTTTTATTTCGCGACAATCCATTCCTCGGTCGGTCTGGATTCTTGAACTGGCGCTAGATTGACCATTCAAACACTTAATTAGTTCGGTTTGTGTGTGTGTGTGAGTCCGCATTGAAGTGAGGGACTGGAGCCTGCTTGGACACGAAAATCGCGGAGATTCCCAAAAGAGCGCATAGCTCATATGAGCGCGCCCATATGAGCGCGTTTTATAGCCCATATAGGCGCGTTTTTTATGGCCCATATGAGCGCGTGTTTTCTAGTCTATTAGCAGATAGTAGCAGATTCTCGTATTAGGGTTAGGTTAGGGTTAGGGTTAGTTTAAATACTAGAGAGAGAGAGAGAGAGAGAGAGAGAGAGAGAGAGAGAGAGAGAGAGAGAGAGAGAGAGAGTATCAATTGAAAGCTGTATGCCAGTTTTAGGTTATTGTTTTACACATTAGAGAAAGTGCATGATATCAAAAATATGTGTGTTGATTTCATGCAATGAAATTCTTTTATGTGCTGTTTTCTCGTATATTTTGAAATTAAAGAATTATGATTGAGATGCGCTCTTATATACGTATATCGGCCTTGTAGGATAGATACGCGCTCATATGGGATACGACCACCCGCGCTCATTTGGGCTATGCGCCCAAATCGTCATTTCACAAAATGCGCCCTTTTGGGTTATTCCCGAAAATCGGGGGGGCTGCCAGAATGTCACTCTCGGTCCAAAGTCAGCCCTGGTTTTTCTTTGTGGCTCAAGCCACAAACCTATAACTCACTTTGTCGGTCGGTCTGTCGGTCGGTCGGTCGGTCCAAAATTGTCGCACATTTTGACAAAATTGTCGCACTTCAAATCGAGGCTACACTTCAAATTGAGGCCGCTCTTTAAAATGATGTATTTTAAAAGCGTACAAAATAATAAACATACGTAATACAGACACTACAACAGACACGACGAGTATGCGGTGCTTCTTTTGATGAGTATAAGTAGGATACATAGTTTTAAATGTTTTCCAAAAGATATAAAAAGTTACGAAATGGTGCAGAGATAACATTCTGGTTTACAGATTAAAATTATTGAAAAGCCAGGGGAGGTGACTCATGATTGGAGTGGTAAAAATAGACCGCGTGCCACAAACTATTGCGATTTCGCGCTTGTTTTTTTAAAATTCGTATAATGTTGCTCTGTTCACCGGGGAACAAGAGCTGTACAGTCTCAGACCGGTACGGAACTCCATAGCATCATCATCATCGTTATCATCGGCCTCATTTTCCATCAATCATAAAATTTAAAAATGTCTCAAATTCTGTGGCTTTGTATGCCCTGCTCTCATGGTGACCTCAGTTTCGATTTCCAATCCAGTCTATGCCTTGGTGCGTTCGGGTCAAAGTCATGGGGATCAGTGTGTTCTGGGGAGCTGTCGGTGGACGGTCGTGGTGGCGCCCTCGGAGGAGGACCTCACTCACGCTGGCTCCGCGACTAAGAGAATAGTGTCGTCAGTAGGGGGCTTAGTAGGTGGTGTCCTGAACAGGCTCCACTGAACTCCACCGAAGTGACTCAGCAGAAGTGCAGTGTCTCCTCGATTTTTTTTTTTTTTTTTTTTTTTTTTTTTTCTATTATTCACACATCTTGGTCACTATGTCTGAGTTTATGTTCTAATTGTTTCTTGTCTTGTTTCATATGTCAATATTTGTTAATGGAGATAAGTTAATTAGCGGTTTAAAAAAAAGGATTCGTATGTGAAATTCCAGCAACTGTGTTGTGCATGTATATGTGTGTGTGTGTGTGTGTGTGTGTGTATGAAGGTGTATCTGTGCATGATGGTATAATGTGCCTGTCTATATGATGTTGAGTACTGTTAAAAATAAAAATAAAAGTGTTTTTTTTGGTTTTTGTTGTTGTTTTTGTTTGGAGCCTATGTAATACTATGCTGATGTGTACTGTTATGGTGTCTTTTGGGCTATTGTTTGTAATGTTTGATGCCGCAGGTGTGAATGGTACGTGTATGCATTTTCTTGTGCCCCCAGGGGTTTTTGAAATAGAGTTGATTTGATTTGATTTGATTTGGTTGGTTGCCTCCTGACGGCCTAACATAGATTCGCTCCCCTTGGACTGCTGGTCTCGGATTCTGCGACTTGAACAAACCGGGGTGTAGCTGCGAATTGGGATTCGGAACGAGCGGCGTGGGAGCAACGCCACTGTAGATGGGACAGGAAAAAAAAAGGAAAAAAAAGCTGTGCAGATGCATAAAACGTCGAAAATAATCAAAATGTCGATTTCGGGTTTGTTTGTTTTTATTCTTTCCTGTTTTGTACTTGCCAAACTATTTGAGCACACCAATGTGTACATTTTGCTTGTGATGGCAATTTGATAATATGAATCATCAGATTAAAACTCCAACATCCGAACCGATAATGAAAGTTCGTTTAACGTCTTCCGGCCTGGAACAGGCACATATATGGGGCATTAGAGACATTGTGAGTGTGTATATGGCGTGCGTGTGGAAAAGGAGGAGTGGGTACTGGGTAGGGGTGGGATCTGTTCATGCCTTGATTTTGTTCCTGATGTTGTGAGTGTCTATAGTAGTGTGCATGTGAAAAGAGGGAAGGTGTGTGGGGGTTGGAAAGACTGACTCGAGCATTTTTCATTTCTTCTTTAAATTATGTTAAATCGTTATTTTTTTAAATAATAATAATAATAATAACAATAATAATAATAATATAATAATATAATAATAATAATAATAATAATAATAATAATAATATTATTATTATGTAAATTTCTATAACGCGTCATCTCCAATGAAGGGGCTCTAAGCGCTTTACCCAAAAACATTTAGGGAAGAAAAATTAATAAATAAATAAATAAATAATTGAACAAAATAAACAACAAACGAAACAGCCTAAGCAAAACTATTAAGAGCCTGACTCATACCGTGGGCTTAAAACACACACACACACACACACACACACACACACACACACATAAGAACACACAAGCGCGCGCGCGCGCGCGCGCACGGACCCCACAAACACACACACACAACGCAAGGCGCACGCCCGTGCAAAGACACAGCCAGACATGCAGACGCACACACACACACACACACACACACACACACACACAGAGACGACCGGTGAGAGCATTTTTTATTTTTAAAAAATTATGCTTCTTTTGAATGTTTTAATGTTTAATGTTTTAATGTTTTAATGTTTAATGTTTTAATGTAATGTTTCTTCTTCTTGATTTTTTTTTCTCTCTTGATATTTGTAAAGCGCTCTGGGGATGATTTTTTTCATCGAAGAGCGCTATATAAGCTTTATTTATTTATATTTGTATTTATTTTATTTTATAGATTATTATTTATTATTATTATTATTATTATTATTATTATTATTATTAACTATAAAGATAGTGAGACGATCCTGGAGGTACTGCAATACTAGGAAAGTCCCGATTATAAAACAAATCAAGATAGTTAAAATTACTAAGGTCGAATATCCAAACCATCAATTCTCCCCCTTTTGTCCCTCCGTCTCTTCCCTTCTCTCTCTCTCTCTCTCTCTCTCTCTCTCTCTCTCTCTCTCTCTCTTATGTCTTTTTTTGTGGGGGGGGGGGCGCAAGAGAGAGAGAGAGAGAGAGAGAGAGAGAGAGAGAGAGAGAGAGAGAGAGAGATAACCACACTGAACTTGACCCTTCCTTGGGGACACTCACGAGCATTGACACTCTTTAAGACTGTTCTCCCAAGAATCAATCAGCTCACGAACAGATTTTTTCCCCTGCCACATTATCTCCCCTTGAGCACCCGTCCCGTTAACAACCCCAACCCCACACCCATACCCACACCACACCCATCTTGCAACGACCACCCTCCTACCCCAATCCTCAGACCTTGTCCTCCCTTATCCTTCCCTCTTTCTCCCCCCTCAGCTTCACTCCCACCCCCATACCCCAACCACAACCTCCCAACAAACCGGTGGTTGACCAAAAATGCACTTTAGCCCCCCCCCCCCCCCCTCATGTTTACGACACTCAATCTCAAAGTCTACTTCTTCCAGTTTTACGAAAATAAACCCAGGCTGATCCTAACCCTATCCCTTTTTTCACCCCACAAAAAATGGCAGAATGTTGCTTCTCGGTGAAACTTTTCCATGCGATAATTTGATGGGGGGGGGGGGGGGGGGGGGGGGGGGGGGGGGGGGGGGGGGGGGGGGGGGGGGGGGGTATAGTACCTGACAACCCGGTGGTCTACGGGATCTCACAGACCTACCCTGTGGCATTCTCACCCCCACCCCCACCCCCTTCCTGGCAGTAGTCAGTGGGATGGGCCTAGTCACACAATAAAGAAGATTCCGGCGGAACCCTGCAACAGATATGCCAGGCACGAATCCCTGTTGGGCCAGTTCTTTTCCGGCACAGAGACGTCCTACCCAGACCATTTGACGGTATCGGGATCTTGCACGCTGCCAGACGCATATAGGGCCTAGTGGAAGCTGGCGAGGGCGGAAAAGTGAATAGAAAAGAAAGATCAGGGAGGAGTGTTTTGTTTGGGGGTTAAAATTGTTCAGCACGCACGCACTCAAGCGGGAACAGTGTTTCGAAGTCAAAGTCAAAACTTCTTGTATTATCTCGTTAAAGGGGCACCCTGACGGGTGAGTTTTTGTAAGAAACACGTCGAGATCACCAGGAAAACACCCTTTACAGAGATTGCAACACTCACGTTGCTCTGGTTTCCTGTAAGTCAAACTGTCAAATCGGCGATTCCTCCTTGGCGGAGGTGCTGGAAGTCAAATTATTTCTCCCAAAGAGAAGGCGTGTGCCGTCTCTTTTCTAATGGCCGCCTGCGTTTAGATCAAATCGTTTGCACGAACGTTTCGCAATACAAGCCTTTTTATTTTTATTTTTATTTTTTTTAATGTTTATGCAGTTTACCTAAAGGAGTTAAGCTCACAACAAAGGAAATAGCTCCACTTTTCTTTCTTTTTTTTACTGCACTACAAAAAATGAAAACGCTTCAACCTCCACCCACCCCATCCAAAATGGCTACTCTCTTCTGCATCTCCGCCAAGGAGGAATCGCCGTTTTGACGGTTTAATTTCTAGGAAACCAGAGCAAAGTGAGTGTTCCCATCCCTGAAAAGACTGTTTTTTCTGGTGATCTCGACGTGTTTCTTGCAAAATCTCATCCGTCAGGGTCCACCTTTAAGAGAAATTACAGGTGTGGTCTCATATGTACAAGCACGGTACAAACAGGAAAACACATATTCATGCATTAAAAGTGAAAGCAAAACTGAGGGAAAGAATGGACAGCCAATGGTGATTCACAAAAAGTTGGACAGTCGATGCAAGCATCCTTCCCGACACATTGAGAAGCGCCCTCGATGCCTCCCCCCTTCCCCTCCCCCCTTACGTTCACTCAAATATAAATCAGTATAGCAGATTTTCTCATTTGCAAGCATCCTTCCCTGCGCCTTACATTGAGAAGCGCCCTCCATCCCCCACCTTTTCTTTCCTCGCATTCTTTTGTCCTCCCCCTCCCCTCCCCCCTTACTTCACTCAAATATAAAAATCAATGTAGCAGATTTCTCATTTGCATGGACAAACTCAAACATAGTACCCTATTTTACGGACTATATATAAGGCGATACATTTTTTTTCCTAGACTGAGATATCCTGCGCCTTATGATATAGTAAGAAACTATAATCACAAAATCTGAATTTTGTGTAAAATGTTGTGGGTGTGGTAGGCACGTGTGAGTGGTGGGGGGGGGGGGTGGGGGGTGGGGGGGGGGGGGGGGGGGTGGGGGGGGGGGGGGGGGGGGGGGGGGGGGGGGGGGGGTGGGGGCCTTTATAATCAGGTGCGCCTTGTAGTCCGTAAAATACGGTAGTTTCAATATTTGGTGGAGGGGGAAGACAATCTAATAAAATTATGCAAATCCTGCTACACAAAAAATCAATGAAGACTAGTCTTGTTGTCCCTTCTCTTTCCCAGCATTCCATGCGCCTCCCTACAGTTTTGTTCACATATTTGTCAATTGTCGTGCGTTAGAAGCCCACAGACATCGAGTTGGTTCAATTCCAGTGACAGCCTCCGATTGATAGCCTCCGCCGAGGATGTTACGAAATAGCTCCCGTTGTGCCGAAGATGGTTTTTAGCGTGAGACGTTATGTGCAAAATGTCGTCAAAATATGTCCAGTTGTTCTACAGCAATCCTCTTAGTAGATCGTAATAAATAAGTGATACATTAAAATTGTTTTAAAATTCTAGCTGTGTTTCAATGACAGTTTTTTTGGGGAGTAATTCCAAAATTATAAAGGATATTTTAAAAGTCCTATCCTCATCCTCCACACAACTTGATCAGACTCCGGTCGTGACACTTCGATTAAAACTGTTTACAGACAGACACACAGGTATGCAATCAGAGGCAAAGCAATAGTGTGCGTATTACGAGAGAGAGACACAGAGAGAAAAACGAAAACGAACGCGAAAACGAAATTTTATTTAACCAGGGAAACATGAGATAAGCAATACAATGCTTTTTTCCACCCAGCCCTGGGGCAAATAGAACATTCAATAACAAAGATACCTAACGCATGCACAAAAGTGAAAAGGCAAATGGGTTACACAAAAAAGGAAGCAACGCTTAGGGTAATAACAGGGCAGGGGGGAGGGGGAATATGGAGGGGGAATAAGGGGGAGGGAAGGCTATGCTGAAGCATGTCACAACGCACATCGAGAGAGAGAGAGAGAGAGAGAGAGAGAGAGAGAGAGAGAGAGAGAGAGAGAGAGAGAGAGAGAGAGAGAGAGAGAGAGAGAGATAGGGAGAGAGATAGACAGAGACAGAGAGAGAACGAGAGAGGTGGGGGAGAGAGAGACAGAGAATGGAGAGAGAGAGGGAGGAGAGAGAGAGAGAGAGAGAGAAGAGAGAGAGAGAGAGAGAGAGAGAGAGAGAGAGAGAGAGAGAAGAAGGAGAGAGAGAGAAACAGGGAGAGACAGGCAGAGAATGGAGAAAGAAAAGGAGAGAGAGAGAGACAGACAGACAGACAGACAGACAGACACACATTCGTGCATGCGTTCTACAGAAGAAAAGGAGTAGAGTATTGGGTGATGAAATGGACGAGGCAAATGGGAGAAATACTACAAGGATGGAATCTGATTCTTTTTGTTCATGACAGATGTAAGCGGATTTGAAGATGAGGGTGGGGTGGGGTGGGGAGGGGGGTATCACTCTTTGTATAACAAGTGGATGAGAGACCTGAGCAATGCGATCGGAATTTATACCCCAGCATTACCGGACAGAGATCAGACAGGCTTTGTCTCGGTGCTGTCTCTTCCCCTTGTTTATAAGGGTACTTTGATTTGGTAGGCTACGCCACGTGACCAGGTGCAAATTGCCGTACACTGAAGAGTGTACTGTACACTGAATAACGAGCATACACCGGGGGGGGGGGGGGGGGTAAACAAGAACAGAATCACGCGCGCACAAAACGTGCATGTTAAAAAAAAGAAGAAGAGAGGGAAAGAGACTATTTTCTTTCTGTGTCTATATCAATCAATCAATCTCTCTCTCTCTCTCTCTCTCTCTCTCTCTCTCTCTCTCTCTCTCTCTCTCTCTCTCTCTCTCTCTCTCTCTCTCTCTCTCTCTCCCTCTCTCTCTCTCTCTCTCTCTCTCTCTCTCCCTCTCTCTCTCCTCTCCTCTCTCTCTCTCTCCTCTCTCGGTCTCTCTCTCTCTATCTTCTCTCGCCCCCCTCCCTACCCTCTCTCTCTCTCTCTCTCATTCTGTCCTCCCTTTCCCTAAATAGTGCAAAGACACCCAAACTCTCTAAAATTTATCTCTCTCCCCCATCTCTCTAGTCTTTTTCTCTCTTATTCTTCCTCGACAACTCTCCTCCCCCAAGCCCCCTTTCTCTCCCTCTCTCTTTCAGACAACTAACGTACAGTTGCTTTTCACTTAGACTAAGAAAAAGATTGTCCACGTGTATAAAAGAGAAAGATGTTCCTGGTTGAACTGGGATGAGAACAGAAGGGTTGAGTTGATGTGGGGATTAAATCCAATCTTGTTCGGAACTTAACGGGCAAAAAAACCGTTAGGGGAAATGCACGGTACAAAAGTTTAGGGTGAACAAACAGAATCATGAACAGAAGAGCAAGCAATGAATGAATGAATGAGTGAATCTTTAATTTAATGTCTTTTCACACGAATAGTGATTTTAGACAACATGCAAAAATGGAGCCAATTAAAAAAAAATACATGCAAGCTTAAATAAACAATTATAACAACACACAAAGCAAAACATCTACAGTAAGCTTCCAATCGGCGTGGACAGCATTAATTTCGCAATTGAGGCAATGTCAATTTCTGCGTCACTTAAGATATCCTTGGTATTATTATACTTATGATGAAAAAATTCCATCCTGAACATTCGGTATTTATAGAGTAACATTGGGCATTGTAATAGTAAATGATGAATTGATAATCTCTGAGTGCAGAGAAAATTAGTTTCTATGTATTTAGTTTTCCATGAATTTAGACGTATCTTGTACACTAAACTAAATATGGATCAGTTGTGGATGCACTGGAATGCATCAAAATATTAGGTCTAAAGTCAGATGGATTGATACAAATGGATTTTTCCAACAATAGAGTGGCACAGTGGTAGCGCGTTCGCTTCGTGTCAAGTAAACCCGAGTTCGAACCTGGGTACAGGGGATTTTTTCCTCTCACTTTGCACTAGGCCTTACGGTCTGAACGTGGAGTCTTTCGGATGAGACGATAAACTGAGGTCCCGTGTGCCCATGCACTTAGCATACGTTAAACCGAGTGGCAACGAAAAAGTTGTCATTTGGTCAAAATTTACCCCCCCCCCCCCCTTTCCTTCCTCATCAGTCACACAAAAATCGCATGCAAAAAACCAAAAAAAAATGGGTGGCGCGCCTCTGGCTGCGACGCGCTCTCCAGGTGGGAGCAACCCGAATTTCACAGAGACGCCTCTGTGACTATAAAGTACCTAATAATAAAAGAGTAAGTTTCATGTGTTTCATGTATATGGCGCATGCGAGGGCGGACAAAGGGGTGTAATAGATCCATGCACTCAGAGATCCAGGAGGACAGAGAATTTTCCATGGATTTACAAAAGTAATGCTGCATGAGTTTGCAGGAAATGCTTCGATGAACAGGAAGCCAGTGAAGAGGCTTCAACGATGGAGTAATGTGGAGAGAGAAAGTTGGACGAGCGGGGAAAGGGGTAGCATGATTCTGAAAACTTGCAAAAAATCGCTACGTATCGATAACACCACCAACATAAATCAGTACGGCTATCACTACGTATCGATAACACTACTGGGCTAAATCACTACGGCAACTAAGGGTTAGGGTTAAAATAGGGTTAAACTTAGGTAAGGAATAGTGTTAGGTCTTTTTCTTCTCTCTCTTTTCTTCGTGTCTTTTTTTCTAAAGAGATTTTTTTTTTTTGGTCTGTATCTGCTCGCATGTCTGTTAGCAATATTACGCAAAAAAGGTTATGAACTGACTGTAACGAAATTCGCTGAAAGGTTGGGGTAGGTCTATTACGGGGACATCCCGATATCGCTACGTATCGATAACACCACCAACATAAATCAGTACGGCTATCACTACGTATCGATAACACTACTGGGCTAAATCACTACGGCAACGAAAGGTTAGGGTTAA
>CM065680.1:66761311-66773811 GCA_017654935.2 Phymorhynchus buccinoides
TGTGTCGGTCGCTCAGTTTCCTGTCACTTGAACGCTGAAGCGTCATACAAATGAAACCTTTGCACACACAAAAATGTATACAATAGTGGAATACCAAAGATGTACTTTAGTCACCCCCTCATGTTTACGACCCTCAATCTCAAAGTCCTCTTCCTTCGATTTCATGAAAATAATCCTAGGCTGATTCTGATCCTAACCCTAACCCTTTCCCCAAACTGGCAGACTGTTTCTTCTCAGTGAAAATGTTCTATGCGAAAATTTGAGTGGGGAGGAACGGGGGCTCAAATACATGAAAGCCGAATGCACAATATTTCTCAATCATTATGTCCACTCCAGCGGCTTGACGGCTTTTATTCTTTGAATGAAATATAGCATCAGCACACTAAAAAGCAGAAGGGAATTGTGACAAATCCAAAGGTCTTTCCTTTAGCGTGTTGTAAAAAATGCGGGAGTAGGGGTGTGGGTTTTTTTGGGGGGTTTCTAATATAAAGCAAATATTTGTCATAAAAGTTTCTAGTCAATAAAACTAGGTTTGTTGTAACCTGTTTTATGACCGATACTTTCTTTTTCTGTCTAACAAAATAAACATTCTCTCTCTCTCTCTCTCTCTCTCTCTCTCTCTCTCTCTCTCTCTCTCTCTCTCTCTCTCTCTCTCTCTCTCTCTCTCTCTCTCTCTCTCTTCTCTCTCTCTCTCTTCTCAAGTTCAAGTTCTCTCTCTCTCTCTCTCCCTCTCTCTCTCTCTCTCTCTCTCTCTCTCTCTCTCTCTCTCTCTCTCTCTCTCTCTCTCTCTCTCTCTCTCTCTCTCTCTCTCAGGTCTCTCTCTCTCTCTCTCTCTCGTCTCTCTCACTCTGTCTGTCTGTCTACTTATGTTTAAATTAGTGTTATTACTCTCTTGCACACATTGCTAGAAACATGAAGCTTTGAAAGTAAGGCGAGACAACTTACGTGCTATTTCATAATGTGAATTATTTATATTTGTGTATTTTCTCACTCCATCGCATTGGCATGATCTAACAATTAAAATACTCCTCTCTCTCTCTCTCTCTCTCTCTCTCTCTCTCTCTCTCTCTCTCTCTCTCTCTCTCTCTCTCTCTCTCTCTCTCTCTCTTCAAGTTCAAGTTCTCTCTCTCTCTCTCTCTCTCTCTCTCTCTCTCTCTCTCTCTCTCTCTCTCTCTCTCTCTGTCTCTCTCTCTCTCTCTCCTCACTCTGTCTGTCTGTCTACTTATGTTTAAATTAGTGTTATTACTCTCTTGCACACATTGCTAGAAACATGAAGCTTTGAAAGTAAGGCGAGACAACTTACGTGCTATTTCATAATGTGAATTATTTATATTTGTGTATGTTCTCACTCCATTGTATTGGCATGGTCTAACTATTAAAATACTCCTCTCTCTCTCTCTCTCTCTCTCTCTCTCTCTCTCTCTCTCTCTCTCTCTCTCTCTCTCTCTCTCTCTCTCTCTCTCTTCAAGTTCTCTCTCTCTCTCTCTCTCTCTCTCTCTCTCTCTCTCTCTCTCTCTCTCTCTCTCTCTCTCTCTCTCTCTCTCTCTCTCTCTCCCTCACTCTGTCTGTCTGTCTACTTATGTTTAAATTAGTGTTATTACTCTCTTGCACACATTGCTAGAAACATGAAGCTTTGAAAGTAAGGCGAGACAACTTACGTGCTATTTCATAATGTGAATTATTTATATTTGTGTATGTTCTCACTCCATTGTATTGGCATGGTCTAACTATTAAAATACTACTCTCTCTCTCTCTCTCTCTCTCTCTCTCTCTCTCTCTCTCTCTCTCTCTCTCTCTCTCTCTCTCTCTCTCTCTCTCTCTCTCTCTCTCTCTCCCTCTCTCTCTCTCTCTCTCCCTCTGTCTCTCTCTCTCTCTCTTGAGAATTACAAGAACCACTTTGAACAGGCTTAAAAACAAACAAACAATAACCACTACAACAACAGGTTAACTCAATTAGTCAACATCATACTCAAATAATTGTCTATGTCCGAGGGACACCGTTGCATGCCACCGTTCAGACACGCATGTTCGAATGAAGTGAACAAAGGGAAAACTATTCATTCAACTTCATTTTTATTTGATTAGCTTAACTTCTTTTGTAAACAGATTTATTTCATTCAGTCGAAACGAACATTTTGAAGGACAAATAATATGACATTCCCGTTCATGTAACGTTATAACATGATTGTTATTTCCAAATTCTAATTGATTCGTTCTTGCCCTTGGGGGAAAACAACTAAGTTTAAAGAAGAAAAAACCACTAGTTATTGCTTTTTTTTAAAGTTCTCTTATATTATAATGCGTGCTACACCACCTCTCCCCTCCTTCTCCCGCTCCCCATCATCCCTGTCACTGTAATGGGGCCGATCCACATGTCCGCTTTTAGTCGTACGACTGTCCAACTATGATGACGTCTGTGATACATGATTCTGAAAGAAATGCTACCGTGTAGATGAATGTGATGAAACCTTACTGTTTTCGTTCACTCTGTAGGGTAAGACGGGGTTTTAAAAAAAAGCCCATGGGCGGGTAAGAAGCCCATGCCAATTGTCTCATGAAATAAAGCACATTTCAGTACATTTTGCCCATGAGTCGAGTGTTAATGTTTAGCATTCGTCTCATGGGCAAATTTGACGGAAATGTTCTTTATATCATAAGATAATTGGCATGAGATAATTGGCATGGGCCCGTGGGCTTTTTACCCCGTCTTCACCTAAGTATATAGCCTATATCATGTAGATCCCAATGCACGAATCTAACAAAACACCCGATACAAAAATACAAATATTTCACCGGATTCGTGAAGGGGGTGGGAGTGGGGGGAGCTACAATGAAAATACTAGGACTTCTTCATCAGATTCGATTAGACAGTAGAATGTCATGAGAATCATGCCTCACATATGTCACAGTCGGATAACCAAACGACTGTATTTCTTCTTCTTCTTCTTCTTCTTCTTCTTCTTCTCCTTCTTCTCCTTCTTCTTCTCCTTCTTCTTCTTCTTCTTCTTCTTCTTCTTCTCCTTGCCTTCTTCTTCTTCTCCTTCTTCTTCTTCTTCTTCTTTTTCTTCTTCTTCTTCTTCTTTTTCTTCTTCTTCTCCTTCTTCTTCTTCTTTTCTTCTTCTTCTTCTTCTTCTTCTTCTTCTTCTTCTTCTTCTTCTTCTTCTTCTTCTTCTCCTTCTTCTTCTTCTTCTTCTTCTTCTTCTTCTTCTTCTCCTCCCAGAGATGGACAGGGCCATATAATTATGGCGTACAAAGTCCAGTACTTGATGATGACGTTAGGTAGGCGGCGTAACTATGCTCTCGACGCCTACAAAATTCCGGATTGAAATTCGCTCGCTCTAAAACTTGTGATTAAAAAACCTATGTACATTTGATCCACAGTAGCTCAGCAGAATCAGGCCTGGTGGCTGATGTTAATGCCACCGAGGCCTGCCCTGAATGCTCTTGGACAGGTGGTTTCTGTCAGCGCTGTGGGGATAGAAGGCTTCACTCTCTTAAGTGTCCGTAGGGGGAAAAAGGAGTGGTAGAGGACAGCATGGTTGGCTCTTTCTTGGTGGAACCTCTGTGTTTCCCCGATAGGTTCTGGGGTCGCATTTGGACGTGTGGATCTCCTCCCCCTTCACTGCAAGCGAAACGAAAGACAAGGGGAGACGGGGGGGTATAGGATGGAGTAAGTTGAGAAGAATGAAGAAAAACGTGAACGTGCAGTGGGGGAAGGGTGGGGTGTTGCAGAAATTAATCGAGCAGGAAATGTAAATGTCACAAACCTGCCTCGTCATAAATTAACCCTCACTCCATCTTGATACCATCCCTCCTCCCATCCCATCCCCATCCCATCCCCATCCCACCCTTCTTCCCCCCCTCCTCCCACCCCCCATTCTTAGGAAGATTATGGTCGACTTGCTTTTGTTTTCGGGCGCTGACGCCTTTTCCTTGCTTAACGCCCCTGATTTATTGACTTGATTGGGTTTTTTTTGGATTTTTTGCTTCTTAATTTTCGTTCCATTGGGACAGGTTGAGCCATGATTTATTATGACTTGATTTGTTTTTGGGGTGTTTTTGGGGGGGGGGGTGTTTTTTGTTTGTTTTTCTTCTTAATTTTCGTTTCACGGGGACAGGGCGAGGCATAATTGACGATGCAAAATGAGCCTGACTGATCCTTTCACCATAACTTACCCCGGGGAGTCCCCTCCCCCCACCCCCCCCCCCCCCCCCACACACACACACACACACACCACTCCACCCTGCTGGAAGTCAAATTATTTCACCCAAAAAGAAGGCGTGTTCAGTCTCTTTTCTAATGGCCGCCTGCGTTTAGACCAAATCGTTTGCACGACATTTTCGCAATACAAGCCTTTTTTTCTTTTTTCTTTTTAAATTTTATACAGATTATCTAAAGGAGTTTCGCTCACAACAAAGGAAACAGCTCCATTTTTTTTTTTAATGCACTACAAAAAAAGAAAACGCTTCAACCACAATGAGTGACCTCCACCCACCCCATCCAAAATGGCTACTCTCTCCGGCATCTCTGCCAAGGAGGAATCTCGAACGAAAATATGGTTTTACGCCCTCTTCGGCCTTTCGGCCATGTGGGGCATTTGTAAATACAAAGATGGTGGGAACAATACTGGAGGCAATACCCGGAGGCAGTGCTAAACCAGTAAAGTCCTGATTTTTTAATAATACAGATATGTGTAGCAGTAACCACGCCTCGGTTAAACCTCATTGGCTATGGTAATCTCCGTTTTGACGGTTTAATTTATAGGAAACCAGAGCAAAGTGAGTGTTCCGATCCTTGAAAAGGTGGTCTTTCTGGTGATTCTCGACGTGTTTCTTGCACACAAAAAAACTCATCCGTCAGGGTCCACCTTTAAATTGGCACGTTGTTGTATCGTAAATGCAATAGGATTTAATTTGATCAATGTTTGTTTCTTGTTTGTTGTTTTTGCATTATTTGTTTGTTTTTATAGGATCGGAACGTGATGTTCCTAGCCCCCATTTAATCTTAGCAATTGAATGTGAGGTGAGATTGGGAAAGAAGGGAAATTGTTTTAATCCAACGTGCGTGTTTTGGGGTCTGCTTCAGGGTGAGTTTTTTCGTGGTTTGATGAGGGCGGGGGGGGAGGGGGAGGGGGCGTAAAAGGGAAAGGGGAGCAAAGAGGTTGGAGAAGAGACGGAAAGGGAAAAGGGAAAAGATACAGGGATAAACCGAGCAGTGTTTGTGTGCAATGATACATCTAGGGGAAGACGGGGTAAAAAGCGCATGGGCGGGTAAGAAGCCCACCCCAATTATCTCATGAAATAAAGAACATTTCAGTCAAATTTGCCCATGAGACGAATGCTAGACATTAACGCTCGTCTCATGGGCAAAATGAGACTGAAATTTGCTTCATTTCATGAGATAATTGGGGTGGGCTTCTTACCCGCCCATGCGCTTTTTACCCCGTCTTCCCCTACACCCCCCCCAGTCCCAAGCTCTCATTTCTCTACACGCTTCTAGTCGATTTGTCCACACAAAAATTGTACCACCGCACGCATTTCTTCTTTTTATTTCTCAGTCCTTACCTCTTTTTCTGTAACAAAGTTACTTTTCCAACAGAAAAAAAAAGTCAGACGAACCATTTTCTCCTGTCTAACAAAGTTGATGAAAACTGCATACCGTGAAATTGGTGCGATTTTATGACTCGTTCAGATGCCTGCATTCTTTACGACGATCAACATGTTCGCTTGTTCACTAGTTCGCTAGTGCGTCTCTCTCTCTCTCTCTCTCTCTCTCTCTCTCTCTCTCTCTCTCTCTCTCTCTCTCTCTCTCTCTCTCTCTCTCTCTCTCTCTCTCTCTCTCTCTCTCTCTCTCTCTCTCTCTCTCTCTCTCTCTCTCTCTCTCTCTCTCTCTCTCTCTCTCTCTCTCTCTCTCTCGGACACTAATGTAGCAAATGCCCATATAAATGTTGGATTGTTTGTATCCCTCTCTCTCTGTCTGTCTGTCTCTATCTCTCTGTCTATCTCTCTGTTTATCTCTCTGTCTATCTCTCTCTCTCCATCTCTCTCTCTCTCTTTCTCTCTCTCTCAATCTCTCTCTCTCTCTCTCTCTCTCTCTCTCTCTCTCTCTCTCTCTCTCTCTCTCTCTCTCTCTCTCTCTCTCTCTCTCTCTCTCTCTCTCTCTCTCTCCCCCTCCCTCCCTCTCTCCCCCAACATTTTCACTTTTTACATGCTATTCATGGTTGTTGTTTATTATTTCCTTTCATTGCATGTTGGGGGTTTTTTCAATTGTTGTTTATTCGATATTTTTGTTTACCACAGGGTTGGGCGTAAAAACAATCTCATTACCCTGTATAAAATATAAAAAAAATCGTTCTTTCTCTCTCTCTCTCTCTCTCTCTCTCTCTCTCTCTCTCTCTCTCTCTCTCTCTCTCTCTCTCTCTCTCTCTCTCTCTCTCTCTCTCTCTCTCTCTCTCTCTCTCTCTCTCTCTCACCACACAATCACCATGAAAAGAACACTAAAACGTTTATTGCTTGATATTGTACACAAGGGCCGCAATATCCCCTGAATTTCCAATGTCCCCTTAAAACCAGCCCTACGACCCTGCGATGTTTGTGGTTCTTGTTATTCAAATTGTTGGTGTGTGTGTTGTTGGTTTTGTTTTTGTTGCATGTTTGTTGTTTGTTTGAGGGTTTTTTGTTTTTTTGGTATTGTCTATGTAATTCTCTTCCCTCTATCTCCCATCCCTTCAGCTGCTCCTGTTTCTCTCCCTGTCTGTTTGCACCCCCCCCCTTCTCTCTCTCTCTCTCTCTCTCTCTCTCTCTCTCTCTCTCTTTTTCTTCTTCTTCTTCTTCTTCTTCTTGTTCTCTCCCTCCCTCTCTAACGAACAAAACCAAATTTAGTTGGGGGGTTTTAATCTAAAAACGATATCCTTTTTTTTACCACAGCGTTTCGGTCGGCTTGACGCCAGTAGGGGAAGACGGGGTAAAAAGCGCATGGGCGGGTAAGAAGCCCACCCCAATTATCTCATGAAATAAAGAACATTTCAGTCAAATTTGCCCATGAGACGAATGCTAGACATTAACGCTCGTCTCATGGGCAAAATGAGACTGAAATTTGCTTCATGTCATGAGATAATTGGGGTGGGCTTCTTACCCGCCCATGCGCTTTTTACCCCGTCTTCCCCTATTCTTTGATCTAATCAAAACAAAAATAATAATTAATAAGAATGATCGCTATTTTCTTGACTTAATAATATAAAAAAAAAAGCTAATGATATTTTTTTACATCAATATTAATTATCTCCCCTTCTTCGCTCTTCCTAACCTGCTCACCCACTCTTTGCCCCTGAAGAAGAAGAAATGCTGCTTAACGTGCTCCGGTCTGGAACAGACACCTATATATATGGGACATCAATATTAATTATCTCCCCTTCTTCGCTCTTCCTAACCTGCTCACCCACTCTTTGCCCCTGAAGAAGAAGAAATTCTGCTTAACGTGCTCCGGTCTGGAACAGACACACCTATATATATGGGACATCAATATTAATTATCTCCCCTTCTTCGCTCTTCCTAACCTGCTCACCCACTCTTTGCCCCTGAAGAAGAAGAAATGCTGCTTAACGTGCTCCGGTCTGGAACAGACACACCTATATATATGGGACATCAATATTAATTATCTCCCCTTCTTCGCTCTTCCTAACCTGCTCACCCACTCTTTGCCCCTGAAGAAGAAGAAATGCTGCTTAACGTCCTCCGGTCTGGAACAGACACCTATATATATGGGACATTTGTAGATATAAAGATGGTGGGAACGATCCTGGAGGCAATGCCCGGAGGCAGTGCAACACCAGGAAAGTCCCGAATTTTTAATAGTACAGATGATTTCTTTGCCCCTATTCCACGGAGCTACTACTATCCTGGGCGGGTGTCGGTGTCACAGCGATGTCCTCTAATCGATTAAAACTGTTGTCTTCATTAAAACTCGGACGTGAAAAACGGCTAATTCGCTGATTTTCGCTAAACGTTTCGATTGCTTGCTACAAAGAAACAGGCCAACAAGAAGAACCTTCTTTTATTTGGCAGTCCCAGTATTCTTTTTTTATCTTCAAACTTTTTTTAATTTAGGATTTTGGTTGACCTAAATATAAAGCATAAGTTCTTGACCTTTACCTAAGTTTCATTGTTTTTTCTACATCCTGGACACTTTTGGGATCAATTTAATGTTCGACGATGGTGATGATGTGTCTGGGGGGGTGGGGTTCTTGACCTAGTGTGTATGTTGAAGGCTTGTGGTGATTTGTGTGATGCGTGTGGCTTTCCAAACACGTCCCAGTATTTTCTTGTGTGCCACGTCGTTTGCTGGGCGGATTAAAATACCAGGAGGTGCAGTCATGAGTGCGTGCGTGTTAAGGGCCAGCCACACGTCCACTAAAATCGCACGACTGTACGATCCGATTCGATCACGTGGTCTCCAAGAACAAACGTGATTCGCGCTTCGAGACCACGTGATCGAATCGTATCGTACAGTCGTGCGATTTTAGCTGACGTGTGGCTGACCCTTTAGTCCACACGAGTCGTAGTATGTAAATTAGACTCAACTCAGCGGAATCAGATCCCCTTAACCCTTTCGCCGCCAGCCATTTTTCAGCCATAAAATACCATTAAACTTAACTGGGTAGAGAAAATAATATATCTGCAATATTACAAATTCTTCTATGGCATGTTTAACATTAGGCCTATCCTTACCTCCCAAAATTAAGAAAAAAGGTATTTGGATAACAGGCCCTGATTTGATGCCTTTTAGTGACATGGGTGTTAAACCATTGTGGTGCTAAAATGCGACTTTGGCGGTGAAAGGGTTAAACAAAAAATATCCAACCAACACAAACACCTGCAAGTACATGAAGAATATAAGAGTCAACAAACGTGTTTGCTCTTTGATTCTTCTGATCGTTCGTTCACCTTCAAAGCAGGTGACACTCCGCTGTTTAAAACCCTTTCATCGCCACTGTCGCCTCTTGGCACCACAATGATTTAACACCCATGTCACTGAAAGGCATCAAATTGGGATCTGGTATCCAATGATAATATCTTCTTAATTTTGGGAGGTAAAGATAGGCCCTTTTTTATGCATGTCAGTCAGAGAGGAATCCCCAATATTGCAGACATCATCTTTTCTCTACCCAGGTAAGTTTAATGGAGATTTTTAGCTGAAGAGTGGCTGGCGTTGAAAGGGTTAAACCTATGATAGCAACATGTGAAAATGCGCAGTAACTATGAAATTACTCAGTATTGAAACGTGCGGGTTTTGTCTCTCTATATATTATATCAATTTGCTACGCTTGGCTGTTTAGCCTAATTTACATAGGGCCTACTACTATCTGTTGTGACTGTCTAAGACGCACTCGTGATCACACGCCCAGAGTTTTAGCTGCTTATATCTGTCGATGCGCCGTCCAAATTGATGAGTTAGGGGGTCGGGGGTCATTGGCAACAGAGCAGCCTGCTAAATCCAGGGGGGAGGGGGGGAGAGAGAGAGGCTTTTTGCTGCAGATAGAAATGAGAAGGAAAAAAGTAGTTTTGCAAACACATTATGCCAGCGTGTACACAAACACACACACATACATGCATGCGCAAGCACGCGCGCACACACAAGCATGCACGCGCGTACGCTCGCACGCACATAAGCATGCATAGACGCATACTTAAGAATCAATAGGGACATTCTTTGAATCTAGGTCCCCCCCCCGTGGGGATACTGGGGGGTCTTTTGTATAAATAGTTCCCCCACGTTCTGGAAGTTCTGTGCTTGTAACTTGAATTCCTCTAATCTGTCACTCTCTTTGACTCTGCCTTTTCCCTTTGCTAACTGTCATCTACTATCTTTCTGCCTTACCGGTCCATTCTCCTGCCTTTTTTCACGAAACACTTTCAAAAAGATTTCCTCCAGCCAAAGTCGGACTTGCTGGGCCTAACTATTTCTTAGTTAGGCGCATAACGGCAGCATGACGCATCTGCGCTCATAATTGACAGGAAGCTGTCTGAGCGATCGAAGAAGAAGAAGAATCTAGGTGTCACCCTGACACCATGACTTTTTGCAAAATATAATTGTTGTTTATTAATAATGTCTGTAGAAGAATTTAGATTGCTTGTTGTTTGAAATAATAGTTTTCAAACTTTTTCGCGAAGTAAGGAATCAAGCCTCTATTTTCGTTTGCAAAATTATCTTCCATCATCGTATTAACCCTTTCACCGCCAATGTCACATTTTTGCACCACAATGGTTTAACACCCACGTCACTAAAAAGCATCAAACCAGGGCCTGTTATCTGAAGGCCCTATTTTCTTATTTTTGGGAGGCAAGGACAGGCCTAATGTTATACATGTTACAGAGGAATTTGCAATATTGCAGATCTTTTTTCCTCTCTATCCAGGTAAGTTTAATGGTATTTTTTGGATGAAAAATGGCTGGCGGCGAAAGGGTTAAGCCACTTGCAAGTATGTAGCCTTGTAGGCCTACCTTTGGGTGCCTGTAATTCATTCCAGCGAGCCGTGTAACCAACCGTCAGGATATTAACCCTTTCACCGCCAAAGTCGCATTTCAGCACCACAGTGATTTAACGCCAATGCCACTAAAAGGCATCAAATCGGGGTCTATTATCCAAAGACCCTATTGTCTTAGTTTTGGGAAGTAAGGGTAGACCTTATTTTATATATGTCACAGAAGAATCCCCAATACTGCAGATGGATTTTGTTCTCTACCCAGGTAAATTTAATGGACCTCTTTGGCTGAAATATGTCTTTGTTTGTTCCACAATAATATCTGCATTGTTAAAAATTCGGGACTTTCCTGGTGTTGCATTGCCTCCGGGTATTGCCTCCAGGATCGTTCCCACCATCTTTATATCTACTAATGTCCCATATGTGTCTGTTTCAGACCGGAGCACGTTAAACAGATTTTTTCAAGTGTGTTGTGTTTGTGTTGTTCAAGTGTGTGTGTGTGTGTGTGTGTGTGTGTGCGTGTGCGTGTGCGTGCGTGCGTGTGCGTGTGCGTGCGTGTGTGCGCACTCATACGCTACTGTATAATGAATAGCAGTGGGTACCCGCACGCTCATACCTAACACTTATCACAAATAAACAACAACCGCTGCCTCTTTCGCTGCCTGCCCACAACCGTGGCTTAAAGAGGCCCTAAAGGCCAATTTCTTAACTAAACACACCACATTTCTTCACACACACACACACACACACACACACACACACGCACACACACACACACAACACACACACATGAACATGTTTTGTCTGCTCATGTTATTGGATTTTTGTTTCATGTTTTTATTCCATTTCAATTCTGTGTAAAGCGCCCTGTAGCCTACATAGTAGGATGGGCGCTATATAAATTTTCCTCATTATTATTATTATGAAAACAAATAAAGCAAACCGGAACACAATACAGTGGAACATCCCTTATAAGACCTTCAAAAATAATCCAAAATGAGGTCTTATAAGGGAGAGGTAATTTTAATACTTACAAAGAAGGGCAATGTCTCAGAGAAGTAGGTCTTATGTGGGAGGGAGTCTTATAATGGGAGGTCTTATAAGGGAGGTTGCACTGTATCCTTACGGTTACGCGGCTCGCTGCAGAACAAATCGTCTGAACGGGAAATAACAAAACACAATTTCTCTCCCGGTGCCCTGTTGAATCTAGATCCACGCATCCAATTTCATTCGTACGACGCTCCAAACCTGTGACGACGTCTGTGAAGCATGATTCTGACGAAATACTGCCGTCTGAACGAATCTGATGAAATCTTACTTTGTTTCACACCTCCACAGAATCAACCTGTTATGTCTCATGAAATCAGTGAGTGCCCTTGTGGCACTGGAATACAGACTCCGCAGCACATCCTTCGAGATTGCCCTCCCTACCTTGACACCAGGGGTCGTTTCACAAGGGCTAACGTTACGTAGCGTTAGCGCAAATCGGCAAAAACGGTACTAAGAAACACCTCTATCGCCGACGTTTGCCAAAAACGTTTTGTGGCTATACTCCCAAAGTATCTCTCGGCGAACTATCACGTGACTAGCATGGGGGTGAATACATTTCTTGTTGTTGATTGGTCCATTAAAGTTTGGTTAAAATAATACATTTTTTTGACCAATCAGACAAGAGCTTGTAATATTCTTCCGCAAACGTTTTCTAAAGTGTTTCTTAGGCCCCGTTTGTCGTAAGCGTTATTCGCGCGGCGACCGTTATCTAGAGAAACTCAACCCCCTTGTCCAACCTGGCCGGAGGGGGTGGTGCTTCAGGAGAAGCTGTGGGGACCCGGTGAAGCGCTGAGGAAGACCGCAGACTTCGCCCTCGGGCGGACTACCCTGAAGATTGGTCCGGGAACGCAGAAGAAAAAAAGAAGTCTGCTGTATTCATGTGGACCTCAATAAAAATTAAATTTAAAAACCTACATAAGTCGCTCAGAATGTTTTAATTTGAGCAAAAGCCAAGAATAGTCAACGACC
>CM065680.1:66778811-66863811 GCA_017654935.2 Phymorhynchus buccinoides
GTATATGTAGGCCTATCTGTCTGAGTTCAGTTAGTCTCTGTTTGTCTACGTCTGTGTGTCTGTCTCTTTGAATGACTGTGTGTATGCATGTATGTCCTCTCTCTCTCTCTCTCTCTCTCTCTCTCTCTCTCTCTCTCTCTCTCTCTCTCTCTCCTCTCTCTCTCTCTCTCTCTCTCTCTCTCTCTCTCTCTCTCTCTCTCTCTCTCTCTCTCGCCCTCTGTCTCTCTCTCTCTCTCTCTCTCTCTCTCTCTCTCTCTCTCTCTCTCTCGGTCTCTCTCTCTCTCTCTCTCTCTCTCTCTCTCTCTCTCCCTCTCTCTCTCTCTCTCTCCCTCTCTCTCTCTCTATCTCTCTCTCTCTCTCTCTCTCTCTCTCTCTCTCTCTCTCTCTCTCTCTCTCTCTCTCTCTCTCTCTCTCTCTCTCTCTCTCTCTCTCTCTCTCTCTCTCTCTCTCTCTTTGTGTACGCGCTCGCGTGTATGTGTGTTTGTGCGCTCGCGCGCGTGTGTGTGTTTGTTTGTGCGATCGCGCACGCGCGCGCGCTCGGATCCGCACCTACCTAATTAAATCGGTTTGGTCATCATTCTGTCCATGCACAATATGTGTGTTGTTGTTGTTGTTGTTGCAGTCATCACACAACAGACCTGTTTACTCTACTCTATTCGAGTAGTATTCTACTCCATGTGGACCTCTACTACTCTTCAAAATTGAAAATAGGGGAAGACGGGGTAAAAAGCGCATGGGCGGGTAAGAAGCCCACCCCAATTATCTCATGAAATGAAGCAAATTTCAGTCTCATTTTGCCCATGAGACGAGCGTTAATGTCTAGCATTCGTCTCATGTGCAAATTTGACTGAAGTTTTCTTTATTTCATGAGATAATTGGGGTGGGCTTCTTACCCGCCCATGCGCTTTTTACCCCGTCTTCCCCTAATACTCTAGTTACTCATTTTCAGTGAACATTGGTTGATGGTTTAATGAATACAACTACACATTTTACACCCAAACTACTCATTTCAGCTGTCCAGACTACTCAAGACTTGCGTAGGGGGTAAACAGGTCTGACACAAATAAGTAAGCTTATTACGCAACTAGGGTGTAAACGTGACAGCTGTTTTATTTATCCCCCCCCACCCCCACCCCCACCCCCCACTTTGTTTCAGTGTTCGTGATCTGCTGGAGCCCGTACTTCGTCTTCGACCTGCTGGACGTCTACGGGTTCCTCCCGCAGACCCAGGAGACGGTGGCCCTGAGCACGTTCATCCAGAGCCTGGCGCCCCTCAACAGCGCGGCCAACCCCATCATCTACGCCGGCTTCAACTCCTCCATGTGCCACAACCTCCTCTGCCGCTACCACACCGGTGGGAGGAGTAGGGCCTGGAGTCGCGGGGCGGAAGCAGCAGGAGGAGCCGCGGCAGGAGGAGCAGCAGCAGGACGAGGAGGAGGAGGAGGAGTGGGCGGTTCCCAGGCCATCTCTTCTTCCTTCAACCTTCCTTCCGGGTCTACTCAGCTGACCCCGGTTCATCTGCGCGGGGTGTCGTCCTCCTGCTCCTCCTCCTCCCCCCGGAACGGGGGGTGCCAGTTGTGATTTGATTTGAAAAGGAAGGATCGAAGAAAAGGAACGGGTTTTGTTTTTTAAACTCGTAACCGTATACAAGGAAGAAAGAAGAAACAAAACTGAGTGGCGGAAGTGGATGGCACAATTCTTTCTGTGTTTCTGACTGACTGGCTGGTTGTCTCTGTCTCTCTCTCTCTCTCTCTCTCTCTCTCTCTCTCTCTCTCTCTCTCTCTCTCTCTCTCTCTCTCTCTCTCTCTCTCTCTCTCTCTCTCTCTCTCTCTCTCTCTCTCTCTCTCTCTCTCTCTCTCTCTCTTCTCTCTCTCTCTCTCTCTCTCTCTCTCTCTCTCTCTCTCTCTCTCTCTCTCTCTCTCTCTCTCTCTCTCTCTCTCTCTCTCTCTCTCTCTCTCTCTCTCTCTCTCTCTCTCTCTCTCTCTCTCTCTCTCTCTCTCTCTCATTTTGGCCTATTCATTAAAATGTGTCAGTGTTCAGTGTTCAGCCTTCCTGGAACCAAGCTAACGCCATCTTCCTCAGCCTCTGTTAATTGCTACTACCCTTTCACCAAACGTAAGATTTGCCCCTCGACTTTATGAGGTCTTGAGCTAGGCCTAGGTCTGGCTAAGAGTTTTCTATGTCCCACGTTTCGGTTCATGGTTAATTTTTGGTCCCTTGTTGTCTCGTGGGGTTTTATGTTATATGTGAACACTTCAACCCATCTAATAAGCTCCTACGTAACCCCTAAACCTAAACTGCTGACCACATACTTTCTTTGATCAAAAGAAAAAAAATGTTACGTCGGTCTTTCTGTCTTAGTGGTTACGTTTGATTGGTTTTGTGATCGTTTAAATGGCATAGATAGTTACGAACATTTTTGTTTGTTTGTTTGTTTCGATTGCTTTGGTTTTGTTTGGATTTTTGTTTGTTTTCTTTTCTGACGTAATTTGCAACGTGCATCAACTGCACGTGCAACAGCATCCCGAGCAGCTACACACAGTAAGTTACGTAGAAACATCACTAGGCAGAGCTGACGTCACAACACGTCATTGTGGTCGCATGTAACACCACCAAAGTTATCATTCGTCCCAGTCATGTTTGTCAAAACTCCATTTGCATGCCTTTTACTTTTGAATGATAAATGTGTATGTGTATATGTATGCGTAAGCTTATGTAGTGGGGAGTAGGGGTGCGTGCTTGGCTTACGTCAGTGGATTTAGTGTAAGCCTATATTTTGTAAGTGAAAATGTACAGTCTGTGTAAATTCTAATTGTCTTGGTTGTTAGCAAAAGGACAATATGCGTTATGGCCAGGTTGTGCGATCAACTTCAGCGCTCCCAGTCGTCCTGCAAAACAAGGGGTCCCAGGAACTCCTTCACTTACAGTATAGAGGGTCCTAGAGGCGGGATAGAGGGTCCCGGTGGCATTTCGAATGCTAAAACGATTTTTTCTAGTGCATCCCTGGGATCCCCGGCACATTCTTTTAGAGGGTCCTTTAGAATGTTAGTACTTCATAGACCCCCAAATGGTGCTCCCTGGGAGCCCTGCAATTTACCTAGGCCCGTGATCTATTTGGAACTGAGTAGGCCTAATTTGAAAGGACCGAGAGAGTGGAGATACCCCCTGGGCAAGGCATCTCCATATCTTTATAGCTGTCTGTAGATCATAGTTGGACACACGCGCGCGCGCGCGCGCTCGCACGCACACGCACACACACACACTTCTATAACTTTGAAAATGTAGGCTATCTATGATGGTCACTGTTCCTGTTTCATATAGATGGACAAACTTATTATTTAATTGGATTTTATATTTTTCTTAAAAAATCTCGTTGGCATTAGGCTTAGTAGGCCTATACATATTTTTATTGAGTAGGTCGTATAAAACATGCTTTCATTTTTAATCTTCAACAGTCTGTTCCGTGTCGATCTGTTAAGTTCACGCAAATGCCATGTGAAAAGTGTGTAAGAAATTCAATAAAAGTGTTTTGCCATTTATTATTCCTGTGGCAGAGCAAATACTAGTTGCGTATTCTGCATGAGCGTGTTGTGTAAATATGCGAGAACTGTAACAGGAAGTAACAGACTCTCTCACTCTCTCTCTCTCTCTCTCTCTCTCTCTCTCTCTCTCTCTCTCTCTCTCTCTCTCTCTCTCTCTCTCTCTCTCTCTCTCTCTCTCTCTCTCTCTCTCTCTCTCTCTCTCTCTCTCTCTCTCTCTCTCTCTCTCTCTCTCTCTCTCTCTCTCTCTCTCTCTCTCTCTCTCTCTCTCTCTCTCTCTCTCGCATCTGAGTCTGAGTCTCTCTCTCTCTCTCTCTCTCTCTCTCTCTCTCTCTCTCTCTCTCTCTCTCTCTCTCTCTCTCTCTCTCTCTCTCTCTCTCTCTGAGTCTGAGTCTCTCTCTCTCTCTCTCTCTCTCTCTCTCTCTCTCTCTCTCTCTCTCTCTCTCTCTCTCTCTCTCTCTCTCTCTCTCTCTCTCTCTCTCTCTCTCTCTCTCTCTCTCTCTCTCTCTCTCTCTCTCTCTCTCTCTCTCTTATTGCACGCAATGCTCTGACGAGACTCAGACTAAGCATTTCTCCATTAAGGCCACATCGTCTGCGACATGCTCAAAATGTTTCTGCTAGACATCTGAATTGTCCATTTTGTTCTGCTGTTCAAAGTGAAATACATGTTGTGCTTGTATGGTCTAAATATGAAGACCTTAGAGAAAGATATATCCCAGCAAAGTTTTATAGATATCCATCAAGTTTTAGATTATCTCTTCTCTTTGCAAATGAGAACAGTATAATCGTCAATAATTTTACCACTTATGTCCATAAATCCTTGCAGTTAAGACGGTTATCGCTAATGACGTAACTAGTTATTGTTGATCTGTGTTCGTTCGTTATTCATGTCTTTGTGTATTGTGTCATTTTTTTAATTTATGACAACTACAACTTTTCCTGTCACTTTTTTTGTATCTCACCTCCAGTGGTATGGGCCAAAGGCCTAATCATTAAACAATTTGTTCATTGTTCATTGCTCTCTCTCTCTCTCTCTCACTCTCTCTCTCTCTCTCTCTCTCTCTCTCTCTCTCTCTCTCTCTCTCTCTCTCTCTCTCTCTCTCTCTCTCTCTCTCTCTCTCTCTCTCTCTCTCTCTCTGGTTATTGTGGTGGGGTTGTTTTTTATTTAAACAAATGTTACCCTGTATCGATTCATTATCTTTAAATAATCAGTGTTTTTGTCATGAATTATTCAAATCTGATTCACGGAGATTACGTTGATATGGCTTGCCAGTTGATAAGTCTGAACCATGAACAGCATTAGGCAGCCAACGGAACCATTCTGCCAAGTTTCGTTAAGATTGGTTCAGTGGTTTAGGCGCTGTGAAATGAAATCATTTTTTATGACACACGCACACTCATAGAATTTGTTTGATTGTCTGGGGCAGTGGGTGGATGCCTCGTGCCTCCATATGGGGAGCTGGACGACCCCACCCCCTTCACGAGTCTCTCCCCGTGGGGATACCGGGGGGTCTTTCGTAAAAATAGTTCCCCCACCTTCTTGAAGTTCTGTGCTTGTAACTTCCTCTAATCTGCTACTCTCTTTCAGGAGTTCTGCCGTTTCTCTTTGCTTTCTATCATCTACTATCTTTCTGACTTATTGGCCCATTCTCCTGCCGTGTTGTTGTTTTTAATTCCAAATAATTTTTCTCCTTTGAACTCTCCGAAATCGGAATGTGTCGGTGTACGCAGCAGGGAGGCACATGCGTGCCTTACCCATTATGGCCATACGGCCTGGGAACGTAGAAGAAGAAGAAGAAGTCTCTCTCTCTCTCTCTCTCTCTCTCTCTCTCTCTCTCTCTCTCTCTCTCTCTCTCTCTCTCTCTTCTCTCTCTCTCAGGGGATGGGTGTAGATTTATGCTTATCTCATTACCCAGTATAAAATTTAAAAAATTCTCTCTCTCTCTCTCTCTCTCTCTCTCTCTCTCTCTCTCTCTCTCTCTCTCTCTCTCTCTCTCTCTCTCTCTCTCTCTCTCTCTCTCTCTCTCTCTCTCTCTCTCTCTCTCTCTCTCTCTCTCTCTCTCTCTCTCTCTCTCTCTCTCTCACACACACACACACACACACACACACACACACACACACACACATATATATATATGCGCGCGCGCGCGCGCGTATGAAGACTACCGCACTAGAAGTTATGAGGATGTGAAACTTTCTTCTGTCCGCATGCAGAACAGGACTCGCAGCAAACAGAGACATAGGTACGTACGTCGATCACCACGACGGACAAGAGACAGAGGGTGGATCTCGTTATGCTTACACTAGGCTACAACCTCGCGTGTGTGTGTGTGTGTGTGTGCGTGTGTGCGTGCGTGTGCGTGCGCGTGCGCGTGCGCGTGCGCGCGTGCGTGCGTGCGTGCGTGCGTGCGTGCGCATGCGCGCGTGCGCGCGTGTGTGCGTGTGACACAGGGCCGGATCTGAAGGAGGTTTGGTTTACTGGTTCCCGAAAAAAAAAATGCCGGGACCCAAGTATGTAGTCTACCTTATACAAGGGTGAAAACTAAGAAAATGTTCGATTTTTGCCTTAATGATCGCTAAATTGCACATTGGTTTCTGGGGGCCGGATCTGAAGGAGGTTTACTGGTTCCCGAAAACAAAATGACCCAAGTATGTATTCTACCTTATGTAAGGGTGAAAACTAAGAAAATGTTCGATTTTTGCCTTAATGATCGCTAAATTGCAAATTTGTTTCTGGGGGCCCAAAGGACGCTGCCCTTTAACCTGGAACCTATGCAGCTCTCTGGACCCCGGCTGACCCCAATTATGAATCCCTTGGCCCGGCCCTCTGTGTGTGTGTGTGTGTGTGCGTGTGTGTGTGTGTGTGTGTGTGTGTGTGTGTGTGTGTGTGTGTGTGTGTGTGTGTGTGTGTGTGTGTGTGTGTGTGTGTGTGTGTGTGTGTGTGTGTGTGTGTGTGTGAATCAATCAATCAATCAATCAATCAATATTTTTATTGTCCATTTTACAGGAAATTCTTTTTGCAGCAATAAAACAATCAACAAAACTACACAATAAAGACAGACATAGTATACAGAGAAGACAGAAAATGAAATATGCGACTATTTTAACTACTGTGCGCACATACAATTCTTGGTCACACACACACACACACACACACACACACACACACACACACACACACACACACACACACACACACACACACACGCACACGCACGCACACACACACACATATATATATATATATAAAACGCACGCATACACACACACACACACACACACACACACACACACACACACACACACACACACACACACACACACACACACACACACACACACACACAGCACACATGCGCACGCATACAACCATTTAACTACCCATCCATTTAACTTATGCACATATGTTTACACATACATACAAACACACAACTTGCATTCACAAATTATATATCATACAAATATCTTAGTCTATATGCATACATTCGTAATACAACGTTACATATCTACATGCATACACAAACATACATAGATATGCCTGCATAGATACATAGATAGAAAGACAGATACATACATAAATACATGCATTCACACATCTACATACATACATACATACATGTACCTACATTCATAGGGGGGGGGGGGGGGTGTGTGTGTGTGTGTGTGTGTGTGTGTGTGTGTGTGTGTGTGTGTGTGTGTGTGTGTGTGTGTGTGTGTGTGTGTGTGTGTGTGTGTGTGTGTGTGTGTGTGTGTGTGTGTGTGTGTGTGTGTGTGTGTGTGTGTGTCAACGTGTGTGTGTGTGTGTGTTTGGTATTTGGTAAGGCTGATGAGCGGAAGAGGTAGGCAAATTTGGACCAAAATGACTTTTTCGTTGCTACTCAGGCTCGATTCAACGTGTGCTAAATGCATGGGCAGGCTGACTCGGGACCTCGGTTTATTTTCACGTCTGAAAGACTCCACTGTTCAGACCGTAAGGCCTAGTGCAGAGTGAGAGGAAAAATCCCCTGTACCCAGGCTTGAACTCGGGTTTACTGTGCACGAGGCGAACGCGCTACCTCTGTGCCACTCTACACCGCGCGCGCGCGCGCATCCCGACACATCCCGCCGACTGTGAGTTCCAGATAGCAGAAGAGGCGTCTGTTGTTCTGGATGGCCCGGCTGCCCAGGGTTTGTTAGTGGTGGTCCGACTGTGTGACTTCCAGGTGACCGAGGCGCGCGCGCGCGTAGCCCTTGCTCTTTAAAACGCAGTTCAAGGGGAACAACTGCAGTAAAAAAAAAAGATCTGACCATTGAGAAGTTGCACCCCCTGCAATTAAAAAAAAATGGAGGGGGGTTGTAAATGGTGGGGCACTGTTATTATTTGTTAGTTTGTTTTTCCGTTATACGTCCACTGTGATCCCTTTATTTGTTTTGAATTGAGTGTCCTAAAATAAAAATGTTCGAAATTTTGCATGGTTGAAGTAGGCTACTGTAACAATTCCCATCATGCCAAGCAATATCTTAGTACTTCCTCTACTGACGGAAGCTGTGACAGCATGGTTGGTGCCTGTTTTAGTCCAGGCTACAAAATTTCTTAATTTTAGGGATCTTACGTGTGTAATTACGTATAATTGTGCTGGTTAGAAAATAAATAAAATTGTTAATCATTACAATATTTCCCGTGGGCCCCAAAGATAAGAAAAAGCTATCCTTGTCCATGTCAGTTACTCAGTATGTGACTATGTCACATGATACTATCACAACTATGTGGACACAATCAACACTGATTATTTTGTCATGATGATACTTTTTGATAGCCATCCATGCCACGGTAATGCATGTGGCATTCTTCTTATTCTGTGGTGGTGACCAACTTCTTTATACAGAAGTAATTGTACACACGTTAGGGGGTGACCAAAAGCGGAAGAGAAAGTGAAAAGGATACATAAGCTACGTGAATAAAAAAAAAAATGTAAGCAATTCTCAGAGTAATTGCTATGAAATGAGATAAAAATAGTTAACTTGCTGTAAACATGCGTTTTCTGTGAATAACTGGCGTGATGTATCGAAACATTGGTCTATTTCTTCATACAATGCTGATACAAGGCTGAAGAGACATTTTTGTTGCAAATTCCTTCCAAGAATCAATATGATTGAAAGTTCCACAAAACTCGATTCATTTACAGAAAAATAAGCATTCAAATGTCAAGTACTGCCTGTAGAAACTATGCATATTTTTTTATAAGAAAAAACACTCAAATATTGTGGTTTTCACGATACTGGTATTTGAATCGAACAGAAACTATTTTCGCTTCAGTAATGGCGTCTTCCCATGACGTCATCTCGTGAGACAGGCTCGCGCAGTAGCAGACATTTTTGTTCCCAACGATTTTCAAAAAGTTTAAAACCACAAAAAATTATTGTGTGCAACATCGTAAGCTTAAATTTATGGCGTCGAAGCAAACATTAGTGATTTCCTAATAAAGTTAGTGGTGTGGAGCAAAGTATTGTTAGATTCAGCGTTTGACGCAAGGGAAGCCACTCCTTTTGTTAGTAAACAGGCAAACTGTCGCCAATTCGGTAAGCTCAATGCGGCGCATGTAGGAAAAAATTGGCACGGTAGAATTTTTTTTAAACCTTTGAGAACATTACTAGAAGGCTTCATCTTACACCCGCCACTGCTTATTAGCGGTCGGTGGGCTTAGATAGCGAGCGGACAACTGATTCTGTCAACGCTTTTCAACTCGGTAAATCTCCGCACCGCCGATCAGTGATCTGTCTGAAAGATGAAAATTTCAGCTTGAAAGCGAGGAACCTGAATCCTCTGTAAACCCGTTACGACTTATTTTATGGTAAAAATAATGCAGCGACTATAATAAATTATTCTTTTTCCATTTTGGCCCATTTGCAAACTCGAAAAGTTTATTATTTTTTGATTCGCTTAAATTTAAAGAAAGGGACGTAACTCTGTGTGAGACTGGCACAAATACGATCGTCGCTAGATACATGTAGTAACATGCATCTAATTTTATAAACAGAGGTCGTTCGCCAAAGATCAAATAGACCAGCAGAAGCCATCTTTTTATTTAATTGTGCCTGACGAAGGTGTAAGTTTCAATATTTTCACACAATCGAAGTTTGCTTTTCGTTTCTCTTTTGTTTTTGAGATGTAGACTAGTCCTAATCCTAGCCCTATAGGCTATCCCGACCGTAAGTTCTAACCCTAACCACAACAGTCAGATGAACACTTAACTTGTGCTTTTGTTCTCACATCCAGAAAGTTTCCGTCAATTATTTGGTGATAAATCATTTATTTCGGTTGTTTACAGTTCTAACCCTACCCCTTACCCCATTTCTAACCCTATCATTTTCTGGTCGATCAATTCTAACCCTATCCTTTATTCGCTGACTTGGCGAATGACCTCCGTTTAGACTCAACTCATGTAGTGATGTACACATTACACTATCACTAGTATCAGATTTCCAAGAAAAACGTACACACATTACAGTTTACACTATTACTAGTATTAGATTTACTTGGGTTCAACTTCAGTATAGGGAAAAATCAGGTGTAGCAAACAAAATTTTTAAAAACCTAGTTCCGGGTTGGGAATGGGAAAACTACAGACAGGGACTGAGGGAGGTCTGGGGCAGCTACTAATTTTCACATTCACCCCCAGCAAGCTGGGAACTAGCCGACCCTAGACACTCCATAAGGCAATGCCCAGGCCCCAACCAAAAAGATAGATCCCTAAATACTGGGGTGAAAAATAATTGGGGGTGAGGGGACTGGGGTAGGGGCGCTTGAAGTTTGCAGTGCTGGGTTGAGGCTGTGAGCTCAGCTGATGCTAGCTCTCCTCCAGGGGCTGGGATGTTGGTCCAGTTCAGGTAGTGTTGAAGCCTGGAGTCAAAGAGTGCCAGGGATGGTGCAGTGGCAACGTTTTCTGGGACTGGGAGGCGGTTCCATTCAGGGATCATGCAGGGGAAGAAAGTTCCCTGCCGGTACTGGGTTCGACACGATTTTCTGCTCGCCTGTTGTATTGAAGCCCATCTTATTTTAAGTACTACCTTCTACTCCATACAGAACTTCTCTCAATCCATTCCAAGTATCATCAAATAAAATTAATACCCTGCAGAAGAAAAGTTTCTGTCGGTCTCAGTTGCTTATGACATCTGATCTTTAGCCACAGAACACTACAGAAGATTCACTTTCTGTCCCTGCACTATCCCTCAGTGGAATGGCCTTCCTGAAAAAGTAGCCTCCATCCAGTCATTGGAGAAGAGTGGCCTCTAAAACTTAAAAAGGTTCTATTAAATGACACTGCATCTGTACCCTCACCTCCAGTTCCCATGGCATGTGGTGCAGGCGTCGCCTCAATCTGTGGGGCTTGTCACCAGTATGGGATGGGAATTGGCTCTCTCTCTTTGGAGAGGACAGGCAACGGTTTCTACGCTGCCAACGAAAACCTCCCTTCCCATCCCAACACCTCCCTCTTTTTTTTCTTCTTTAAAAAAAAAATGTTTTGACAGTGCATAACCTGGAAAATTTTCAAAATATGTACTTCTAGCCGCCATTTCTTTCCATAACTTTTTATTCATAATAGTAATACTGTAAGTTATTTCATACTATTCAAATTCTGTCTTTTCTTCCAATCCCCTACCTTTGCTACTTTCTACAATGAAGTGTAATTCTTTCTCTCATACTACCCCCCAAAAGTGCAGCAGAATCTTCAAGATGAGGTTAACGGACTAAAACATGGGTGAAACTGAAAGTAGTTCAGGCGTGTGTGCAAGATCTTGTGCATTCATTCGCACACTGAACATTGGTTTTAAGTCTTAACCAAAGAACTTTTTTTTCCCCACTGGGCCACTGACGTCAGGTACCCACTTACAACTGGGTGTAGTGAGGAAATAGGTGTAAAGTGCCTTTCCCAATGACATAGCTCTGCAGTCGAAGCAGGATTCGAACCTCAGCACTTGCAAACCTGATGGATTAATAGCTGGTGATTCTACTACTTAGCTGCTCTGCGCAATACCATTTAATTCTTTATCATGTAGCAATTTATTAATCAGTTTGTTTTTAGTCTGTTTCTGAAAAGGTGATTAGTATTATGATGTACATTTTTGTTTCATTTTATTTCATTATTTCTATTGCATTTGTCTAATGTTATTCAGACGCAGAAGCGGAGAAACAACGGGCGCTCCAAGAAGGGCCGTGGGCACGTGAAGTTTGTGCGTTGCACCAACTGTGCTCGCTGTTGCCCCAAGGACAAGGCGATCAAGAAGTTTGTCATCAGGAACATCGTGGAGGCCGCAGCTGTCAGAGACATCTCCGATGCGAGTGTCTATGAAAGTATAATTTGTGATTTGTGGATTTTTTAATTTATTTTACCTTTATAAATCATAAATGTTTGAAATGCAAAGCAGAGATCTATGTATGAACTTATTCAAGTGGAACACACCTGTTTGAAAATGTTCCAGAATCTTGACTCAGTGACTAGTTCTTACACTAAACAAGGATGGGCGTGTTTCAACTATTTGGTTTTGGTTTTGTGTGTATACTCTGTGTGTGTGATACATGTGTGTATACATTTATTTTTATTTTCTGTGCGTGTGTTTACAGGTTTGGATTTGTATTTATTTTAGTATTTTAAAAAATCACAGGCATGAATGAAACTTAATTAAAAAGTATTTCAGTGGGTGGGGTTCAGAACTTCTTTTGGGGGGGGGGAGGGTGAATCCGTTAAATCTTTGTACGAAAATGATTTCTGTAAAGTTTGTGACATTCCTTTTTCAGCGTATACTCTTCCCAAGCTGTACGCCAAGCTGCTGTACTGCGTGAGCTGCGCCATCCACTCCAAGGTGGTGAGGAACCGATCCCGGGAAGCCAGGAAAGACAGGACACCGCCCATCAGATTCCGCCCAGTCAGGGTAGGTGTCCGTTTCACTCTTCTCACCCATGCTTTTTGTCCCACAACAGAAGTGTTGGGACAGAATGTTGGGCAGTACTGGAATAAAATGTTGCTCGAGGCCATGGAGTAAACTGAAACAGTGAAAGGATTTTTTTTTGGGGGGGGGGGGGGTTCTCAAACATCAATGTAATTTTGTTCACATGTCTAAAATAAATTATAACTTTAAAAATAGCTTGCATTATTGTACAAGTTATTCGTTTTCCCTTAAAACTTTTGGTCACTTTTTATTTGAGTACAGTGGAACCTCCCTTATAAGACCTTGAAAAATCATCCAAAATGAGGTCTTATAAGGGAGTGGTCTTATAAAGGAGGTCATTTTAATGCTTACAAAGAATGACATTGTCTCAGAGAAGCAGGTCTTATGTGGGAGGGAGTCTTATAATGGGGGTCTTATAAGGGAGGGTCCACCGTACCAGCAGCTACTCGCTGCGCTTCACAACAGCTCTTCCCCGGCACAGGTCTTTAGAATAGCAGTTGCCAGAATAGCACTTCGAAATGTCTCCACTGCATTCCCCGGTGATGTTGATCACAAATGTACATGGCTATAGGGACAGTGCTGATTCTAGAGCGCGGGATCATTGGTACAATCCCCCGAAAATCTGTTCCTTCCCGCGATAATCGAGTCTTAATGCGGGCCGACTCCCGCACATTTGCAGAACTGCCCGCTATTTTCACCGATCGCTGCGGGCATGGCGTTCGTCGTCTCCAAAACCTGTTGTCTAGGCTACACAAACTGGAGTGAATCAACCAATCAATCGCGTTCATCTCGAATACCGACGAGAACTTGCGAGAGTTTAAGCCGCCATATTGGATTTCTTCCAAAATGATGCGCGTAGCCACGCTCCTTGATTTTGACTTTCGCGGAGGCAAAGTGGGAAAAAAAGCAGTCTGTGCCACATGATGAGTGTGGAGAAGAGCTTGAAGAAACGGCGACTACATCCAAAAACCCGATAACAGCGCCAGCGCAAGGGAACACCGGTTCCAAGACGACTGGCTGAAGAAGTGGCCATGGCTGTCCAAGATGGAGAGTGGCGGAATGCAGTGCAAAGTGTGTTTAAAGCACAAGAAAATCCCCCCTTTTTTCATTCTTAGGGGGGGACCTGCCCCCCTTTTTTCAATCATAGGGGGGGAATGCCCCCCCTTTCTCAAAATCCTAGAATCAGCACTGAGGGATCTCTAACCAAGGGTTTTGAAACTACAATTGTTTGTTTTATGAATTGGTTGTACAATGATGATCGAGAATACGTAATTTATAGGCGTGTGCAGTCAATGGCTTTCGCATAATCGCGTGTACAAACAAACACACGCCACTTCAATTTTATCTATATGTATTGATGTATAAGGTAGTGCTCAGAACTTAGTTTGGTGGTATTTTACATATATTTATGTAGTAGTAGTAGTAGTGTCGTAGTAGTAGTAGTAGTGTAATAGGGCTAGAAGTGGGCCTCTCGGCCCTTTTGCACCCTTTCTTCATTGTTTAATTTGATTAAGTTTCACAATGATTGCGCAAACCTAAGCTAAACTAGTCTTTATTAATTTATAATTTTTTGGAGTGGACTTTCATTTTTAATCATCAAAAAAATTGAAAGCTCTTATCATATTAATCTTGGTCCAGAAGATTTTTAAAAGTGTTGATAAATAATATGTAGTTTTCTTCTTTTTTTTCGGAAACAAATTTATGGAACAATTTATGCTTTATACTTAATGAATTGCATGCTGTGAACATGAGTGGCATTGACTTGTTACATTATTAACATTACTATGTTGATTGTGTGTGTGTGCAGCAGGATGGAGCACCTCGTGCTGGGGGTCAGGGTGGTGGTCAGGGGGGACAAGGGGGTGGCGGTGGCGGTCCAGGCCCTCGTTAATGTCTTGCAAGCAATAAACATGAGCTGACAAAAACTGCTTTCTGTGCGTGTTTGGCATGGGAGATGAATGGAAAACATTGTGCACACATTCCCTTGTATTTTTCCACGCTGCTCATGTTAACTCTTTGGTTTCTGTATTTAGAGAAGTTTCAACTACTGTTCATTCCTGAGAACCTCTTTAGCTGCTGAGAAATGTTATCCCGTTGATTCCTACGGGCCTCTTTTGCTCATAATATCATGCAACTTCTATAATTGCATTGCAATGAGGGGGGTTTTCCCTTTTCTTACTGGGACAGGTATTGTTTATGAAAGAGAAACAGGCTGCTGAAAACATGCCGCATATTCACAATAACATAACACCCCTTTATACAGTTTTACTCTCTCTGGAAACCCAGGAATAGGGAGATAGAGAGCTCTATAAAGCTAGGAATCTGCAGTTGCTCCCATTCAACCTCAAAAGCGGTTCTCAGGAACGAAAGAGTTAATTGTTTGATTTTCCTTCATCTGACTCTATTACTTGTATTGGACTATATTCCAATATCTCTGGAACTGTTATGTTGTTATACGACATGTACGAGTCAATGACTCGTTTCCAGAATAGTCGTTCAGTAGGTTTTACAAAAAAATATCAGCATGCACGAATGTTCTGTGTTCCTGAAATACCAAACAAGAAAATGGTTTAGTCTCAGTTTTGTGCGCTCGTCTGGTAAATTCTTTGTTTCCAATAGTTAACGTAAGTCAATAATACTTATTGCTTGCTGCTAATACAGTGGAATCCGTTTAATTGGCCATCGGATAATCGGCCAAAGCCGCTTAATCGGCCAATTTCCTCTGGAACGGAATTTTTTCTTAAGCATGTGTTATTTTTTTCGTTTTTACGGCCAAATCTGAAATCTTCAATTTCGCTTTATTGGCCACTTTTTCTCTCTAATTTTTTCCTCTTTACCCCTTTTTGAGAGGGAGAACAACAGAGGCAGACAAACTGACAACACGCTTTTGACGTTTACATGGTTGAGTGTGAAGTTGGAAGGTGAGCTGTTGTCAATTGAAAGACCCTGCATGGCGTTAAAATCACTCAAGAAAACAAAATCATTGTCTTTTACTCGTGCTTCTGTCAAGTTGTAGGATTAATAAACACACACACACACACATCACAAAAAGGGAAAGAATTTGAATTTGAACTGCAACATTTAATTTTGACGTCATTGCTTTTGACATTTAATTTTGACGTCGTTGCTTTTGACTTGCATAATTGCGTCATACAGTATCTCGATGTTCGTTTTATCGGCCGATTCGCTTTATCGGCCATATTTTTCCTGGTCCCAAAAGTGGCCGATTAAGCGGATTCCACTGTAGAGATACAAACAAAACGCATGGAACAAACCAGACAAAAAAGTTGCTCTGCCAGATAGATGCAGAAAGCTTGTAGTGCACTCCCAAAATATTTCATCTTGCACATGGCAGACATGTTCAATTAGCTCTGTAAGGGTTTCCCGGTGTTATGATAAAAAAGTACCTGTCATTAAATATCTACTTCTCGCATGCGAACTGTACCCATCTAACCCTAACCCTAACCCTATCCCTAAACACTGAAAGAACCAAGAAATAGAGCAGAAGTGTAAATCTACATATTTGCCGAGAAATCGATGTACAAATCCATGCACTTAGATTCGTAAAATTCACAATGGCGGACAAACAAACGATTCTGATTGGCTACGCTAGGACTACTTCCGGCTAGGACTACTTATCTCATAGAGTAAAAATACACCACCACACTGGCATGGATCATGCTGTGAATAGCGCCACTCAAAACATGAACAGATTTTATTTTATTGGAATTAAGCAGGAAGTTGCCCACAGAACATTTCATGAATTTTAGAATTCCTTTCACAAATGTAGAGTAGCCAGAAAACAGGTTCAAGCATGAAGCCTTTCACTCCCAGCCGTGGTTAGGGGGTATAACCTGAGTAGCCCATATGGTAAAAGACTGAGTTACTTCCCTTCCTTGTAGTTAAAATGACTTGAGAAGGGTCTGAACCTGTTTCTCAGGATATTTTGGGTCGATTTTGATGCAGTTTTTATTTCAATTTGTAAAGGCAAAAAGTTACCAAGCATATCAATCTTGCTGCCAGAAGGTAAATGCCAAAACTACATGAAATTTGTTTACCGGTAATTCTCTGACAATAAAAATTACGATATGTGTTGGGATTAAAAATGAAGTTCAACCCAATCATGACAAGTGGTTCAGACCTGAATTTATTTTTTTTCTTAAAATCTTGGCTATCTCCCCCTGATAATAGTTATCTCATGCAGTCAACATTAAAAATTATAATTCTGTTCTGCATTCATTTTCCTTCAATAAAACGTGTATCGTAGTCTTTACAGCATCATTTTTAGTGATTTAACAAAATTTTAGGTAGCTCGTTCTCTAAAAGTACAAATAGTTCCAAGAGTGAAAGGGTTAACTAGTGCCACTGACTGCTTCCTTTGGTGTAGTACTAGTAGCCAGAGCTGTCTCCCATCTTTTGTTGGTGGAGGGTTTGCATTATCAGTACTTTCTTGTATATCATTTCACAATGCAAAAGCCAATATTCAATGTTCCTTTGCGTAAATACAAGGGGCGCCAAGATGTGACACTTACTAGTGAAAACAAATGTGACCCAGCAAAACGAAAGGGAAAATTAAGTCGCTGGGCTAGTTTCTCACAACAGGCTTGCAAAGTCAAAAATCTCATTTGATGTAAATTTTGAGTTATGGGTATATCCTGCTCTCTCTAACATCTTATCTTTCATATCCATAAAGGATAACGTGAGGCGATGGCATTAGCAACCGAGGTGGCCGTATCATTTGCGCGGTTTCGCAAGTGCGCGAAACTGACGCGCATCCGCCGGCCTCTCGGCGCCCGTATCTCCAGTGTTTCTGGGCCGATTGCCTTCGAATTTGGCAGGAAGATGACCGGGGCCGGGGACTCTCCGTGTGCCAAACCGGAAGCGCATCCATTACTTAGGCGCATAACAGCAGCATGATGCAAAACGGGCCTTATAACTCCGCCGGTTTTCAACCGAATCGCGTCAAATTTGCTGTCAGGCTTGCTGTCACCGGGGCAAAGCCTGGCAGCTAATTTGAAGAAAATCGGGAGCGCGTCACTCTCAGAGCAGCGCCAACGGGAAACGGGGCTTTATAACTCTGCCGTTTCTTAACGAAATCGCTTCAAATTTGCTGTACTCCGCGTTACCAGTACTTGGCCTTAGCGTTACTAGGGAGAGCGCATCACTCTCAAAGCAGCGCCAACGCGAAACGGGGCCTTATAACTCCATCGTTTCTTTACCAAATCGCTTCAAATTTGCTGTACTCAGCGTTACCAATACTTGGCATTACCGTGACTAGGCGTTACCATTACTAGGCATTACCAGTACTCGGAGTTGCGCTAGTAATAATAATAATAATGGTCTCTAAATATTCCAGAGTGCTTTAAAATTAGTTGATTGGTACATTTTCTTAGGCTAGACTTTAGAGTGTAAAAAGGCTGACAGTCACCTTACCAACTTTAAATGCTCGTAACTCTGCAACAAAAAAGGTGACGAGAATGGTTTTTATATCTTCAGAAAGAGAATGGTTTGAAGTTTTTAACTGTATCTTCTCAGAATGGTCATTTTGACACTTAATGTCCTTTTCGTGGTGCTGGGTCACAAATTGTCAACCTAGTAAACAAATACAGGGGTGCAAGGACCAAGTAGGAGGACTCTAACTCCAAAGCTGGAGACAGACTATGTGACTGCCTCATGTGACTCGATCAGGTCGTGACGTTTCACCTCATTTGCATACCATCCTGCTCAATCAGTCTGACTCGGTCGGGCCCAGTCAGGTGACAGGGCCGAATAGAGCGGGTTCTAAATTTCACTGTTCTTAATTTTAGTTACCAACTTTAAATGCTCATAACTCTGCAACAAAAAAGGAGACAAGAATGGTTTTTATATCAGAAAGATTGGTCTGAAGTTCTTAACTATCATTTTCTCAGAAAACATGTCATTTTGACAATGTCCTTTTCGTGGTGCCGGGTCACAAATTGTCAACCTCGTTAACAAATACAGGGGTGCAAGGACCAAGTAGACAGACTATGTGACTGCCTCATGTGACTCGATCAGGTCGTGACGTTTCACCTCATTTACATACCATCCTGCTCGGTTGGGCCCAGTCAGGTGACAGGCCGAATAGGGCGGGTTCTAAATTTCACTGATCGAGTCCGATGGCTTGTGACTTCTGTGCGGGAAACAAAATTTGGTCAACGTCACGACCTGATCGAGTCATATGAGGCAGTCGCATAGTCTGTCTCCCGCTTTAGACTGCATTCCTTTTAAGTTTTAACTCCCCATAAATGTTGCAATGACATTATCATGGGTGAAAAGTAAAACATTCTCACAATCGTGAAACAACACGTTTCAATATTCTCTGAATCCAGGTCTCCCCATTTTGTTTGACCATAGAGGGTATTTTCACCCCCAGAAAGCAGCTATAGAGGGTCTATTCACCCCCAGGGTGAACTTATAGAGGGTGAAAAATCAAAACAAAATAAGCATAAAATTCCTCAGATCCCTAATTTGTAAAGTGACAAAATAGTCAACGCAGTCACCCAAAGGAAGGAAGAAAGGAAGGAAGGAAGTTGAGGGCTCCATTGGACTTAGCGAGTAGAGGGGTGGAAGAGGAAGGGTCTTTATCTTCTAACCTAAACAGACAGCAGTGGTATCAGAATCGTAAACTTTGGGCTGGCATGCCCAATTGGTCTCATGGGTCTGCAGTAGACCGGCTTTTCGCGCTGGGTGAAATGTGAGATTTATGGTGCGTCTCATAACCCTCGAGTAGTAATTATAGTGCGTCGTTTCACGCCCAGTACGAAGTTTTAATGCGTCTGTCATGCACATTTGACGCACAGAATGGGGAGCCCTGGAATCCTCCCAATCCTGAAGTGGAGACCGCATTAAAAACAATTTCCAATGTGTGCGTGTCTGTGTATACAGGATGGGTAGGAATAGTGTTAGAATTACACTTGTAACATCTTGTTTCAATCTGCCATCAATGTTGGCAGAACTGTTTGATTTAACCCTTTCACCGCCAAAGTCACATTTTAGCACCACAGTGATTTAACACCTATGTCACTAAAAGGTATCAAATTGGGGTCTGTTATCCAAAGACCCTATTGTCTTAGTCTTGGGAAGTAAGGGTAGACCTTATTTTATATATGTCGCAGAAGAATCCACAAGACGAGATGGATTTTTTTCTCTTCCCAGATAAATTTAATGGACATTTATGGCTGGTGGTGAAAGGGTTAATAAGACTGGTTCTGGATGACAAGATGGCCAATCCTGAAGACTGGTATCAGCTTTTTCAATCCTGATTTCAGGAGCATGCCTGAACTTTCACCCATGCATTAAATCCATTTTGGGCTCACGTCGGTTTTTTAAAACAAAGTGAGTCTATAGTATCGGATGTGTGTGTGTGTGTGTGTGCGTCCGTGGCCCGACCTTTAATCTTGCACTCTCCAAACTTTAACGTTGTCGTTTTCTCTAAAAAAAATATAAGGTGTTGGAGGGTTAAAGTTAGCAGGATATTTGATTTTGACGTGAGCCTTCAAGTCATGATGATCAAAGTAGTCAGATGCATCAATAAAGGACACAAGAAAGACTATCATTGTTGCAGATTACTGTTGTGCAACCTTTAACCTTGCAATCTCCAAACTTTAACATTGTCGTTTTCTCTAAAAATACAAGGCGTTGGAGGGTTAAAGTTAGCAGGATACTTGATTTTGATATGAGCCTTCAACTCACAACGATCAAAGCAGTCAGATGCATCTACAAAGAGCATAAGAAATACAATCATTTGTTGCAGAGATTACTGTTGTGCTGTACAGATACTGGAAAGAAGACTCTCCATTAGATATACAAAAACGCTGTTTAAAAAGAAACACAAGACTTCAGGTGTGTACAAATAGGTACATTTTAACGTCGTTAACTTATATTTTCTGTAACAAATGGATGTACCGAGTGTGGGGCGTTGACGGCCCGGTTGTTTCGTTTTATTTGCGCCTTTGACAACGGTTGTTCGTGTTCATTCGCGCATCATCTATGCGCATGCAATACTTATTATCGCACTTCCGGCGAGCGCACACACAACTCAGAACAAGTTGAGATCACGCCTTACCTCATAATCAAGACGACGTACCTAACATTTAGCCCACAATCATTTCCGTCTTGAAAAATATATACGGAAAATCCAGTGTTCGTCGATTTCACTGCCTTCGATGTACGAATACAGATCAGAATCCTATGTTAGGCCTAGACGATTGATCACCATGGATGAGCGTGCACGCTGGGACCTTGACCTTTGCTTTGTGGCAGAGGGGGGGGGGGGGGGGGGGGGGGGGGGGGGGGGGGGGGGGGGGGGGGAATTAACGAAACGAAAATAAAATATTAGGACTAAAGTATCTTACACTAGTTACAGAAATGTAGATGATGTGGAACAAGTTTTTATCGCATGAACAATCAGTTTAAAACAGTAACAGATCAGGAGTATGGCCTTACGAACGCCACAACTTCAATTATTAATTTTTTAAGAGGACAGGTGTCCGTAGACCCCCCTTACCCCGGCGGGGGGGATTGGTCACTATGTTAGTATGTTTTTCTGAAAGCTTGGTCAATATGCTTTTCAATTTTACTTGTTTGCCAAAAATAAAAAATAGGGCTCCACTATGTTACATGCGCATATATAAACATAGATATAATTACATTTTAAAGAAAGGGGTAGAGGTAATTTAATGCACAGAAATAATTTAATTTACACAGTAAAATAAAAATTCATTGTTTTCAGATGCACAAGTGTCTACATAACAGTATTACAGTAATAAAAATCAGACGTGAGCCTTGAAGGCTTTGCCTCTTGTTTTATGTGCAAAGGGATAATAGGATAATATATGTAAGCAAATCCATGAACTTAACATCAAATCAATGCCGTTTCACTTTCTCTCGCATTCAACATACCACATCAGTGACTTTCACTAAACAGAGCTAACTTTTCTTTCTTTATTTTCCAGTCCACTGTCAAGCCGTCATAATGAATTACAATGGAATCAAAAGTAATAACTTAGGTTACTAAAGCCATACCACACTTGAAATTTCATTCATTCACTTTAAATATTCTTTTTAAAAAATCAATGATATAAAAAAAAAATGGAATCAACTTAGGTTACTAAAGTCATACCACACTTGGAAATTCATTCATGCACACTAAATATTCTAAAGAAAATGCATTCAATAATCAAAATGGAATCAGATATGGTGTTAGATATTGGATGAGCATGACTGAAGATTCTTCAATACTTTTTCAGTTGCACAGATAGACAATACTGGGCAAATTATTGACTAGGCTGTAGAACAGCTGTAAAGGCTCTGATGATGATGATGCTAGGTCAAGCAGAGGGCCCTGGCAGTTATGCGAAAATGGGTTAAAGAAATAATGCACATAATCCAATGGTCAACTTAGGACACTGATTTGACTGCCAGGGGGCAATCAAACCAGTAGGGGCTTAGCGCGTGATATTCTCATCTCCCTCCCTCATTACCCCCAACTAAGAATATCACGCTACAAGCCCCTACTGGTTGGTTTGTGCCCTGGCAGTAAAATGCGCGTCCTAAGTTGCTCAATGTCATATACTGAAGGATGGACAGTTGTACCTGACACAGATGAACAGGTGTAGAGTGGCACAGAGGTAACGCGTTCGCCTCGTGCACGATAAACCCGAGTTCGAACCTGGGTACAGGGGATTTTTCCTCTCACTCTGCACTAGGCCTTATGGTCTGAACCTGGAGTCGTTCAGATGAGACGTTAAACCGAGGTCCTGTGTGCCCATGCACTTAGCACACGTTAAACCCAGTGGCAAAGAAAGTCTTGGTCAAAATTTACACACACACACACACACACCCTTTCCTTCCTCATCAGTCACACAAAATCACATGCAAATAAAATAAATTTTAAAACTGGGTGGCGCGCCTCTGGCTGCAACGCGCTCTCCAGGTGGAAGCAACCCGAATTTTCAGACAACTGTGACTATCATTTAGTATCAAGTACCAATACAACAAAAATATACACAACTTGGTATTTGAAGGTTCAGTGAAAATCAAAATTGGACATAATCACAAAAACACGTAAGAATTGTAAACAAAACAAAATCTTACAAAACAAAACTTTACTTGAAATACTTCCCTAAGCATCCTCTTCGGACAAAGGGATCCAGAAATCTACAGTGGTGATTAAGATTGAACCTTTTCTAGCATTAACGGGTGCTGGCAGCTGATTGCGATTTGGTCACTTGCACTGTTGCCAATTGCACTGCCACTTGCAGGCTGTTCGTTTGATGATCACCGTTGTTACAGCTATGGTGTTGCCGCAGCAGTTATGGAGAACAGTCAGAACTTTGAAAAAAAGAAACTCTAGTTTTCTCTACTGCGATGTAAGGAATAATACTACTCGAAACATCTTTGGAAATGTAAACAGTGTTAAGTTCAGGTTATGCCCTTTTTATTGATGTATGGTAACAGGCTGTTACGTACAGTGAAAAAAACACCAAAAACTTGGCTGCCTGCCAAATTTTCTTCGTTATTTTCTTCTTTTTTTAAGGACTTGCAATGACAAACTTTTGTCTGGAACACACACATGCTGATGCTCAACAAATCGAACAAAGAAAAAAAAGTCAATGTTGCAAGAAAAGACAGGCGAGCCGGCGCAGCGCTTGCCAAGCTAACTGGCTGCCGTCTTGAAAGAATTAAGGTATGCATTTAGAGAATGAAACTATTTCATTTCACCTACATTGAGTTCAAAGCTTTCTTATGCCTGAATATCAAGTCTAAAACATCGCACAAATAAATACTCTGAAAACAAATCTTCCCCACAATTTCCACTCTTAACCCAAAATGTAAACAATAAACCAATGAAACTTATCACCCCCCAAAAATGTATCATAGGATAATAGCCTAAGCCATCATATAAAATCTTCAAAAATCAAAAGGAAAATCAGGCTATCAATCACTACACTTCAGGCATTCATTTACGCCAACTTCAATTCATTCTCCATATTGATTTAGAAAGAATGGGCTGTCAAAAACTGAAAAAGGTATAAATATGAACAAAGTGGTCAACAGTTTTCAGTGTTTTATTATCACTTCTTCAAAATACTATCAGTTAAAAGGTAACAACGATTTTAAAATCAACTTTTATTGAGGCTTGGTTTTATATTTTCCGAGCCATGTAGTGAAATCAATTTATTTTCAAGCATTCAAGCTGTTGCAAAAGTGACTAAACGTATAAATAATTCAGGTTTCTAACAAGAAACTAGATTATCCATATGCGTCAGTTTGAAGCACTCTTAAACATACAGGCATGGGAATTGTCAGAGACAAAAAACTCTGAAAAAGCCCCCCAATTGAAGTATTTAGTAACAAAAACGAAGTATTTAGTAACAATTTCACACAAAAATTCAGCGGAAATCCGCGAATTCGCGGACAATTCCCATGCCTGACATACCTTATTTTACGGACTATAACTAGGTGATACTTTCTTTTCCCAGACTATGACCCCCAGCACCTTATGATTAACAATGCAATAAAAATAAAAAGTATAACAAAATCTGAATTTTGTGTAAAATTTAGGGTGTGCGTCTTATACTTATAGTCTCAAATATATGGTAGTTGTGTCTGAGGCACTGAAGAGGTTACAAAGCTGCCTCTTCAGCCGGCTCGTTCTAGTCCTCCATCAAGATGCAAATCCACCCCTAGTTTAGGTGTTCCTGCCGACTCAGCATCACGTCGGGGGCTCGATCAGCGAGACCCAACTGATTGGGTCATCTTCGTAGAGTAGGTTTTTATGTTATTTTGTCTCTTTTTGATGCCCGACTTCGGACCTCGACCGCATATACTAGTGTCATAAAATCAAACTGATGATTGTGGATACTCAACGGGAGAAGAAGAACTGATTTTACATTACTTTCTCATGGGTACTTACCCCCACATACTGATAGAGCAATATTCTATCAAACATAATTTCATCTTCTTCTTTTTTTTTTTTAACCCTTTCACCGCCAGCCATATTTCAGCCAAAATTTTCCATTAAATTTACCTGGGTAGAGAATAACATCCATCTGCAGTATTGGGGATTCTTCTGTGACATATATAAGATAAGGTCTATCCTTATTTCCCAAAACTAAGACAATAGGGTCTTTGGATAATAGACCCCAAATTGATGCCTTTTAGTGACATAGGTGTTAAATCACTGTGGTGCTAGAATGCCACTTTGGCGGTAAAAGGGTTAAGCATGACGAATGACATCAATAGTACCAAATTATCAGCAACAAAAAGAAGACAAAGGTTCTACCTAAATAAATAAAGTTCTGTCAAGAATTCACTGCAATTTCTTGACAGATTCACAACAGTCTTTCATCGATGGGATTGGGCACCGCTCAAATAAACTTCCATCAAGAATTTGCTGCAATTTCATGACAGATTCACAAGTCTTTCATCGATGGGATTGGGCACCGCTCAAATAAACTTCCATCCACAATTCGCTGCAGTTTCATGAGAGCAACAACAGATTCACACTGGAGTCTTCATCGGTGGCTGCGGTTCATTTCGGCAGGCCATCGGCGAGGATTGTGGACACCAGCACTTTGTCCTTCAGGGTTTGCTCCAGCTCCTTTTCATCTTGACGCAAAGTCAACTGCAACAACATCGTCACAAATTCACATGAAAAGCAATCCTCGAAGCAAAAAGAGAACTTGTGTGTAATCTTACAGGGGTTTTGTGTGTTGCTTTGAAGTAAAGAGAATACAGTCAAACCTCTAGTATAAGACTCTCCATTAAAATACCTCCTTTCACCGCCAGCCATATTTCAGCCAGAAATGTCCATTACATTTACCTGGGTAGAGAACAAAGTCCATCTGCAGTATTGGGGATTCTTCTGTGACATATATAAAATAAGGTCTACCCTTACTTCCCAAAACTAAGACAATAGGGTCTTTGGATAACAGACCCCAATTTGATGCCTTTTAGTGACATAGGTGTTATAATCACTGTGGTGCTAAAATGCGACTTTGGCGGTGAAAGGGATGACTGATCTTTTGGGAACAGATTTTAATGTAGTTTACTATATATTATGTATAAAATTGACCTCCGTTATAAGACCCTTCCATTTTAAGACCCATTTTTCTGACTTTTTGGAAGTTTTAAAATAGAGGTTTGACTGTACATAATAATTAACATGGGTAAATTAAAATGTCCCAGGTAAAACGTTTTCTTTTACTTTTAGATAAAAGAGTGCACTACTAGCAGTGAACTGTGAAGCCAACTTCTCTGGATCGGCATCCATGTTTCTCTTGAAGCAATCCATCACAAGGATAATACAGCATACAATCTAAACCATATGTATGCAGGCATGATATTGGGGGGGGGGGGGCATTTCTCTCTGAAAATATTTTGAGGTTGATAAGATCTGTTGGTGTGAACAAGAGGCAAAAAGCCCTTCATGGTGATCAGGGGGCAATTACTCTTGAAGATGAATATATAAAGGGCCAGCCACACAGCTAAAATTTCAGAGTAACTATGATGTTGGCTAACAGCGAATTGATCGAATCGCATTTAAAGTCGTACAAGTATGGGACGTGTTGAGAGAAAAAGTTTAAATTTTCTTCATTAAGTATTTATTATTTTGGTAGCTCTAGATTTTAATCAAACACACACCACACAAATCCTGTTGTTGCTGCAATAACAAGGTTCTCTGAATAGCAAGGACCCAGAGCGCAGGAAACAGAACTATCAGCAGATCACCGACTTAATAAATGGATATTCAAACTGGTTTTGCTTTTACCAAGGGTAACCGTATGACATGTAATGATGTACACTATTATAATCATGACACACTTTCACATCAGTCTATTGAAAAGTGTACTATCTACACAAGCACCTGTTCCATTGTCACATTTTGCGATATCATAAACACACACACAAATCCTGTTGTTGCTGCAATAACAAGGTAAAGGAATAGCAAGGACCCAGAGCGCACAAAACAGAACTATCAGCGGATCACCGACTTAATAAATGGATATTCAAACTGGTTTTGCTTTTACCAAGGGTAACCGTACACATGTAGTGATGTACACTATTATAATCATGACACACTTTCACATCAGTCTATTGAAAAGTGTACTATCTACACAAGCACCTGTTCCATTATAACAGCCCACCCATAAAAGCTACCTCTTTTCCACGGTCACAGTTGTACAGTGGAACCTTTTATAAGGGATGTTCCACTGTATCAGAAAAGCTGTGTTACCTTCATGAGACGTGTCTCCTTGGCTTTCTTGACCCCAATCACCCCCCTGGCTTCCAACAGCACGCACAGGGAATGGAACTCGGACTGATCCACCGGCGACATCTGCTGACGTCGACACACCTTGCAGTACATCTCGTACAGCTGCAACAGGCATATTGATCAAACTGGTTAACCTTTACCGTGCTTCATGGGTCGTCCAAGACCCAGAGACGCACAAATGACTCAGGAACTATGATAATAACATTTTAGGAATTGTTTTAAAACATAGTTTGGCATATGTCAGCAAATTTTGGTGCTAATACAGTAAAAACTAAAGTAATAATTAGATACGTCATTTTAACATACTTCTATGTAACGCGGGTCACGGAGGACCCATACTTTAAAGAGCAGTGCATTGAGTATGGGTCGTGGGAGACCCGCGCCATCTGGAGAAGTATAAACACATGGTGACTCTTTGACGAGTATGGGTCCTGGAGAACCCACATCATCTGGAGGGATAAATACTGTTAAAATGCATGTAAAAAATCTGTGGGTACGAGGAGACACGCATCATCTAGAGAAGTATAATCACAAGCAACATCTGGTAAAGGTTAATGCATAACTCCTAACTACTAGGGCTAAAACCACGCACTTTCACATAATTTTAGATTGTACTCTTGAAAGTTTTGTTTCTGTATTAAGATCGTATCACCAGGTTCAACGTAACTGCCTGTCAGACCTGGGCAATTTTGTAATAATGGTTGCAACAGAACCCCAAAATGCGTATTTGCCTACAGTCAAAAGCTTGGAGTAAAGTTATGATCCAAAATTGTTGCCGACATAATTTTCTAAAATGTTTTCAGTCCAAGTGATGCCATGGAAGTTTTTCTCAAAACGTCAAAAAAGATAGGAAATTGTGCCATGAGCATAACAATATCTGTTAAAAGAATAGACTTTCCCTATTCTTTGGATAATAGATATAATTATTCCAAAACCTTAGAAATAAAACAGTTCAGGCTCAGACCCTGGGACCGCTTATCCCACCTAAATGATGCTGTACCAATGGCATAGGATGCGACCTCCAGAGTTATCGTTCTTTGCGTTTTCTTTCAGTTTGTCCAGTTATTCTTTGAATTTGTAGGGGTGCTCATTTTCTGGTACACGCCGGAAAGCCGGAGTGCAAAAACTTGTGGATTCCATTTTTTGTGGTTTTTTTGTTAACCCGTTCTCTGCCCAGTCCTGTGTCTACTAAGTGGTGTGTGATGTCAGTGATGATGTCATAACTTTTGATGTCATAGTCCTGGAATGATGGTTTTTGGTTTAAACAAGTCAGGAAAGATATGTCTCTAGACCATTTTCTCAGACTGAGTCTAACAGTAACAGGTCTCTTTTAAATTTTATTATAACAAGAAAATCGATAATTTATGTTTTCCTCTGGCAGTGAAGGGGTTAATAGCGATAAAGAAATCCGGCAAAAATTCCCGGGACGAGAGACTCCAGAAAAACATCAGTGCAAGTTACAGAAGCAATGACGCAATCTTGTGCAAACTTTGAAGTAAAAAGTCCTAATACAGTTGAACCTGCCTTATAAGACTTACCATTATAAAACTCCCTCCCACATAAGACCTACTTCTCCGAGACATTGCCCTTCTTTGTAAGTATTAAAATTACCTCCCTTCCCTTATAAGACCTATTTTGAATGATTTTTGACTTATAAGGGAGGTTCCACTGTATAAGACTCCCTCCTTAAGACTACTTCTCTGAGACATTGCCCTTCTTTGTAAGTATTAAAATTACCTCCCTTCCTTTATAAGACCTCATTTTGGATGATTTTTGAAGGTCTTATAAGGGAGGTTCCACTGTATAAGACTCCCTCCCATATAAGACCTACTTCTCTGAGACATTGCCCTTCTTTGCAAGTATTAAAATTACCTCCCTTATAAGACCCCTCCTTTATAAGACCTCATTTTGGATGATTTTTGAAGGTCTTATAAGGGAGGTTTCACTGTACACTCCCCGCCCGACAAGATCCCATAATGTGTGCTCACCTTTCCCAGGAGCACCTCCTTGAACTTGCCCGTCTTGACCATGAGGAGGAGGGTGCAGACCAGCAGCTTCTGCTGCAGGGGCACCCCCTCGCTCTGCTGGGCCTGCACGCTGCACCCGTACACCTCCCCCATCACCTTGTTGATGTGGCCCACCCCGATCTTCTTCACCGCAGGGCCACTCTGCTGCTTGGACGGACTGTTGCAGTCTGCACAGAAAAGCGCAATCCAGTGGGCAATCTTTAACCCTTTCGCCGCCAGCCATCTAAATTTTTGAGCCAAAAAATACCATTAAACTTAACTGGGTAGAGAAAAAATAATATCTGCAATATTGCGAATTCCTCTGAGACATATGTAACATTAGGCTTATCCTTACCTCCCAAAATCAAGAAAATATGGTCTTTGGATAACAGGTCTTGATTTGATCAGGCATCAGAATAGTTTGAAGTCCAATCCTCTGAAAACCGCGGTAAAAGGGCCATCAAGGCCCCAGACTGAAGAGGGACAACACTGAAGTGAGTTCCCAACACCCCCCAAAAGGCTCAATATAGTGAGAAAACACTTTAAAATGCTATTTAACACAAACGATAACACTCAATAAAAAGGTAAAACCTCTGACAGTAGAAGCCAATCCTCTGTCAAAAATTCTTAATCCTCTGATCCTCTGACAATTCTGATGCCTGTTTGATGCCTTTTAGTGACATGGGTGTTAAACCATTGTGGTGCTAAAATGCGACATTGGCGGTGAAAGGGTCAATATCTTCACAATTTGTGCATGCGAGTTTTGTGCATAATGTGCACAGCTGTAAACATCAACGATGCACATTTTCAATCATGACCTTTCTCATCTCAACTGTAGAAGTATTGGTCGAGTATCTCATAGGGATCATCTTCTTCCCATTAGGCAGTCAATTTCATCGCACAGAAGATTTGCCGCACTTTGGGGGGCGGGGGTACAAGAGATAAACAATAGCAGTATAAAGTAGAGAAGACAAGGAGATTATGGAAAGAACTAGGTAGAATCAAATAACAAGACAAAAGTGGATGGAAGTAGATAAGGTCAGGGACCCCCATTTGGGGGTCTATGAAGCACTAACATTCTCAAGAACCCTCTAAAAGAATGTGCAGGGGGTCCCAGGGATGCACTAGATAAATTATTTTTAGCATTCGCAATGCCACTGGGACTCAATCCTGCCTCTAGGACCCTCTATGCTGTAAGTGAAAGAGTTCCTAGGACCCCTTGTTATGCGGGACGATTGGGAGCCCTGTAAGGTTGTGCATAAACATATTCCAAGTTTATAATTGATATCCTGAATGAAGTTCATGCAGAAGACGCACCACTAAAAAGAAAGAGAGAGCAAGAGAAATGAACATGCAGTCAAAAAAACGGGATCCACTCTCACTGGTGATTGCAGTTTCCTGCCTTACCTGCCACTTTGAGCACGGTCTGGGTGCGTGTTTCTGACTCGGCCAGTTCCACGGCACGGCGGCAGACGTCCAGTGCCTTCCTCATGTCCCCGGCCACTGCCGCCACCTTCCGGGCACAGAACTGGATAGCACTGTTCTCCACCAGGCTGTCTCCAGTCTGCCAGGGAACACAGCCACCATAAAACAGTATGTTGCATGAATTATATAGCACATACAGTGGAACCTCCCTTATAACAAAGATATTCTAAAAGGGTAAGATGGACTACTTAAAGACCCCCCACATCACGTATCACAGTCCCTCTTATGCTAGGAAGATTTCTTACTATCTATAAGAGGGAAAACATGTGAAAACCGTGATTTTGACACATGACGTGGTGGGTCTTTAAGAGCTCGGCGAACCAGGCTGATAGTTATCGTTAGTGGCGACAGTACACCATTCACAGTGGAGGCTATCCAAAAACTCAGACTGGAACTTGAACAGAGAATTCAACTGGCCTATCGACGTGTAAAATGTGTCCTGTTTAAAAGGGACATAACCAGTGTTTCTCTCCTCAAAACAAAAGCACAAAAACATTTTTATATCATTCTGTTCAAGAAGAAAATAGAAAAAAAAGCTCGCAATATTCAAAAGATTCACAATGAATTATAAAAATACATTATTTTAAAAAAACTTGATGCAAACTGAAAAGACACCATAAAAGAAAAAAGTGAGGAAAAAAACAAGTTTACAGATTAAAAAATTTTTTATAACATTCCAAGACCTACCTCAGCTCTCTAACAAACTAATTTCAAACATTTCATAGCCTCCAAGAAAAAACATCTGCATAAAATTAGTAATGCATAATCAATATTAAAGGCACTGATGCAGACCATTTCATATTTGATTCCATGACACAGCAGCGGAAAGAAAAAAAGGAAGAAAAGTTGTGTACCTGCTGCAGCAAACTAATTTCAAACATTTCATAGCCTCCCAGAAAAAACATCTGCATAAAATTAGTAATGCATAATCAATATTAAAGGCACTGATGCAGACCATTTCATATTTGATTCCATGACACAGCAGCAGAAAGAAAAAAAGGAAGAAAAGTTGTGTACCTGCTGCAGCAAACTAATTTCAAACATTTCATAGCCTCCAAGAAAAAACATCTGCATAAAATTAGTAATGCATAATCAATATTAAAGGCACTGATGCAGACCATTTCATATTTGATTCCATGACACAGCAGCGGAAAGAAAAAAAGGAAGAAAAGTTGTGTACCTGCTGCAGCAAACTAATTTCAAACATTTCATAGCCTCCCAGAAAAAACATCTGCATAAAATTAGTAATGCATAATCAATATTAAAGGCACTGATGCAGACCATTTCATATTTGATTCCATGACACAGCAGCAGAAAGAAAAAAAGGAAGAAAAGTTGTGTACCTGCTGCAGCAAACTAATTTCAAACATTTCATAGCCTCCAAGAAAAAAAATCTGCATAAAATTAGTAATGCATAATCAATATTAAAGGCACTGATGCATAGACCATTTCATATTTGATTCCATCACAGCAGCGGAAAGAACCAAGGAAGAAAAGTTGTGTACCTGCTGCAGCCTGTCCTTGATGATGGCCTGAATCTGGTCACGGTTGTAGGGAGCGAAGTGAAGCAGCTTGGGCCGACAGCGAGGCTTGGCTTGCAACCGCGGCAGGATTCTGTCCGTCAGGTCCAAAGCATTGGCTACACCTGCCAAACACGAAATATTACGTTAATACCAATACTGAGCCTTTTTTTTAACTCACTCGGGACTAGCCGAATTATTTCCCCTTGTTCTGTGGGGACTGGGCATTTGACTAGGTTCGTAAACTAATCACTAAAACCAAGTTATGAAGAGTTAGGCATCAATATTTTCAGAAAAGATTAGCAACACCATGCACTAAACGATCGTAAAATATCAGATTCCTTACCTTCGTTGTTTGTCTCCTATTGACGAAAACAGCTAACACATAGAAAGAAGGAAAATTTCACATTCCAATCTTTGACCCCCTCTACAACCAAAGCGGAATGTAAAGTCTGCAATGATTGGTTGATTTCAAGAGAGGCAAGGTCAAAGCAAACTGAAAATAGGTTATGACTTCGCACCGGAAAGCTGGTTACATGCCAGAAATCAAAACCTCTTGAAAACTCTTATGAGCCAGAGCCGGGCCATTCATCCTAAACGGTTGTGCGAGCCATGAGCCGGAGCATTCGCCCCAAGTGAGTTAAAAATATTCTGATGTGGAACAACTCTGTATCTTTACGAAACCAGAAGGCCTTCAAAGATTTAGCGTTGAATTTCATGAAAACCCAAAGGATTTAAAAGTTACCCATGTTAACTGATTGTTAACTACCAAGGAGATTTTACTCACCTTTGCTCATCATTTTTCCATTGCAATCACAACCCAAATACTTGACTTTTAGTTTTAGTACTTTTATAGGTCTTGTACAGCTTTACCCTCAGCCTCTTAACATTTTATGATTTTATGAGCATCAGTGTATCTTTTCATATGACAATGGCAATGTTATATCATATGCCATTGACATAATGGAGATTGGGAAAACATATACATTTCCAAGGGTGTTTAAAAAGCTGTAAGTAGGACAGATTGGGAGTGGGAAGCAAATGTAACACTGAAAGCTTTTGTTGTTTTCAAGTACTGAAATAGATATATATAATTCCTTAAGTGTCAAGTTCTGATTCTCAAGCAAACAGTCTACCTAGGATAACCACTAAAACATCAGAAGCTTCAGCATCCCAAATTCAGTCGACCCATCTGTTATTAGCCATGTCCAAGTTTTGAATAACTTACCTATCAAGATAAGCTTAGAGTGGTGGAGAGAAGGCCACTCAAAAATGGTGTAGAGCACCTCTTGGTTTTTGCTGTCCAGCTGATCGATTTCATCCAGAACCAATATCCTGCACAAACAAAATGACAGATCTAACACAAACGCTTACATAAGATAATGATGCTATGCTTAAAATCTTTTATTTTACCACTGTGCACTTTCGTCATTTGTGGCATACACTCACTGGAATTAATGCAGAGAATGTTATCCGTTCACCAGAAACATGAAGACAAATTATACAATTTACCCCCAAGGGAGAACAAAAATGTTAAAGAATCCCCAATACAATCCAAGTACACAGCCCTTTGGCTAACAATAAAAGATGTGAAGTTTAACATTTTAAACTAATTTTATGTTTTAAGCTAACCGATTTGTCGTTGCTTAAAAAAATATTGACTTTGCTTAACAAATCAGGATGTTTCCTTGCTTACCAATTAATAATCAAGAGGGGTAAAAGTAGCAGGCAAAGTACATCGGGATACAATGGAAGAGGACCTACATGCTGTTTGTACTGGAGGTGACCAGGTTCTCCATGTCTCTGATGGAAGTCCGTGCAGGGGCCGGCTTGCCAGACAGCTCACAGTGCAGCTTCCGGAACACACTGGACACGTCCTTCACCATCATGCAGTTCAGGTAGGCGATGCAGCAGTCGTACTGGGTCTGTCACAGACGTAATGTCATGTTTATGTCTCATCAATGTGAGAGGTCCCTGTCTCATGCCCTGAGATGCGAACGCCACCTACTTAAGATTATCGGCCTTGCCTGTCAGGAACTAGTAGTATATAGCCACAGAAGATTATCTGCTAGTGACTCGTCACCAGGGGGCATCAGCAGTTCGGGCCTAAAATAATCGCCCTTTCGTGTCGGCAAGTAGAATAAAGCCTCATTAAAAACAAAATACAATAGAGCAATAGCATAAATGCAACTGGAGAAAATAGAAAAACAGGCAAGACCAGGGGTCCAGGGGCCGCCCAGGACCCTGGCAGGGCATAGGGCTGGGGGGTCAGGGGGCAACGCCCCCCTGAAGCTGAAAAAAAAAGCAAAATCATACTCAATTTGAAGTTTATTCCAGGCTTGTAAAATGAGAATTCAACACTTTTTCCCCCTTGAACTAAAAAAATTTGGGTGGTCAAAATTTTGAAAAACAGGCACCGCCTCGTATCCAAGGCACGGTTGCATGCAAATGTTACTGGGTCTTGTTTGAAGCAACTCACTTTGAAGTCATCGATGATGTGCAGCAAGGCTGCGGTTTTGCCCGTACCAGGGGCCCCGGAGATGTAGAGGCTGCCGGCCGACCCCTTGTCCAAGTGGGTCTGGAGAAAGGTGGAGATCTCCCCCACCTCCTGCTCCCTGCCCACCAGGTGATCCGGCTTGGCCGTGTGCAGAGACTGCTTGACACGGTGGTACCCACTGTCTGCAGACACATCAGTGGAAAGCTTGCAGCTAAAAATCGGTTATGATCCACAATAACATTTCCCAAGCATAATTTATTCATATAATTTACTGACTAATAGTAATACGCACATCACATCATAAACCGCACCCCTTAACCCTTTTGCTGCCAGACATTTTTTGCCAACAAAATTTCCATTAAAATTACCAGGATAGAGAACAAAAATCATCGGCAATATTGGGGATTCCTCTATGACATGTATAACGTAAGGCCTGTTCATTACCTCTCAAAATTAAGAAAAAAGGCTCTTTGGATAACAGACCCTCATTTGATGCCTTTTAGTGACATGGGTGTTCAATCATTGTGGTGCTGAAATGCGACATTGGCGGTGAAAGGGTTAATATACACAAAATTATAATTTTCTTATACAGTGGAACCTCCCTTATAGACCTTCAAGAACATCCAAAATGAGGCCTTATAAGGGAGGGGTCTTATAATATAAGGGAGGCAAGGGAGGCAATTTTAAAACTGACAAAGGGCAATGTCTCAGAGAAGTAGGTCTTATATGGGAGGGAGTCTTTTAATGGGAGGTCTCATAAGGGAGGTTCCACTGTAATAGTTTCTTATTGTATGAATACTATTATCAGTCATATTATATGGCGCAAGGATCTCGGTTTGAAAAAACTTTATAGTCCGTAAAACATGTCACTATTCTCAAGTTATTAGTGCTTTTGCTATTTTGATCTTATTGTAAAGGTAATGTCTTTGCGTTTTTACAAAACAGACTGTGCACAATGACTGCGCACAATTTCCTTCAATGCACGTACATGCGTCGATGACACGTACACGTATCCAAGTTGAACAAGGCACAGTAAAAGACCACCCTGTGCATGCCTCATGTACAAAAACAGAAATCCAAATCAACTACAGTCCACTTTCCCCACTGTCTTTCTGCCTTTTACTTCTCCTTTCCATCTCCTGATGGCTGATCCCTTCTTACTGGCTCCAAATAGTCTTGTCTCAATGTAAACTTGCATTTCAATCTCCCTTTCGCATTCAAAAGATAGTTCTTCAGCCATAAACTTCGTTGCTACGGCTCGGGATGTTAAGGTTCAAACTGGATAAGTGACCGTTTCGGATATAATTTTTCTTCTTTTCAACTTTTAAGTAACTTTTCCAAATAAACTGAACATTTTGAAATCTGAAAAAAATGCAATCACAAGGTTAACAAAATTAATGTCACACATCATGGAAGACAAACATGCAGTAAACTCACTGTCTTGTTTTGCCAGCCTGAGCTTAGGCAACACCTTTGGCGACTTGAGGGTGAAGTTTTCCTCGTCCCCAAGCGTTGACATCTTCTTGGGACTAGCCGCCATCTTCTGAGGACTTGCCGACTTTTTAAAAGGGCTTGTTGACGGCCTCTTTGGACTAAGTTCTTTGCATCTTTGGGAATGTTGTTTTGTTTGAGTTGACACACTCGGCTTACAAGGAGTTAGATCTCTACAGGATGGCATTTTCTGTGGTGTGCATGATCTGTTTTTGTACGGACTGGACACTTGTTCACATGGCTTCAATTTTTGTGGGGTTGTTGATGTCTTGCACGGACTTTTCTGCAGTTCTGTGTCAATTCTCAAACGTTGGAAAGACGCATCTGATCTACGAGGACTCATAGCATGAAGGGCTTCCTTGTCTTGTGACAAACGGGACAGCTGCTCAGCCTTGGTTGGGGTTCTAGGAACGTGTCTGTTGTAATCTGCAACACATAATAATAGATCATCAATAGCCATTCAGGTTCATTTCAAACAATGAATTTGTAAATGACTTCAGACAAAATTTATTTAGTTATTTTCAGTCTTGTATATGACCTGAGCAAGTCATAAATAAAAACATTACTCCAGGCATGTTACTGGAGGAAAAGCATTTTTCTGAGAATAATTTTGGGGTTCAGGCGAGGTCGTCTCTTGGTGTGGTCAAGAGGTAAAGAGCCCTTTATGGTGATCAGGGGGCAATTCCTCTTCAAGATGAGTATAACACTGTTAAAAATTGGGGAAAGAGCATGCATCTCCTCAAGTCAAGCTTAAACCCCCTCTGAAATTTACTTTTCTACATTCACTTTTCTCTCAATTCAGAGCTGATAAATACCATGCCTGAACTCCGACTCTAAAGACTGACAGTAGTGAAATTTGTGGCAATCATTCTTGCATCTATAGATATCAGCCTTTCATTTTCAACCAAACATGTCAACAACATTCAAAAAGACAGTTCTGATTTGATTTGTTTGCACAAACTGTTAATAAATTTTGTCCACTGTAAAGTTCATAAAATATTTTACAGCCTTATTAATTTGATGAAAATGGCCCATGGGACACAAAATTGTAAAAGCTAATGTTCGAAGTCCCGCTAACCTCTTGAATTGACGACAAATGGCGACTGGGGTGGTGTGGGGGGAGGCAGCTCAACTTCCAATCTCTGTTTTCTCTGTTCACATTGCCTCAGTGGTGATTGCACTGTACCCAGTCCCCTGGACGCAGACTGGCTGGACACGCCGTGAACGCCTGTTTAAACAAAACACTACATTACTTTTTCAGCATAACTTCTAAGCAACAACAACAAAAACAGAGGAAAGGAAAAGAATGGAGACAAGGAACAAGGAGACAATTTTCAAGCCCATGAAATACTACAAATAGCTAATCTTAGAGACTTTACCTTAAATTCAATGGGGTTTATGTTTTGTTTTCAACATTTAAAACTGATTCTTAAAACACACAAACAGCATTAGGTCAACAAGATACGAAAATACTAGCTGTAAAATCTGATTAAAAATATAATTCATATCATCATACATGTGTTTCTTGAAGACAGTGCAAGCTTGGTATTAGGGGCAAGCATTGTAGGTGACTTTTCTTGGGTTTGTGGCGCCGTCTTAGAAGGTATGGTTTGATTTGCAGACCAATTGTGGGGTGCAACACAACTTCTTTGGCCATCTTCCTCTTCTATGTCTGCAATGGAAAAAAACACCAAAAAACAAATAAATTGCAACAGAGCTAAATCAGTATACCGTACTGGTACATCTTTTTTTAGACCATTCAAGTTCTTTTCAACATGGTTAAAGCACACAAACACACACACATAAAAATCAACCCAATTTAAACAGATAAACTAAAACAGAAAATTACATTTTTAACATGAAACTGAATGCACAAAATGGTGAACGCATGCCAAAAGCCTAATATACTCACCAGACTCTTCAGAATGAATCTCAGGCGAAGAGCAGCGTGAAACAGACTTTGAAACAGAGCTTCTAGCATGAGATTTGCAGGGTGACTTGGGAGGAGTGGGAGGCGATGGTACATCTGCCGCTTTCCTTTTGTTAGGACTCTTCAATGGCGATGAAATGTCTGCCTGCTTCTGTCGACTTCGGGCAGTCTTAACAGGAGTGCCGTCTCTCTTGTTTGGTGAGCATGCACCAAGTTCCAGGTTTCTCCTAGTGCTGGTAGTAGTCCTTTTCGGAGTGCAGTCTCTTTTGCCACTGGCAGATCTGTGTGGTGTGCAGTCTCCCTTGCATGACGCGGCACTACTTTCCAGCTGTTTTCTCCTGCCGCTGCTTGCCCTTTGTGGTGTGCTGTCTCTCTTACTCTTAGAATCTGTGATTGATCAAATAATTACAAGGTAAACCAACATTAATCATCACGGTGCTGTAGCGTTAATATCTCTATGATTCTCTGTGTCCAAAATTATTACCCGGTACATATTCTACAAATGTAGTCAATCATTTTAATTATTTACTCTTTCCTTCTTAAAAAATTAAATCAATGAAAATCTGCACAGATTGCTACAATATTGCTGAAAACAATGGCTTATTTTCAAAAGATAACTTAAAATTTAAACAATTAACTTTAATGCATCATCAACTTAAATTCACATTTTAATCAGAAATAAGATTTAGATTCATGATCATTTTATAATTTAATCATTAAGTTATAAAATGATAAAGTTAATGCCAAAAATTCCAAGAGAAAAGTCAAATCTGAAAAACAAGAAAAATTGATTCTGTACCTTTTGATCCAGCTGTTAGTAGCGGTAAGCTCTTCTGTTCATTTGCTTCTTGCAAAATTACACTGGGTTTGCTTTGACGACTACTTTTGCGGACAGGAAAATGTATCTGTTGCTGTACTTTGTTCGCCATTATCACAATCTGCAATGCAAAATGAGGAATAGTTAAAAAATACATGATTTTTTTTATCAAATAGAGCTCCAGATCATGACAAGTTGAGAACTTAACAGGGGCTCTTCTTCTTCGTTTACTCTTCCACCTTCATCATATTGATTCATACTGAAGATTAATAATAATAATAAATCTAATGAGCATTTCTATACACTTAATCTTAAAGACACAGCCGGAGCATAAAAAGGAAGGCAGCAAGGCGACTGGCGTCAATTCGCTTTGCTGCAGCCGATAGGAGCACTTCGCCCTTGTTTTCCTATTGTGCGAGGGAACATGTATGTATTTTATGTCTCGCATGCCGCGTCGCATGTGTCAGAGTAGCGTGACCCGATTGTATGGATCGGGTGTTTTGGCTTTAAACAAGCCATAAGTGCTTACAATAATAAACAAATAAATGAATACCCACCCCCACCCCCCCAAAAAAAAAGTAGAAAATATAAGAATTCATGTCCAAAATTGTTTTGTACATGCATACACAGATCTACTGCCGCACTCAATACAGGCAAGAAAGTTTCCTGCCGCGTACAATCAAGGCATGGAACAACCTCCCTGAACAGGCTGTTGAGGGGGGGACCTTGGGTACTTTTGTGTCCTGGGTCTCCAAATCACAATAACTACACTCCCTTCTCTCTTTATTTCATTTTAATTTATTTTAGTTCATTTTCCTTTATTTTATTCTTCCCAATGATGCGGCATCACGTTTGGGCCCGGTTAGCGGGACCTCCTCTTCTTCGCCTCAGGCAGCCAACTTCATCAGGCTGAAGATTCTGCTGCACTTTGGGGGGTAGGAAAAAGACAAGAAATTAGAAAGCTAGGGAGATAGAAGTAGCCTAATGGAAAGGAAAGTAAACATAAATTAAACCTAGTGTGGATCAGATTTTTAAAAATTAAAAATATGGACCGTAGCCCTTATTTCGTAGTATCTGGGCAAGACCAATCCGGCTACCGTAGCGGTCCCTGGGGGCGAACCCCGACCGGCACAGCTCCTGCCCTTCATTTACCACTACTTTGATCTACGGCCCCTAGTTCCCTGGTTTTAGTTACACTGTTACAGTGGAGGTGTTTGTGGAGGCCTCTTTTGAATGCCTCCAATGACATGGGGGGCAACTGCTTCTGGGAGGCAGTTCCACTGTGGGATGGTGCGGGGGAAGAATGTGGATTGTCTGTACTGTGTTCTGTGGCTTGGAATGTCGTAGGCAGCAGAGTGGGATTGACAGAGGCTTTTCTTCTGTTGCGTATTTGTTGGTGAGTATTTGGTATGTATGGACAGAAGACCTGTGTGGAATTTATACTATAGAATGTGTTCAGGCGGGCTTCAGTTCTGCGGTTCTCAAGAAGGGGCCATAGGTCTGCTGATCTTGTCGCATGGAATTGGAAGTCATGGGCCACACATCTTGCAGCTCGACTCTGGATTTTTTCTAAGGTGTCGACACTGCCCTTGTTGTGGGGGTCCCAGACTGAGGGGCATATTCCAGGAGGGGGCGTACCATAGCCCTGTAGGTCTGCTGCTTAAGCTTTTTATTATTTATCTTCAGGGCCCTCCTCAGGAAGCCAAGGGTTTTGTTTGCCCTGTTCACCTGTTGATGTGGGTGTCTTACTTAAGGTCAGTGGAGATAGTCACACCCAGGTAGTTAGCATGGGGCACGCTCTGGAGTTGGTGTCCGTGTAGGAAGTAGGCCTTCTCCATGGTGTTTCTTCGTCTCGTCATGTGGAGAACAGAGCCATTCTCCATCTGTCTTCCCGTGTGGCAAGCCTATCAAGGTCCTCTTGGAGCGTGCTCTGATCACTTGAGGATTTGATGTCCTGCCTTCTGGTGACAGATGGTGTCATCGGCAAATAAGCGGGCGGTGGAGTGAAGACCTTCGGGGAGATCGTTAATATACAGGAGGAATAGTGATGGACCAAGCACGGACCCCTGTGGGACTCCATACTTGACAGGTGCGGGGTTGGACTTTACTCCACCAACGACGACCGTCTGTTTCCGGTCTGCCAGAAAGTTTTCGATCCACCGGCAGGTTTTCTGCGAGATTCCGTATTTCCTTAGTTTGTAGATGCGGAGTGGATGGCTGATTTTCTCAAATGCCTTGGCAAAATCCATTATCAAGACATCCTCCTGGTGGCCTCTTTCCAGAGGCAGAGCCTCTGAGGCCTCATCCACAAATCCAACTGGCTGGCTGGGTCATTCTCTCGCTTGGCGCGGTAGTCTACCAAAACCGTCACAGCTGTGCCAACCCCCCAAAAGGAAAAGGGAAAAAAAAAGAAGAAAAAAAAGAAAAGACGCTTGAGAGGCCGCGAGGCCTAGTCGTCTTTATCTACCTGACCTGACCTGACCTATCATGTTACTTTGTTAGGGACCGATCAGAGCCAGAGGGACCTGCCACCTCAGCTGGCTGGCTGGGCCAAGCTTTCTAAAAATTAAAAATAAATTCTCCATCCTCCAAATGTTTACAGCGACATAATAGTCAAAAGTGACTGTGGTTGCTATAACTAATAAGGAAAAGGAAAGGAAAAGCATGCTCGCATATCGCAGTCAAAAGTGTAGCTGCTAAGATGGGACAAAAAAAGCCTGTCCACAATTTTTCTCGCGTAATCACTAAATCAGCAAAACCTGTTTTTTTCTCAAAAGTTAGCACCGATCGCATACACCAAATCACCATATAAACTTACTCTCAAAATGCTGTCGATTGTGAGCTGGTGATTTTTCGTCCCACCACTTTTTCTCTCTTTTGGACCTAAAAAAAAGTTACACTTTCACTTTTCGTTGTTGCAGATGACTTTGGCGTGTCTACATTGGCGCGAACATCCGCGTACAACATTCTCATTGGTCTGAAAGAAACATCGTCAAACCACGTTGATTGTGTCATTTCCGCGAGAAACTGTGTGATTTCCTGCCCCATAATTTGCTAGGCCAAAAGAGCATGTACCACAGAAAGACGTGAAAAGATCACCAAACAACAATTTTGTCAACATGCCGAGGGAGTATGTTTGTTATTTTGCTCATCAATAGTGGATTACAATATCTTAACATTTTCTTGAATGCGATTATCTGGTAACACTTCCAAATCCAAGTGACCCAAGCGGTCGACTGAAAGTGGGCTAACATTTTGATACCAAGATGGCAAGAATATTTTGGCAAAATGATGTCATTTGATTTGAGTACTAACACTACAGGTTTTTCCTTTCCTTTCCTTATAGCAACCACAGTCATTTTTGACTATTATGTCGCTGTAAAAATTTGGAGGATCTATGGGAACGCGTGATACAACAAATTATCAAGAAGAAGAAAGTGGACAGGAGAAAAATTAAAAAATAGAAAGCTTGGCCCAGCCAGCCAGGTCCCGCTGATCGGTCCCAAACAATGATGCCGTGCCAAGCAAGAGAATGACCCAGCCAGCCAGGTCCCGCTAATTGGACCCTGGTAAAGGTCAAGATGTGCCACCCCCCCTGCATTTCTCGGTTAATTATATTTTTCCGTGTTTGCCTTTCTTACCATACATAAAGCTGTGTTTTAGGAACATTTTGAGCTAATTACCTTTTTGGAATACTAACCCTAACCCTAGCCCTAAACCTAACCCTACCCCCCACTATGTACTGCAGTACACCGCGATTTGTCACAGTTGTGGTTCCTTGCGTTTTTCCCTCTTATAGGGTGGGGGGTAGGGTTAGGGATAGGGTTAGTATTCCAAAAAGGTTATTACCTAAAAATGTTCCTAAAATACAGCTGTATGTATGGTAAGAAAGGCAATCACGGAAAAATACAATTAACCGATAAATGTAGGGGGGGTGTCACATCTTTACCTTTACCCGGACCCTTGTCATTGGGAAGAATAAAATAAGGAAAATAAACTAAAAGTAAAATAAATTAAAATGAACTAAAGAAATAGACAGAAGGGAGTGTAGTTATTGTGATTTGGAGACCCAGGACACAAAAATGCCCAAGGTCCTTGCCTCAACAGCCTGTTCGGGGAGGTTCCATGCCTTGATCAGTTAACTTAATGGTACATCATACAATACATGGCAGGAAACTTGCTTGCCTGTATTGAGTGCGGCAGTAGATCTGGGCCATCTGCTTGGGCAGTTGGGGTGTGCTCTACGTTGGTGCTGTGGTGCTGGGACCCTTCATTCTTGCAAGGTGGGCCACTTCAGCTGCTCTTATCATGGAGGTCACACTTAACATATTCCTGAAGCGGCGCAGGGCGAATCTTGCAGCTCTCTTTTGGACCGCTTCAATTTTGTCATTGTCTTGCTGTTGGTGAGGGTCCCACACTGTGGAGGTGTATTCCAGTATGGGACGCACAAATGTCTTGTACAGTTGTAGGCTCTTTCCCTGATGGTCTGGGAACTGATCTTGAGGCTTCTCAAAAACCCGAGTCTTGTTGGCCTTTGAGCAGATGTGCTGGATATGTTTTTTCCAGCTCAGATCTTTACAGATGGTAACTCCCAGGTATTTTGCAGAGTCCACCGTTTCGAGCAAGTGGCCATGGAGCATGTACCTGCTTTCCTGCGTCTGTCTTCTTCTGGTAACAGATAAGGTGGTTCATTTGTCAGGATGAAATGCCATGTCCCAGCTCTTCTCCCACTCAGCAAGCTGATGGAGGTCATGCTGTAGCTGATCATGGTCCTGAGGCGCCACTACCACTCTATACTCAAAAACCTTGTATCTCAATTTTGGTAGTTTTTAGAACCAATTTTAAAAAAACTTACAAAAATTAACCGCATTGACCACAATTGATTAACTACGATGAATATGTTGTTCAAGACATTGCGAGTTTAGTCCTGCATTTTATTAAAATTACTTTATTTTAAATTTGTTAGACTTGAATTTGAAAAGAACGAAGATACGAGGTTTTTGTCCGTAACTAGATCTGAATTTGGGACTTACGAGTTTTTCTTCAAATTTCACAACCTCATTTACCCCAGATAGAAAGTCGTTACTTAGAGATACAAGCTTTTGGTGGAAGGTGGCGGGGAAAAAATAGAAAGCTGGAAAAACCAAAAATCGAGATACAAGGTTTTTTAATTTCACCGACGATATTCTAAAAATAATAAATCTGTTGACACTTGACTGGTACTGGTAGATTGAATGTTGTACATAAAACACACTCCTCGCATCTTCACCCATTTTGTTTTTGTCCATAATGTAAATATTTATTTAAAATTTTTCATGGTTTTGTGACTTTTCATAAATTTTATGGTAAATACTAAATGTAATATGTCTTTATTCTGTCGCAGGCGAAAGGGCAGCAGCACTGATGACAGTGAAGACAGTTCCTCAGGCGATAGCTCTGGATCAGAGAGCAGTGCCTCAGAAGACAGCAAGCACAATTCCAAGCAGACGCCAAAGAAAGACGGTGCATCAAAACAGAGAGACAGAGACTCCACCCCTGGGAAAACTAGGCCGGAGAACAATAGCGACAGCAAGGAGAGGCACAAGAGAGACCAGGCAGGGGCTGACCTGAGCAGCAGCGATGGAGAACATGTCCCCAGATCCGGGCCAAGAAGTACCGTTGTGCAGGTGGGTAAAAATTATGACCCGTGTTGCACTCGCCCACAAACTTACACAGTACAGACCTAATGAGGCTAATCTTAGCCATAATGGACCTACTAAATACGTAGAAGTCATGGCAAGCGTTAATGCGCCAGCTGCTTTCATTTATTGGATTTTGTGAGTTGTTTGCATTCAGCAACTGTTTCAGTACACACACTAATGCCGATTTATCAGTTTAATAACGCAAAGGAGCTGCTTTTCAGCTGCTTTTTTGTAAAGTGAGACCATTAGTTTTGTTCCAACTTATGGAGTGAGACCAATCACCTAGTTTCAACTTGGAATTGACTTAGCATTTACGTTTGCACAGAGTTCGTAAAGGTCGACACAATCGCGACTGTTTCAGTTCAAACAGTTTCAGTTCATAAACTGCTCAGTGATAAAACATGTGCATAAACGTGGTGAAATTTAGTGGTCAGATCGTGTTATCACTGATTAAATTCTTCAGTCTTGGCCTGAGAATGGTTCGTTTTTACCAAGATTGACGATGTCAACACGCACACGCTGAAGTTGACGACCAGCCTAAAATATGGAAGGGGAAATATTCACAAATTAGCCGCAATCGTTGTTTTAGCCGCAGGGGTCAAAGTTGAAGAAAAAAGTAGCTGCTTATAGCCTGGAAAATATGGTAGTGATTTCTTGATACGATAGTTCTCATATTGTTTCTGTTCTTGTTTTTTAACCAGAAAGTTTCGGCAGAATCCAAGGATAAAGGAAAGAGGCGAGACGAAGGGGACAAAGACAGTCCTGAAGTCAACAGTGGCAAAGACAGGCGAGAGGACGTGGGAGGTAGTCATCCAAGAAAGCGCAGCCGTTCACACAGCCCCAGAAACAGAGACGGTGGTAAACGCTGGAAAGAAGACAGATCATCAGGAAGAAGTAGTGATCGCCGAGACCGATCAAGACAGCACAGGGACGAGAGAGACGTGAACAGGGAGAGAAGGTGGCGTGATGGAGATCGACGATGGACGGACAACAGGAGGCGGGATGATGAGAGGCGCGGTGAGGGTCCACGTCGGGATAACGACAGAGATCGTTACGACAGGATTCGTGACAGGGACAGTGACAGGAGACCAGACCACCGAGGAGACAGGAGGAGAGACAGAGACGACAGAGAAGGGGACAGAGGAACCAGGCGTGAAGAAGACAAAGAGAATAAGCAGAATGAAAAGTAAGTTGCAGTTTCCATTCTTAGCTTGAGCTTAAGGACTTGACTCATTGTATCGTTATAAATCGCTATAACTTCAGATTTTTTTTTCACTGGCTTGTATTTTACATAGGAAATAGTAGTGTAACTGTAAGCTTTTGATGTGTGCAAGTCAAACTCGTTGAGACTAGCGATTTCATGGAAGCTGTTCAATGAAAGTTTTGCCATCCTACTACTAGGCTATAGGGGGGCCTGTCTTAGTTAGCAATTTTTGTCAGTGGAGAATTTGGCAGCAGGAAAATGATATCCTGTGTATGTTATATCAGAACAGGCATCACTGAACTCCACTTAACTATGAGACAGGCGATCAAGACATTGTCTCTCTTTTTTTAAAATCATGGTTTAACAATGATTGCCTTTGGCCTGCTGGTTCAGGATCCAAAGTCATATTCTCTTAAGGTCTAACATTATTGATCTTTGAATGAGGGGCATAAGTATTTTTGCGCCCCCATTGTCTGGAACTCCTTGGCTGTTCACCTCCGTCACCAATCAGCACTTCTCGCTTTCAAAACCCAACTCAAAACTCATCTGTTTCAAAGAGCTTTCTCTCTGTAACTTCGCGTAAATTAGATGATGGTCGATTGAATGTGTAGAATCATGGTGTATGTTAGCCCAGTTGCGTGTGAATCAGTTTAATGTGAGCACCTTGAGTTTAATTCTAAAAAAGGCGCTATGTAAATACTATGTATAAGCTATGTATTATTAGGGAGAATACTATTGTTATTGTAAGAATTCCTCTTCTTCTTTTTTCTTATCCTCCCTTTTTTTGTTCCTTTAGCTGACATTTTCAGGAAAGTTGCGGGGTATTAAGGGATAGCGAAATTCGCAATGTTAAATTATTTTGATTTGGACAAATTTTCGGTGAAATAGGGCCAAAAAAAAACCACGCTAATTTGGTGAAATTTCAATCTTGAATGTCTCAAAAACGGCTGCACAGAATTCGTTCATATTTCAGAATTTACTAAGCATTAGATTTTCAACACTTCCAGTATAAAACCGAACCGGAAGTGCTCCAGATAGGAACCTGCAGCTTTCATTTGGCTCACGGAATAGCCAAAACCTGAGGTGATGTCACAAAACAACTACTGGGTATTGTAGCCCTTATGTTGGCCCAGGTGGGAAAGGAGTTTCATGATCATATGTTAAATAGTTTGGAAGTTATTCAAATTTATGTAAATTTGGTTGTGTCACTTTCACTTCTTCTTTTTTTTCATCTGATTTCGCTGAAATTTGCAGGAAAATTAAAGGATACTATTGTAATGCTACATTTCCAATATTAAACCGATAGGCCTAAATTTGGCAGAAATATAGCCAAGTTTGGCCAAACTTTAAACTTGAATAACTCAAAAATGGCTGCACAGAATACTTTAATATTTTCAGTATCTACTAAAGAGTAACATCGCAGTACTTTCGTTATAATTTCGAACCGGAAGTGCCGTGCCAACCGGAAATGGGGACGAAAATGGCCAAGTTTGACCAAATTTTAATATTGAATAACTTGCAAACGGCTGTTTGAGGGGAGAATCCTGTCAGTGTATGTTTGCTCTCAAAGGCAAACATAAGCCCTCTAGTTATTATTATTATTATTATTTTATCGTTGTGATGCCTAAAAAAAATCTACAACTGTTGCTAGTGGGTTGCTTAATGTGCTGTTTGTTTTGTTTCAGATTTTCAAGTTATTGAGCCTTCATTGTTTATTTTATGTCATAGAAATTGAGGCATGTTTAATTGTGACAAAATGCTTTTCTTTTCTTTTTTACTACAGTGTTACTGAAGGTCAGAAGCGGAAGGCTGGTGAAGCAGAGGGAGAAGAAAAAGCTGAGGCTGCACCCCCAGAGAAGAAATCCAAGGCAGTAGGAGACATTGCAACCCGCACTGGTGGTGCCTACATCCCGCCGGCCAAACTGCGAATGATGCAAGCACAGATCACTGACAAAAGCAGGTGAGTGACCATGGCATGTGAAGTGAAATAAATATGACATTGATAATTTCAAGAAACAATTGCTATATTATATATGAGCATGCACTCTGATTCATTCTTCGTCATAATGTTAAAAACATATTTAATATTTGACTTAATTTTTTTCTTTTGTCGTGAAATACCAGTAGATATTATTTGGGATTCTTTCTTTCATTGGCAGGTAAGCAGGCATGGGAATTGTCCGCAGATTTCCGCGAATTTTTTTTTGAAATTGTTACTAAATACTTCGTTTTTGTTGCTAAATACTTCAATTGGGGGGCTTTTCAGAGTTTTTTGTCTCTGACAATTCCCATGCCTGGTAAGATCATGGTTTAAAAAAAAATCAAAATCCCTTTTCTTCATACATTGATTATGCTTGATGAGGAAGCAAAACAAGAACTCTTTAACTGTGGCTATCTCATCTTTACTAACATGAAATCAGTTGGATATTTTTTTAGCAATGTTGAAAGCCAATGTATGTGTTGAAATTTTGTTGTTCTGTGTGATAACTTCACATTTTATATTCCCGATGCGTACTTCAACTTGTCCTGTTTTCAGTGTGGAGTACCAGCGCATGGCGTGGGAAGCCCTAAAGAAGAGCATCAACGGTTTGGTCAACAAAGTCAACGTATCCAATATCATTGAGATTGTTCGTGAGGTGTTCCAGGAGAATATTGTCAGGGGAAGGTAAGACTGAGAGTACAAATGTTTTCCGAGTTGGGCTTGTGCCCTATTCTTTTAGTTTTATATTCCAAGCTGTTAGTGGAACTTCAAACTGAAGCAAGATCATTTAACATAATTTTCTGTATAAAGCTCAAACATGTAGGAAATTACTGTTTTAAAAGATATTTAGCTATTGATCCATAAACTGGGGAAAAAACATCTTTGATGATTAAACAGTCAGAAAAAAAAGGGGGGATGTTAAATTTTTAAAGTTAGAAACTATTTATGAAGTTAGTATTTTTTTAAAGTGTATTTTTCTCTATGAAATTTTTTCTATTAAGATTGACATGTTCCCTTAAAGGGCCACCCTGACGGATGAGTTTTTGCACCAAAAAAACATTTCGAGATCACCAGGAAAACACCCTTTACAGAGATCGCAACATTCGTTTTGCTCTGGTTTCCTAGAAGTCAAATCGGCGATACCTCCTTGGCGGAGGTGCTGGGAGTAAAATTCTTTCAGTGAAAGAGAAGGCATGTGCCGCCTGAGTTAGACCAAATGGTTTGCACAATACAAGCCTTTTTATACAGTTTAGCAAAAGGAGTTTCGCTCACAACAAAGTAAATAGCTCCTTTTTTTTTTTTTACTGCACTGCAAAGAAGAAAAAAGCTTCACCCACTCTCAGTGGCCTCCACCCACCCTGTCCAAAATGGCTTCTCTCTCCGGCAACTCCGCCAAGAAGGAATCGCCATTTTGACGGTTTGATTTCTAGGAAACCAGAGCAAAGTGAGTGTTCCGATCCTTGCAAAGGCTGTCTTTCTGATGATCTCGACATGTTTCTTGCACCTCATCCGTCAGGGTGTCTCTTTAACGTACACGTCTCGCTGTTTCATATTCAACTGTCTTCGGTTTGCAGAGGCCTTTTGTCTCGCTCTGTGATTCAAGCTCAGGCAGCCTCTCCTACTTTCACCCACGTGTATGCAGCTCTTGTGGCCATTATCAACACCAAGGTAAGTCGAGCAAATGTCTGCCTTATTAATATTTGACTTGAGCGATTTCTGTGTTGTCACAAAAACAAACAAAAAAGAATCAGATGTCATGCAACTGTGAAAAGAGTCAGATGTCATGCAACTATGAGGAACTTGACAGACCAAGTACCGAAGTTTTGTGAATAAACTAGAATATGAGAGTGCATCTCTAGAGAGTGGTGCAGGTATTACTGGATCTGTGATGAATAAGATCAAATTGTCACATAATTGTCGGTTAATATCAATTGATTTGTGTGTGACAGTATGTGTATTAATGCCATAGCACCTTCTTTTCGTATAACCTGATCAATGTACCTGAATCTTTTTCGAAAGTAATGTTATGCTGCTATAAAGTTCTATTAGATCCAATTGACGGTAAATGTTTTGTGTAGACTTTGAAGATGGAAGGAATGCACCAGTAGGCGTATAGGCATGACCTTCTGTTTCAATTTTTACATAAATGTTTACTTCTTGCACACCCCAATAGCCACCCCCATGAACCTGCTGTTCTCTGCGACGAGAATCACTTAGTTTGAGAGTAGGACTTCAGAATGTTTAAGAATTTCTATGTGATTGATGATGATGTGTTTGATGATAATGCACACAATGCTAATGGTGTGGTGATGATGAATGTGACGTGACAACAGTGAATATGAAAACATTATGCTTCCAGTTGAGTTCCATTTAGGTCAGAGACTACTTGGCAAGGCAGTACTCCATTCTCCCTTGTAATAAACATCTACAGTGAAGATCAAGAAATTTGAGCAACCCTTTGAATGCCCACCGATTCAGTAAATGGAACTTGTCTGCATGATATTGATTGCAGTCTTCTTACTGAAACCTGTGTTGCATTGATTTAGCCCAGTGTATGACCAAGTCAGGGAATAGGTCCCAGTGATTGTCTTTCAAACTGAACCTATGACTTCTGAGCCAACGGCCGGAAACATCATTGCACATGAAGTACTAGTTTGACATTGTGTCTTTATTGGCCCTTTTTTATTTTTTTAATGGTAAGTATCTTAATGTGGTGTAGTTTAGGTGTTGGAAATTGATTACGGTTAAATCTTAATGCCTCTTATATTTGAACAACTGTGTGTGTCCTGTTTGTTCACCTTGTAACTCACGAACCAGTGTACAGAATCGCTTCAAATTTGGTGTGGCGATGTATTATCATGCACGGAAGGTCCCATGTAACTGTGGTGACCTTGACCTTGGAATTTGACCTTGAAAACCGGTCAGAAGTAGTAGTAATTAAAGGGTAGTAATTAGGGAATGACTGGTTTGCATTGGTTACTTCCCTTCATAAATCTGAGTGAAAGAGGGGGAGAGGCAAAAGAGAGAGAGAATGTGTGTGTGTGCGCGCGTGTGAAGTGTAGCGAGCAGGACTGCTACTTGCTAGTAATTTATAAAGTGTGAACTTCTAATATGGTACAGTTTAAGTCTTAGATATGGATTACCGTATATTTCGGACTATAAGGAGATACTTTTTCCCAGATAGACTGAGACCCCTGTGCCTTATAATATGAGTTATGACCCAATAATATAGTAAGAAAATATAACAAAATCTGAGGTTTGTGTAAAATATGGGGTGTGCGCCTTATAGTCTGAAAAATATGGTGAACTTAATTAATTTATGAAGTGTGAATGTTTGATTTATGACGATAGGAAAACACCAAATATATTGTTTCAAGGTAAAATAGGGCATTTGCCACGGGTGGTCGTTCTAATGACTAGACTAGTGTCTGACTACACTTTTTCCCGCATGTTTTGCCGGTAGTTACGTGAACTTTCTTATTCAAAGCCTTAATTGAAATTCAAGGTCGCTCGGCCATGGCAAATGGTCTGTTGCAGCATCTTTGTTCTGCATGATTTCCTCTTCTTTCTCTCATTCTGTCAATCTATGTCATTGCGAATAGGGCATCTTCTGTTGCTTATCTTTTTTTTTCATGTAAAGTTCTTTTTTGTTTTGTTTTTGTATTTTTTTACTTTGTAGGTTTGCCTTTTAGTTGCAAACTTTTCTGTAACAGTGCTGATAGTAAGATCGCTCGTTTGTTTGTCTGTCTCTTGTAGTTTCCTCAGATTGGGGAACTTCTACTCCGGCGCCTCATTCTGCAGTTCAAGCGAGGATTTCGCCGAAACGACAAGAACCTGTGCCTGTCGTCAACACGCTTCATCGCTCATCTCGTAAACCAGCAAGTGGTATGTACTGCTACCGTTGCAGGGATTGTGATTTTTGCGTTTGTTGTTGCTTTTGTTGTTCTAAGAAAAACTTGTGTTTATTAAGATGAATAATATGTGAATTGAATATGTTTAAGTGAAAGTGCTTTGTTTCCAGAAGTCAAGCGCATTATAAGGTAAGGTGTTTTATTACATTTTGTTAGATTTTTTAGTGTTGTCCGAACCGGAGTAAAAATTTGTGTTTGGGTTTTGTCTTCTACAGGCTCTGTAACTTTGTAAGCAGCTAAACTAGCAGAATGGGGCTATTATTATAAAATTTAACATGAAGTGAATCTTTAATTTATAATAATAATGGGAATTTATATAGCTCTCTTTCTCACATGAGCTCAGTGCGCTTTACATTGATAACAAGAACATTAAAGGCAAACAAATAATGAATCATTAGAAAGTAAAATAAACATGATGTTTGCACGCAACGTTCTCTTTCTTCCTCACATACACACGCATGCACGCACGCAGGTACACACACACACGCATGAGCGCACACATACACGCACACACTGACAATTATGCAAGAGTAAAATAATTACAATATGAAAATTCTAAGAAGAAACGTAGACCACATTCACCTTCTCAATCAAGCTCAATACTGGAAATAAAATCATACTGCCATCGACATACCAGTTACGTGACTAATTATAATGGACAAATTTTGTAAAAACAATGATACCCTTCTACCTCCTTTACAAGCGTTTAAAGTTTACAAGACGTAGATTGTCTACCACATTCTACATACAACTTACGAAATATAAAAGAATTGTAAAACAAAATTTCTGCAATGAAACGGATCCCCCTCCCCCCACCCTCACACACAAACGCCAATCAATTATTTCCCATCTTTGATAAAATTTTAAAAAGATCACAAGTTGATTAGGCCTGTGTCTGATCCTAACCCTATCCCTAGATGTTGCATCTCAGTTAAATGTTTTCAATTTTTGCGTGAAGTACGAGACTAGCCGAAGTGTCTATGTAAAGAGAGCATCAGGACCCGGAGTGTGATGATTTGAGGGTGAATGCAATGTGCTTACTGTGCAGGCCCACGAGGTGATATCTCTGGAGATCCTGACCCTACTGCTGGAGAACACCACAGAGGACTCGGTGGAGGTGGCCATCGCCTTTCTCAAGGAGTGCGGCCACAAGCTCACAGAGGTGTCCCCTAGGGGAATTAATGGTAAGAGCCACATGCTGTTGCTGTGTCAACAGGTTTCCGTGACAAAACACAAATTTAGCGACAAACTCAGATTTTAACCTTTCGTAAAGTTTTGGTCACAAACCAACCTGTCAACAGGTCTCATTGACTGATACACATTTCAAAGACAAACTCAGATTTTAGCCATTCATAGCCCCGCGTGTGGATACCGGGGGGGGGGGTCTTTTGTATAAATAGTTCCCCCACCTTCTGGAAGTTCTGTGCTTGTAAGTTACTCTAATCTGTCACTCTCTGACTGCCTTTTCCCTTTGCTTACTGTCATCTACTATATTTCTGCCTTACCAGTCCATTCTCCTGCCATTTTTCAAGAAACGCTTTCAAAAAGATTTCCTCCAGCTGAAGTCGGACTTGCTGGGCCTATTCTTAGTTAGGCGCATTACAGCAGCATGATGCATCTGCGCTCATAATTGACAGGAAACTCTCAGCTATCGAAGAAGAAGAAGAAGAACCATTCATAAAGATTTGGGTTGGAAATGATTCAGTCAAGTTTCATGGACTAAAACCAGATTTAACGACAAACCCTGATTCTTGCCATTTACAAAGAATACAGTCACATACCAACCAGTCAACAAGTTACCTTGACTAATACAGATTTAACGACAAATAATCTGTGGTGACAGTCCTGAGAAGACCATTGCTGTTGACGGGACTATAAACAATGTAAAAATAAAATTAAAATAACGACAAATAATGATTTGAGCCATTCACAAAGATTTCTATCACAAACAAACCAGTCACCCGGTTTTGACTAATACAAATTTTCACAACAGATGCAGATTGTAGCCATTCATAAAGATTTCAGTCGCAAACAACTTGTCATCTACCTGCAGCCTTAGCTGCATTGATGTGTCTGGTCAAAGAGCAATAAATCATCTCTTTACAACATCAAACAATCGAAGCAGCCTTTTCGTGAAAGAACTCTCAGTTGCCTAACCATATACTGTGCAATCTCCCTTATAAGACCTCCCATTATAAGGCTCCCTCCCACATAAGACCTACTTCTCTGAGACATTGACCTTCTTTGTAAGTATTAAAATTACCTCCCTTATTAGACCCCTCCCTTATAAGAGCTCATTTTGGGTGATTTTTTAAGGTATTATAAGGGAGGTTCCACTGTATCGGCTATGTATCTACTTTTGCCACCATCCATATTTGCAACTCGGTGTACCCGCTTTTCACTTTCAAATGGTCAGCATTCTTCTCAAGCGTTTATTGAAACGATAGGTTGAGTGCCATCTAGTGGCAGATAGATTCGGCTTTATTTATAAATGCATGTACTTCATCAAAATTGTTTTGCATTAACCTGGAACTATGTACACAAAGAAAGCAGAGGGAAGAGAACGCTGTTTCTGGCTTGCTTTCAACTTTCTGTTTTAGGCTGGACTTAGGAATCCTATTGCTTTTTTTAACCACTTTCTATTGCTTCTTTGGATAACTTTCATCCATGGTTATGTGACCAAAGGCAATTTGCCAAAGTGATGCCATTCTTCTTCTACTCTGACTGGTATAGTATACAGTGGCTCAGTGGTGCTGCAACGTGAGAGAAGGAAACCGTTTTGAGTGACTTTTTAAAAGACAGGTTAAAAAAGAATGAAGAAAAACTGCTATTACATTGAAGCATTTGTGTGCTACTTTGTTATTTCAGTGAAGTGGGTAAACAAGGGTGTCTTCTTCTTGCGACTGACTTAAGTAATTGACCTATGCTGGAGAATGCTTTATGATAGTGTCAGTGACATATACAGTCAATCTTTATCTGCTTAACTCTTTCTTTCTCTTTTTCTTTGTGTGCGTGTAAAATAAAACACAGTAATAAAGTTTTAGTTTGAGCAGGGAGTTAGCAAAAAATTCGTTATTGAGGCAAAATTCTCTTTTTGTCTATTATTGTTGTGGTTGTGTTACGATTAAGTTGGCCTTGATTGTGGATTATCACATTCAAAGGTGTCTAGTTACATTGGATTGTTATTCTTGCTTGATACAAAGCTATGAAAATGATCACCGGTGTCTGCTTATGTATACTGCTTTGCCGAAGAAAAGATCCTGGTTTGAAATAGACCTGTAACAGAGTGCAGGAATTCGACTGCTATGTTGTGTTAAAACTGATGTGAACAGTTTACAAATTTATGCAATATGATTTTGAGTGCTATAATGTCCTGACTACCGTACTCAAATGCTTATCTTTGTTAGCAATATAAGAAGCACAACTATTGTTAAGTTACATGTCAAATAAAAAATATTGTTAAAAAGGTACGGTAAAGACCGGCATGCAATAACTATTCTTGTTATAATGTTGCTGCACTTTGAACTGAATAAACATAACCATATAAACAATAGTAATACAAAATATAAAAAAAAGTACCAGGGCTCCCACTAACAAAAAGCATAAATCTGGTAAATTTTGGATACAGTCCTAAAATCCCTGAAATTTGAGGAGGCATCAGATACCTTTGTCGTTGGTCAATTTCTTAACTAGGGGAGATGTCAGAACAAGATACTATTTGCTTTAGAACTTAGATTACTGCTGAAGCTGTGAAATGTACGCAATATCCAGCGCTCTACTGTTCTCAGTTTTAAACTTTTAGATCAAGTGTAGGATGTTTTATTATCTTTGTTCACCAACCCTCGTTTCCTCTAAAAAAAAATATATATATATTTTTTTCATTTTCAATTATTATTGAAATCAGCAAAATATGTGAAAGTTGTAGGTCCCTTACACATAAAAGATTTGACTATTTTTCAAACACAGATTAAGACTTCATCGTTGGCTGGGATTGCTTTTAACATTGTCTTTAGTTTGTTTCAGTGTGAGATTTCATTGCTAGGAATATTCATGTGTGTGATGTGCTCAAGTATAATTGCATGGTTGTTGCTTTCTCTTAATTGAGCAACAGATTTTCAGTCTGTAATTGAATCTGTAACGCACATTCATTTTCTATTTTGATCATGTTCATCAGGCTATATGGTTTGTTTAGTTTGTTTTTTTGATCAAGTGAAGAACATCTCTTTTTAATATGTTTGGATATTGCAGAAGGCATGGGTGATTTTGTTTTTTTATTTGTCATCCTGAAGGTGGTTTTTTCTTTTCTTTTTTGGAGTGCATTTGCCAGTGTTTCTGAATTTGGCCAACATTTCAAAACTCGAGTATAAATGTCAAGGATCTGATGGACAGGTGTGACTATTGAGGACCGTAGTGTGTGTGTATGTCTGTCTGTGTGTGTGTGTGTCACTGAGTGTTTGTGAGTGTGTGTGTATACATTTAAAAAACCGGGCACATATAATTGTCGCAATTTTCATTAAAATAATGCATTTAGATCAGGTAAGTGAGCATGGGGTCTCAGTTACTAATTCCTGCCATGTTTTGGCAGTAGAGTGCTGTGGTTTCAGTGTATATTGATGAAGACATGTTGCTTTTTTCAGTGGAGGCAGGGTGAAATCATCCAAAAGCGGGGTTAGTGCTGCCAGCGATTGCCTGGGAAGCATAACCGCTGTCTTAATGGTTCAGTGGCCACACCCATGTCATGTTCAGGGCCTGGTTGTACCCCCACGGTCCACTACCAGGGCACCTCTTCCCACTGCTGCGTTTTTCTACTTGCGTCCTTCAGGGAGCAGTGCAGGTGTGTCGAAGCACCTGCACATCGCCACTGCTGCAAGGAATCCCTCCTGCAGCGCTGGTTCTACAGTTGTCAGCTCAGGCTGATAGCTCACTGCTGTTGGCTTGCAGCCTAAGTTCATCACCTCCATCGTCGTCGTCATCACGCCGCTCTCCAGTCACGGTCATCCAGATCCCGCTGCCCCTGCAGAGTGGAGCATGGCTTCCTCCAGAGAACGTGCTGCACATGCCCGATGCCTCACTGCTGCATCTGCCCTCTGGTCTCCTGCGCTGTCGATTCAGCCACCTGGGTGTGCGGTGCAAACCTGCATGATGGCACACTGCTGCTGTCACCAGCTCACATTGCCTCGTGCACGGCAGTGTGAGGTGCTCCACATCACTTCAGCTGCTCTCTCCAGCGAGGCTTGCAGCCTTCGTCTGGTGCTTCGGTCTCCACAAGGTATGATTGTGGAGTCTACATTCATCCTGCGATCTACCATCAAGGTTTGCTGCCCTCGTCTGGTGCTACAGTCTCCACAAGGTATGATTGTGGAGTCTACATTCATCCTGCAGTCTACCATCGACGTTTGCTGTCCTCTGGTGCTACGGTCTCCACAAGGGATGATTGTGGAGTCTACACCAAGGCTGCAGTCTTCCATCAGCGTTTGCACTCCTCGACTGGTGCTTCAGTCTTCACAAGCAATGGCTGAGGGCATCGCTTCAACAAGCCTACCGCCTTCCCGGTCCTGGTCTTCAAGTGTGGTGTTTTTCATCCAGAGCTTCTCTACTTCTCAGCAAACCGGATCTCCATCTTCAAGCTGTCCCAGGCTGTGCAAGATCCTCCTGCTGATAGGAAGTGCTGCCATGGCCAATCATCTCTCCTGTGCCTGGCCATGCAGCACTCCTGTCGGCTAGTGTCTTCATTTCTCACCCATCATCCCTGCTGCACAGAACAGGATCAGCAACTGGCCCTCAGCACACCAGGACAGGGTCGGTTGCTGGTTCTTACGTCATTGCTGTCAATGCATCAGGACGACACCATCATCAGTCTTCATCAACAGATCTTTCAACCCTGCTGTCTGCGCAGCTGTCCAGAGATAGCCGGTTGGCAGTGGAAGGTCTTCTCTGGCTGTGTTGAAACAGCCAGAGGGTGCTGCTTCCTGCCTGCCACTGCCAACCCCATCACGTACCTGCTTCCCCTGTTTGTGCTACCTCTACCGCCCTCACCTACGCCTGGTGCAGAAATGCATTTGGCAGGCGACAGCCTCTGCATGGCTGTGGTCTGCTGGAGGAGAGAGGGAGAAGCCTGCTGTGGAGCAGTATTGGGGGGTCAGCATCGTGGCCTCCAACTCAAGTTCATGTGGTGGTCGTGGAACACCTTGCCGTCCTATCACCGTGGGGCCTGTGTCGGAGACCATGCAAGCTGCTGCAAGTGAATCACCACAGATGGGCGTCACATCGCACAATGGGTTGGGGCTGTGTGGTGGTTGTAAGAGGGATGAAACAAAATGAAAACTATGCCCTTCAAGAGGTGAGGTCTCTACTCCTCCTCCTTCCATTTCTTCCAATTCTGTTACTAGTTTTCTTGTGTTAACTTTTCTTTTGTATGTCTGGTTAGATTTTAGCATTTTTTTGGTGTGTATTTTATGAATGGATTAATGCATTGAAATGTAGTCTCGTCCACAGTTTGTTATTTTGATAGTTTTTATAGTGCATCCATATTAAGACCCAGTGTTCCCCATTACGCAAATATGTGCGTCAGTGATGTACAGATTACCAATTTTGACATATAAATGTTCCTATCAGTCTCGATGCGTCATTGTGATGCATAGTTTTTCTCTTGACCACAAAAAAAATCTGCCATGACGATGACTTTAAAATGGATGACAAAACCAGTCATGGGAATCACAAGAGTGGTTTCCCTTTCTGTTTTGCAAATGCGCTTGGTAAACCCATGCAGCAACCTGTCAGAGAGAGGTGTCTTGTTTTTACGCAACATTTAACCCTTTCATCGCCACTGTCGCCTCTTGGCACCACAATGATTTAGCACCCATGTCACTGAAAGGCATCAAATGAGGGTCTGGTATCCAGTGACCTTATATTCTTAATTTTGGGAGGTAAGGATAGGCCCTATTTTAGGCATGTCAGAGAGGAATCCCCAGTATTCCAAACAAAATCTTTTTTCTACCCAGGTAAGTTTAATGGCAAATTTTGGCTGAAGAATGGCTAGCGTTGAAAGGGTTAATGTCAGTGTTAAATTACAATCTTCAAATGCACTTCGAAAGAGATTCGGCATTATCTCAACATATATGTATATCGTGACTTGTTTTTACCCTCAAAAATTGTGAAATGACCCCAAAATTTGGAAGCAAAGGGTCATGGTGACCCTAAAAAAATGTAGGTGCATGGAGAACACGGAGGCCCCTTCCCTATTCTCTCAGAGTAAGATGCTTTTGCTTATAGTGCTTTATAGCCCCCCAAATGGGAGCCCTGGATTTTTGCTACATAGCATCTATACAAATTAATTGATTGAAAATACCAAGATGAAGATTAATTACAGAACACAGTGAAAGTTCCCCTTGACTGCCACATAATATATCATGTACATAGATGTGGGTACGTCCCTGATGAAGGGGAATCACTTTAAAGTGCAGTTCTTTGATTGAGGAGAGTTATCTCCAGACCATTTTGCTAAATTGACTTCTTCTTCAGTCGCTCAGCTTCCTGTCAATTATGAGCACAGATGCGTCATGCTGCCGTTATGCACCTAACTAAGAAATAGTTAGGCCCAGCAAGTCCGACTTTGGCTGGAGGAAATCTTTTTGAAAGTGTTTCGTAAAAAAAGGCAGGAGAATGGACCGGTTAGGCAGAAAGATAGTAGATGACAGTAAGTAAAGGGAAAAGGCAGAGTCAAAGATAGTGACAGATGAGAGGAAGTTGCAAGCACAGAACTTCCAGAAGGTGGGGGAACTATTTATACAAAAGGCACCCCGGTATCCCCACGGGGGGGGGGCTAAATTGACTCTTATCACTTCTCTTTTCCATTTTGCTTTGACGAAATTTTAACTCTAAATTTTCCCCTAGCACTTGTAGCAGTCAAGGGATTTAAATAGATTAAAGAAAGAAAAAAGAACTGACTTTTTTCTTACAAAAATTAAGAAAGGAGGAGAGTGCAACAGCCTTCAACCCTTAAACAGTTTAATATTTTTCTTACATTGAAAAGATTGATTTTTGCAAAGGTTTTTTGTTTTTTTAAAGCAAAGCGACCCGTTAAATGAGTATTGATTGATAACTGTTTTCGTAAAATATTGTAGAAACAGTTGACTTTTTTCATGCATTTAGTGTAAGATTACTAAGAATGAATCAGCATTGCTTGCCTTCCTTTTTAACATTTTTATGTCAATGATTATCTAGTATCTTGTTCTCAGGAATGCAAGCTATTTTGTGTTTGTCGGTTGTGCAGAGATGCCTATCAACACGGAGCGTCGCTCCGTATTTGTCCCAGAAAAGTAGCAAGTCGTTCGCGATGTTCCGAAAATTTGATTTTCAGCCGTCTGTTCGGGTTATAGGAATTTCCTGTTAGAGAACATTCAAACGGTCGAAATTGTGAATTGCATCCATTTTGAACATTTTGTTACTTCCTGTGCGTAGTTTGCTTTCTCTATATCAGTATATGACAGTAAATAGGGAACCAAGAGGCAACTGACTATTTTTTCTGCGCAAAATCCCAAACATGCTGTTTATCATGCTAGAGAAGAATGCTAAAGATCGACTTTCTTCCATTTTGTGAACTTTGCTCTTGTGAATTGGCATTGCAATAGAAACCACTTTGCCAATAGTAACTGGCACAGCAGCGCAAAATCCCAAACATGCAAAAGGGGCTGTTTATCATGCTATTGCTAGGGAAGAATGCAAAAGATCGACTTTCTTCCATTTGTGAACTTTGTTCTTGTGAATTGGCATTGCAATAGAAACCACTTTGCCAATAGTAACTGGCACAGTAGCAGGCTACATGTTTTGGCCATGTTCCGGAAAATCACGGTAAATTCCAAATTCCAAGGGGGGTTTTTCCCCTAAAAATAAAAACAATAGGGGTAGGCATCTCTGGTTGTGTGTGTTTTATGTTGCTTCCTTTGAAATTGCATTGACATTTGAATTGAAGTGGGGTTTTTTAACTTTGAAATACTTTGACAGAAATTTGAATAATCAACTCTTATCTGTCTAGAATTTGAGTGTTTTGTAAATTTATATGCTTGAAACATTACTTTGAAGGAACTTTTCTTATAAATATCACCAGGCTTATAGCATTATTGCCTGTCTCACTCACTTTTTGACATGTTGAAAAACAATATGGCATCACTCATACTAAGGCTTGGAAATAATCCCCCTCCCTCTCCCAAAATGAAAATGCATCGGCAATGCAATTTCATTCTTTTCGATCACAACCTTTGTCCAAGCTTAGGACAGTAGGTGAAAACCCATTCTGGGTTTGGGTTGCAACCGTTATCACAAAATTGCCTGAGTCTGACATAGGCAATTATGCTATAAGCTTGATGATTTGTGGTTCAATTTTTTTTGGGAATAGAAAATCCTTCATCTTTGAATCTTTTCAGTTTCTGCTCTTTAGCCTTGTATATATATGTAAGTATTTTAGCATAATTATGCTTTATCGAGTTCATGTCCACAAGATGCACATTGTGAAGCAAAGCCCAGCCTTTATTTATATGTGTAATTGAATTAGGTATTCATTGAACGCGAGTTGGACGAAATGACTCGCTCTCAGGTCCACAGAAAAACACTACTGTGTTCGACTGTTATCACAATCTCTCTGATACTCATGATAACATATAAGATGTCATAACCCTTCATCGGATATAAAGATTATCGTTGTTGACCTTGAAATATCATAATTTTTAAAACATCAGGTTTTAATTAAGAAAATAAAACAACAGGAAGTCAATAAAATGGAAGTCCAGCTCATTTGAAAGGATAGCTTACTCGTTTATGTCGATAATAATCAATGGCTGATGCAGTAGTGGGCAGGTGTTTTTTCGACACTTATGCCATGTTATGGGCTTTAAATTTTGACTTTCTTTTGCCAGGTTTCTATTGACATTTTATGATAGGGCACCCTTTTAATTTTAGGGGATTTTTTTTTTCTTCAGATTTTTCTGGAAATTTTCCTTTCGTACACAAGCACCTAATGGTTGGGGAAACAATGCTGCACTAAATGCATGTTCTGCAAGTTAGCAGGCAACTCGTTAGGTGAAATCATAATCGCCATGCAAGTTAATTAATTGCATTGATCCTTTATGACTGAGATGCGCACAATATCACATTTTACTTCAGCTCGATCCTTCAAAATTTCAGAGATGGACAATTGATGCCGAAACTCACTGTACACTTTAGTGACTTTTGCTTAGTATCGGTGGGAGCCCTCATAATGATAAGTGACTTGAATGAGGCCTGTGAACTAAGCGAAATATCAGATGCAAGACTGGGTGGTTGTTGAAGTTGGTTGTCCTTGTAGGTAGCGTGGAACCAACACTCGACCAGCCTTTGATAATGTTTCTTCTCTTTCTTTATTTAACCCTTTCACCGCCAATGTCACATTTTAGCACCACAATGGTTTAACACCCTTGTAACTAAAAGGCATCAAATCAGGGCCTGTTATCCAAAGACCCTATTCTCTTATTTTTGGGAGGTAAGGATAAGCCTAATGTTGTACATGTCACAGAGGAATTCCCAATATTGACGATATTGTTTTCTCTCTACCCTGTTAATTGTCAGGCATGAAAACAGCTCCGCCGTCTCCACCGATTGTTTTTTCGAAATCGAGCGATCTCTGCGGGGAAAAAAAATCTACGCCGAAAAAAATATAAAAAATTATCTTTATACGGCACAATCTTCATTTCGCGCCTTTTTGCTCTTCCGCCGTCCATTGTCATTTCCATGTATCGGGTTGGCGTTGGCGAAACCAAAATGTAAGTCCCCCCCCCCCCCCCCCCCCCAACAAAACTTCTGACGTTAGCTGATAATCCGGGTGGAAAGATTTCTCGGCTGAAAAAATCTCCTTTTTTTTTTGGAACGGTAGTTTTCATGCCTGATTGTATTTGGGGGCTGAGAAATGGCTGGCGTGGAAAGGGTTAGCGCTGTCTTTACATCATGTTTGTGACAGAAAGGAGTGATCAGAGTGGAGAATGACCCCAGGTTCCCTCTGTTGCTCTGTGTGCAGCGATCTTTGAGCGTCTGCGCACGGTGCTGCACGAGGCCCAGCTGGACAAGCGCCTGCAGTACATGGTGGAGGTCATGTTCGCCATCAGGAAGGACGGGTTCAAGGCCCACCCGGCCGTCATCTCCGACCTGGACCTGGTGGAGGAGGATGACCAGTTCACCCACCTGCTGCAGCTGGACGACGTCACCAACGGCCAGGAGCAGCTCAGTGAGTAGCCTCAACCCTTCGCTCTGTCCGACTCTCTTCGCTTTTCTTCCTTGTAAGACAAGACAGTCTGAAGCGTTCAAGAAGCTTTGCACAATGAGGCTTTAGGCTTTATACTGCTTGTTCGTATTGCCCAAGGGCGATAATTTTATGTAGGTGGCGCTTTCACGTGAGGCCCTCTATTCACTTGAGAGAGAGAAGGAGGGAGAGAGAAAGAGACACAGAGAGAGGAAGGAGAGAGAGAGAGAGAAGGTGGGAGAGAGACAGAGAGAGAGAGAGAGAAGGAGGGAGAGAGAGAGATATAGAGAGAGAGAGAGAGGAGGGAGATAGAGAAGGAGGGAGAGAGAGACACAGAGAGAGAGAGAGAGACACAGAGAGAGAGAAGGGGGAAGAGACAGAGAGAGAGATGAAGGAGAGAGAGATAGAAGGTGGGAGAGAGACACAGATATAGAGACAGAGAGAGACACACAGACACAGAGAGAGAAGGAAGGAAGAGAGAGAAGGAGAGAGAGACATGAGCTAGAGAGAGAGGAGACCTAGCAACAATGGATGCCTAGGCCGTGCAGGCTTTGGGGCCTACGTGCAAGCGCCACCTAGTGACGAATCAGGGGAAAATAATTTTCAGTATAAAGCCTCATTGAATAATACATACCTCTTAATACAGGGCGGCCAGAAGTTTCCTCTGTGTATTCAAACCGGCACATGTGCGCATGTTTATGTGGTTATGCAGGTGTTTGTGTGTATGCAATGTATGTATATTGTGTGTGTGTAAGCATGCATGCATTGCAAGTCTGTCGTATGTATGTGCGTGCGTATGCAAATCATGTGTTTGTTAGTGCGTGTGCACGTGAGTGGGTTTTTATGTTGTTTAAATTATGACTCTGTGCCAAAAGGTGAGCACGGAGAGGGTCAGGTACTTACATTCTCAATAAATTGTCACATAACCTTCTGACTGTTGTGCTTATGTTATAAACATATAGACAAATGTCTGAAAAGACACTAGAGACAATATCAGCTTTATAAGATCAGTAGTTATTTAGTTATGTGACAATGAATGTCAAATCAGCCCCAAAATCTGGTCTTCAAAAGTGGACATTGCAAATAGTCATGATTTCAACAAGTGCTAGAACACACAAACTCCAGTAAAATTACTTGAAATTTGGACAGGTTATGCAAAAGTACCTCATTAGTAAACGCTAAAGATTGTAACATTCAAAAATGAAAGTTCTGTTAGTTATTAGACTTAAACCAATGTTGATGACAAACATCATTTTTGATGTAATCATTTAACCAAAATCAAACTTCCCAACAATTTTCACTTATATAAATCCAAAATACATGAAAATGTCATGCTTTGTTGGAGCAGATATTACTTTATCATAGGAGTATAAAATGTTCTTACAAAATATATTATTTTAAATAATATTGCACTTTCTCTTAAAGGTTCTGACTTAGATGTAACACTTGACATCCGTCATACCTAAGTTATAATGCTCAATAAAATCCTCAAGATATATATTTTTAACTTGCTCTCTTTTATTTTACAATTAAACTGTCATATAAAGTTGACCCCTACCCTTATTTAACACCAGCATGTTCATTTCTTTCTTCTGCACTAATCCAAATGTTCAATGTAATCATTTTACTGGACTTGATGTTCGTCATCAAGAACATGTTAATTATCAAATTTAGCTGGTTTTATTGGTCTAACCATCTAATAAACAAATGAACACCACTTCAGTGGGTTTAGTAATTAATTTAGAGCACTTTGCAGCCTTCATAGAAAGATAAATGAAAAAATAGTGCTTAATGAAAATTATTAATGTAACTATGATGTTCGTCATACATGTCCTATGGTGTAAATAGTGAATTATGATAAATAATTCAATAGTTTTTTGAAAAAAACTTTATTCATGCAAGTTATTATTTTCTTTAAAGCATTCTGCTTACTGTAGTTGACAAAAATACAGTTATTCATAGACATTTTGGCCAGAAACTGGAAAATAAATGATTTAGGTAACTTTGATGTTCGTCATACATTTTTCACACATTGTGTAATAAAACAAAAACAATGGCATGAATCAATTAACAGTTTGGTAGAAAATATTCAGTTAACTTGTAATTGGTTTTTTTATGGCATCTTAAGTACTTAAAGACAGAATTAGTGTATTTGATACAACTTTCAAATGTAAAGTGATGACGAAGGTCATTTGTTACCGCAACAGACCCATAATAATCATCATACTAACAGCAAATTTCAACAGGAAATGTCACAGACTAATAGCAAACAATGAAAACAACTTAACACAACATGATTTGCTGGAGCTATGAGAAAATACTGTGACATAACACCATGGTTGTGATGTAATCATTGATGTTCGTCATCAGGTGGGGGACACCACATTATCACTATTTTCTCAGAAATCGGTTGAAAAATTGTCCTGCCACTTTGCACATGTTTTGCCTCATTTATATCCTTTCTAAATATGCATGTATTTAAATGGTATTAATAGTTTCATTTTTTACCCTCTATGTCCACTTTTCATGCCCACCTTTTGGCACAGAGTCAAATATATTATTGTAAAGCGCCATGAGAAGCTAGTCTGGAATGTGCACTATAGAAGTTTTCTTTATTATTATTATTACAACCGGCCGTAGCTCGCCCCCACTCTGAGCCCCCTCTGATGCCATTTCAGGCTTGTTATGCACACACTATGAAGAAGCTTCTCACTTGCAATGGTGCGATAGTAACTGTATAGTGCTCTGTGTGCTTCAAAAGACGAATTTTCCCAAAAAAAATGCTTAAAAAACCTGACCTCAAGAAGAGGTTTTTCTGTAACAAATGTGAATGCAAGAGGGTTAAGCGAGTCGTTCCAAAGCCAATGGCTGCAGAATAAGCTTCCTTTATTATTTAAAAGATTGATCGGAAAAGGGAATGGAGACACTGGTTGCACATCTTTCCAATTGCAGTCTTAAAATTCGGTTTGTTGGTATGTTACTTAACCCTTTCGCCGCCAGCCATTCTTCAGCAAAAAAATTCCATTAAACTCAATTGGGTAAAGGAAAAATTGTAATTGCAATATTGGAAATTCCTCTGTAACATGTATAACATTAGGCCTATCCATACTTCCTAAAATTAAGAATAGGGTCTTTGGATAGCAAGCCCTGATTTGATGCCTTTTACTGACATGGGTGTTAAACCACTGTGGTGCATAAATGCGACATTGGCGGCGGAAGGGTTAAGGCGACAGAGAATTCTCAGTGACCAATACTCTGTAATGACCTTGGTTTTTTTGTGTGTGTATTGTTGTTGTTTCTCAGATATTTTCTTAGCCTCGTGTTCAGTTACGTCCTTTTGTTTTCCCTTCATGTGCAGATGTCTTCAAAGCAGATGACGACTATCTGGAGAATGAGGAGAAATACAAAGAACTGAAGAAAGGTGAATTATGTTTCTTTTGTTTGGTATCAATCAATCAATCAATATTTATTATCCCCTTCAAAATGAACCAGGAAATTTTGCTTTGGTATTCACTATTGATTTACTTTGAATGTCATTACATTGGCATATGAATTTTATGTTGTAGTTGTTGATTGTTAGCATTCTGTGGCTGTGAATATCAAGATTTTTATTATTTTTTGTTTCACTAATTGTGATAAACAGCTATGCTAGGACCAGTTCTTTTATACTACAGGTTGTACTTAACCCCTTGACTGACATCACTGATGACATCATCAAATGAAGAGGATATGCTGGTTTTTGCTCTAACACAGTCAAGAGAGTTACATCCCCAGATCATTTTGCCAAATTGGCTCCATCAGTTGTCTTTTTCATGTCATGATTTGTACAATGATTTTTTTCTTTAATTTTCTCTTGCAGTCAAGGGACTGACAGTGAAACAATTATACATCTTCAAAGTTGGGATGAAAATGTGAAGAACATATTACACATTTCTTACTGTGCATGATAAAGATTTCTTCTATGTCGACTAATAATATCATAACAGAATAATACCAAAGAAAAGGCTGTTGGTTTACCAGTCGTTGTATGTGTACAGACTACATCAGTATACTAATAAAGAAAATGATGTGTGAACAGAGATTCTGGATGAAGGGAGCTCTGATGAAGGCGGATCAGGGGACGAATCTGGATCGGAAGATGACAGCGACGATGATGACGACGATGAAAAAGGTTTGTTGTCTAGGAACCTAGTTTGCTTTTGCCTGTTAATATGGGTCAGAATGAGTGTGTGTCTGCGTCTGCATCTGACTGTGAATATCTGTCTGTCTGTCTGAGTCTAACTCTGCGTGTGTGTACGTCTGTATCTGTGTCTGACTGTATATGTGTGTGTGTGTCTATATGTATCTCTGTGTCTGCGTCTGCATCTGACTGTGAATATCTGTCTGTCTGAGTCTAACTCTGCGTGTGTATACGTCTGTCTGTCTGTATCTGTATCAGTGTCTGACTGAATATGTATGTATGTGTGTGTGTCTGTTTATCTGTATCTCTGTTTCTAAAGTTCTGCGAATGTGTGTGGTCTGCACAGATTTGATGTGTGGATTATGTGTAGAATGTTTCAACTAAAGCATTTCCACGGTGTGTGTGTGTGCTCACGTTTACAGAGGCTGCTAAGCAGGACATCGTTGACCAAACGGAGACCAACATGGTCGCGCTGCGCCGCACCATCTACCTGACCATCCAGTCCAGTCTGGACTTTGAGGAGTGTGCCCACAAGCTGCTCAAGATGGAGCTCAAGCCTGGCCAGGAGGTCAGTGCAAAAATAAATATTCATATGGCTTAGTTCAAGTTAAGGTTGCTGAATGTTAGTGTGTCTCTGTGTATTTTTAATAAGTGTTAATGTCTGACTTTGAGCATTGTCTGTGACGTGTGTGTGTATTGTACCACATTTTCTGCTTAAGCTTAAAGTCCTGCAATTCTTTTGGGTTTCAGTCATTGTAACGTATGCTTTTTTTGGTTTGGTTTTCTGAAATTGTATGTTTTTTGTTAGTAACAGACATTGTAGACAAAAATAACAGAGAAGGTGCAACAAATCAGAAACAGACATTTAAGATGAATAATACAAAAAAATTCATTGCTTTCATCAAATTCATGCCTTGAAATAAGATCAGTGTGAGGCATTTAAAAGGGTTTTTTCTTTCTTTTTTATGGTAAAGGCTAAGCATTCACTGTTCACTTAATGTTTGAAGCGCAGTCATAAAGAATATGTTTTACTACTTATTAATGTTTGAAACTCTGACAATGTATGTGCGCTTTCTTTGTTTTTGTTTTGTTTTTAACCCTTTCACCGCCAATGTCACATTTATGCACCACAATGGTTTAACACCCATGTCAATAAAAGGCATCAAATCAGGGCCTGTTATCCGAAGACCCTATTATCATAATTTGGGGAGGTAAGGATAGGCCTAATGTTAGACATGTCACAAAGGAATCCCCAATATTGCAGATGATTTTTATTTCTCCTCCCAGTTAGGTTTAATGGTATTTTTTGGCTAAAAAAAAAAAGGTCTGGCAGCGAAATGGTTAACAAAAGGTTGTGTTTTCGTGGATGTTTTCAGTCGGAGCTGTGCTACATGATACTGGATTGTTGCGCCCAGCTGCGGACCTACGAGAAGTTTTATGGCCTTCTTGCCCAGGTGAGGCTTCACTTTGGTTAAAATCTACAAAAACCATAGAAACACATTTTGTGGCAGTGTGCTCGTTATTGTGAGATTAGGACTGATAGTATAGTATTGTTGCGCAGCGTATGTAGGCTGCGAGGCCTGTTGCTGATCTTTTGATCAGGAAACTAGCTAGCCTATCTTTGGGCTACAACCTAGCAATCTTTTGATTGCTCTTATTTCTATGACTGTTCACACGGCTGATACAAATATAAAATAAAATACAAATCTTGCCGTAATTTTTTTTTTTTTAGAGGGTAAGTTTTTATGCACAGTGTTTTCTTTGAAGGAGGAAAAGGGGATGGGGTTCTTTGTGTGGTTTAGATACTATTGCTCTAAAACTGCCTTAAGTCTTTAACATTAGTTGTTATGCAAGTTTTGATTTCTACGCTTTGAGCTGTAATATCAGTAAGATTGTAATCTACATCCATGGATCCAGATTTGTCTGTCATTTTGTTTTGCTAGGCACAGGTGCCCTTTGTAACTGTTTAGGAGATTTAAACCAAAATGCTTTGGCCTTTGCTATCTTCAGAATCTTGTCCATCTTTGTGCAAAATAAAATCAACTATTCTAACATCAAGTCCTTTCAAATGCATGCTTGTACTTTCTAAACCCTTTTCCTTTCAATTCTTTGGTTTTACATGCATAATCCCAAACAGCAGATTTCTACTCTCATTTCCTCTCACTCCACACCTATCTTTTTCCATGTATCACTGTCTCCCTCCCTCCCCCCCTCTCTCTCTCTCTCTCTCTCTCTCTCTCTCTCTCTCTCTCTCTCTCTCTCTCTCTCTCTCGCTCACTCATGAAAGTAGGATGAGAAGGTCATGGTGAAAAAGAAGGCTTGATATTGCAATGTTTTGTCCTCTTTTATCCCCTCCCCCCGGTTTTCTCTGTCTGTCAATCCTCTAAGTCTCTCTCGCCTGAGTGAAAGCATGTGATATATAAAAAAAGGCGTGATGGTTTTGCAGCGTTTTTGTCAGCTGCACAGGAAGTATGTGGAGCCGTTCCAGACGATTTTCCGCGAACAGTTTGAAACCATCCACCGCCTGGACACCAACAAGCTGCGTAACGTGGCCAAGTTCTTCGCCCACCTCCTCCACACGGACGCCATTTCCTGGGGGGTACGTGGTCCTTGGCAATGACAACAACGCTTCGATACAGTGCGGCTCATATTGTGCCAGTAATATCTCTGACGGGCTTGCATGCTCACTCACATGCCCTTGCTATTAAACTTACACGCACACATAAATGTTCTCTCTCTCTCTCTCTCTCTCTCTCTCTCTCTCTCTCTCTCTCTCTCTCTCTCTCTCTCTCTCTCTCTCTCTCTCTCTCTCTCTCTCTCTCTCTCTCTTCCTCTTTCATGCACACATACACACCTTCTTACCTTCACATACTTGATGAATACAAATCAGAATAATTATACTCAAGCACATAAGAGTTTTCTGTGAATGAATAGTATTTTGGACTGTTCTTTATCAAGATGATTCAGAGGTTAGTGCACATGCATATTAGATGCGGAAATCCCATGCGCTTATCCGTAAATAAGTAAAAGAATCGGACGCGCTGGGAAATGAGTCCAGGCGCGCGCGGAAACACAGACGTTTTTTCTTCTTCTTTCTTTTACTTATTTACGGGGCTTCCGCATGAAACATCCACATATGTGTGTACGTGTGCTTAGCCTGACCATGTCATTTCAAAATTATAAGCACCCCTTTTTAACCAACAAAAATTGATTTGCTGGAAATAGATTGGTTTGCTATGATCAGAAAGGCAGAAGTCATAAAGTATGCCATATAAGCAAACAATGAATATACTTAGCCAAATGGTAACCTTTTTTTACAGTGATGAGAGAGGTTACATGCAGGTTATGATTAAACTAATAAGCTATAGCACATTGTTTTGATTTGTAGACCTGCCATTTGCCCCGATTTCGCCGGAGCAGCTCCGCTTTGAGCTATCCTCCAAGCTCCGATTGCGACCTCCCCAGCTCTGATATTTTGAAAGCCGTCTAGCAAACAATTTCTATCCCCGTTTTACGATGAACATAGAGCGCGCGTTCACAGATAGGCCTAGGCAGACGGCTTTCCACAGTGCAGAGCTATGCGCTAGGCCTATCGCGGGCTAAATGTAGCCGATTTTTTATTGGTCAATATTTCTTCCTTCAAAATGGCATCTCGAATCGATGAAAGCGATTGCGTGGTTGAAGAGAAGAAAAAAAGAATGCAAAGTAAATGTATAAAATGCTTCACCTTCACCCTGACCCCCACCGGGGCATTGTCCCTGGACCCCACTGTTGGCCTATGCCGGCCCCCGGACCCCCGCTCCACTTTTTCTGTCTCAGACTGACATTTGTTTAGCCAGATGTTGATGGTGTTCACTGAAGTGAGATGCGTGGTGTGTGCAGGTGATGGCTTGCATGAAGCTGACAGAGGAGGACACCACGTCGGCCAGTCGCATCTTCATCAAGATCCTCTTCTTGGAACTGTCTGAATACATGGGGCTGCCCAAGCTCAACAACAGGCTGAGAGACCCGTAAGTAAAACTGCATGGGTGCGACTTTTCCTAGTATACAAGGATTTCCTGTTTTTGAATTTTGCCAGAAAAGGAATTTCCTTTTTTTTTTAAATTTGTTGAACAAGATCTTTGTGTGTCTACTGTCTTTTTCAAACACTTTAACATAAGCATTTGTATAAATTGTGGGAAAAGCAAACTAAGATATCTTCATAAATCAATTTCTTCTTCAGCTGCAGGGGGACATTACCCCCAGGGTTTTTTCATTTTATGTAGTTGCTCCCGTGAAACTGTTTGGTCTTCTCAATAACAACAAAAGTTCCTCTTGTGCTTGTGCATGCTGAAAAGAACTTGGTCATGAAGTTTAATGATATCACGTTGATTACCGGTATCTTCAGGTCCCCTCCCTCTATGTGTGTGGGTGTTTTTGGTTGGGTGTTTTTTTCCATGAAGGACATTTTATGTGAATGTTGGAGAAAGGAAAGGCTTGCCTGTTTGGAGAGAGATATGAATGGGGCTGGGTGGGTGGGAATTAGAGTTGAGAACCGGTTCAAAAATCTGAACCGGTTTTAAACCGGTTTTCCCTCTTCGAACCGGTTTTACCGAACCGGATTTTTTAACCAGTACTCGCATCACTAGTTTCACCTATGCAAACACATATTTATTTGTCAGAATATTCACACACACGCACGCACGCACGCACGCGCAGACATACACACACACACAATAAAGAAACTTATGACACACACTCAACTCAGCACTCAGTCAAAGTCAAAGCCATACAAACTAGAAACAGCTACTCTTGGTTTACAAACATCCAATCTGCGCTGGGAATCAGTGTTGTTCTTCGAAAAGAATGCGTTATTCTAAGAAAAACTTACTTTCAGTTTGCAGTTAAAAAACCGGTTCACAGCAACTCGAACTGGTTTTTCAAACCGCGAACGTTTAGCACCGGTTTTTCGGTTCAAATCGGTTTTTCTCCCCACCTCTAGTGGGATTAGTAGGAGCTGCACAGGATTGAAACCCATTTGAAAAATTATTTTCAATATGAGTTCTTGAATATATACCCTCTTGTACGTCTCATTTTCCTGTTTGCTATCTTTTTATGTTTTGGGTGATTTTTGTTTTACATTGCATGTTGAAATTTGTCCCACAGAACACTGCGGGAATTCTTTGAAGGAATCTTGCCTCGCAACAACCCAAAGGACACGCGCTTTGCCATCAACTTCTTCACCACCATCGGACTTGGAGGCCTTACGTGAGTGTCTGCTGGATTGTCACTTGTTTCTGACGTATTCATGCCACTCTCTTTATGCTGTAGTTTCACAAAGTGTACTCTTGTGTTGACCTGGATTCCATTCTGGTTTTAGTTTCATTACCTTGTACCTTGTTTAAATCTACTTATTTTTGGTGTGAGTTCATTTTATGAACAAATGCTCTTTGGAGGAGGATTGCCCACTTTAAAAAGGTTTTTTTTAGAAAACAATTGTGCACTTTCAAGGGGAAGAACGGTTACATCACAGGTTCTCTTTCTTGTCATAAGTTCATGAGTATAGTGCAGAAATGTTATTGTGTTATCACATCACTACCTGTGAGATTCCCTTTACCCCCACCCCCCTTCTCCGTTTCTTTCACCTTACTCTTTCCTTTGAGCATCATCTGATCTCTGGTTATTGTGTATTGTTGAAGCAGTGTGCTCTCCCCTCCTCTCCTTTCTTTCCTTGGCGCTCTCCATTCACCTTTTGCCTTGCATCATTTTCCTCAATAATTTATAGACATTGAAGGTGCGCATGTAAGAATTAGCCAAATCAGCTAAAAAATAAAATAAACCAGGACAAGAATTTTGTAAGTGGAAACCTTGTTGGCTGTGTAACCAGTGTATCAAAATGTGTTGCAGGGAGGATTTGCGAGAGCACCTGAAGGGCATCTCCAAGCAGCTGATGCAGACCAAGCAGCAGCAGGAGCAGCAGCAGAAGCCTCCGTCCTCATCCTCAGACAGCTCCGATTCCGACAGCTCCGGGTCAGACAGCTCCGACAGCTCAGACTCCTCAGATAGTTCAGATTCAGGTCAGTCTCTTTTTTTTTTTTATCTCCATACATTTTTACAGGGAAGGGGGTTGGGGATAAATGTGTGACAGTGCGTTAGAAAACCAGACATCTTGAAATTATTGCCTAAAGTGAGATTTTGCTGCTACAGGGTAAAACTTTAAACCCCCTGTAGATAATGCAGTGTACGTATTTGAATGTTTTTTGCTAGTTTTGATTTTCCAGTTTTTTGAAGTTTGCAGTCTAATTTATATCAATGTGCAAGAAATGGATATAAAGAAGATGTTTTGCTGTTTGTGTCCATAGAATTTGTCACCCAAAACAATAAATAAGTGCTTTAAATTTTAAACAGAAATGTTGTTAATGTTATGCAACTTTATGAAAGGCTTTCGTAAAAGTTGAAATATGTAAATTATTTATCATTATTTAAGACTCCTTAAAAAAGTTTAAAATTCACTAAAGACATCTCTTTTAAAAGGGTTAGAACATTTAAACTTCTTGTCACCAATTAAAGCAACTTGTTTCAGAGTTTGACTGTTTTTCGCCTTTTAACAGGAGTACAACATGTGAATGACTATACCCATAAAATATTGAATTGTCTTGAGATTGAAGAAATATCTGATTGTGATGTTTTCTGTACATTGTTTGACTGGCCAGATTCAGACGACTCTGACAGTTCATCTGACGGGAAGAAGAAGAGGAAGAAGAAGAAGAAGGCCTCCAAGACCAAAGAGACTTCCAAGGGCAGGTCATCCCGCTCTAAAGACAACAGGAAAGCGGATCATCGCAGCAGTCGACGTGAAGCAGACGAGAAAAAAATGGACAAAGGACGCGAAGCCAAGAAGCAAGACGGCCCCTCTCGCATCGAGGACAAACTGCTGAAGCTGAGCTTACCCCAAGGCATGTCTCTGGTGGACCCTTCAGCTGTGGAGGTAGACCCTTCAGCGATGGAAACAAGCTCCTCAAAAAAGAAATCCAAGAAAAAGAAGGGGCGAAGGAGCAGCCAAGCTTCTTTGCAAAGAGAACAAGAGCAGCAGCAGCCGCAGAAGTCTGGAAGGAAGCGGAACGTTAGTAATAATTTTGATCAGAGTGGGGACATGAGTTCTGGTGTCTACCGAGAAGAGTGGGACGGGCGGGCATCTGGCAGAGAAGACGAGGGCTGGGCCAGGGAGGATGGGGCTTGGAGCAGGGAAAGGACAGAAAGAGACAGAGGGCGAGGTCGGCCCATGACCCCGCCTCCTGCCAGGAGGCAGGACGGTTACTCTATGGACAGACAAGACGGTCGCCGAGACTTCTCTCCAGCCAGAGGGATGGCAAGAGGGGCTCCAGAAAGAGCAGATGGCTATTTCCAACAGAGGGGAGACAGAATGGGCATAGACATGTCTCCGCCCAGGGGAGAACGCCGTGGTCCTGTGTCTCCTTCCTTTAGACGAGACAGACTGGAGTTTGAGGACTACCCTCCGCCCCAAAGGCACAACAGAGAAGTGGATGATGGAGGTCAGGGTCCCTATGGTCGACAGGACCTGGAAGAGGATGGTCAGTATGACAGTCTGCCTCGCGGGCGGCGGAGGCGAGACGGTTTGACCCCTCCGCCTCGTATGGGCAGGAGAGACATGGACTCTCCACCTCGGCACATGGACAGTCCACCTCGACATGCTGGTCGAATGGACAAAGACCGAGGAAGGGAAGACTTCCCTAGGGGTCGTGGGGGAATGGATCGAAATATGGACAGAGGGAGAGGGATAGAGTTGATGGATAGGGGTAGAGTGGATGTGGACCGAAATGTGGATGGTAGGAGAAGAGACATGGAGAGGGAAAGAATGATGGACAGGGGCAGAGGGGACATGGACACAATCCTGGACCATAGAGACATGGAAAGGGGTAGAGGGGAGATGGAGAGAGGGCGAGCCATTGTCAGGCGAAGCTTAGAAAGAGGGCAGGAGGAGGTTGATTTTAGTAGAGATTTTGAGGTGGAACGAGGAAGAAATATGGATAGGAACAGAAATGGGGACAGGGGACGAATGGATATGGATCGTGGAAGGGACGGAGGGCGAGGAAATGTTTCTAGGAGCATGGAGAGAGGCAGAGGGGACATGGAAAGAGGCAGGATGGACCTGGATAGAAATGTTGCTCGAGACCTAGATCGAGGCATGGGAAGAATGGACCTTGAACGACCAAGAGATGATCCAAACAAAGGCAGGATGATGGACAAAGACATGAGTCGGAGAGACAGAAGCAGGGGTCGGGTAGAACCTGAAAGCCCCATTCGCCAAAGCAGGAAAGAAGCTGCACGTTCGCCACCTGCGCCAAAGCGTCAAGACACGAACCACAGTGCAATGCAGGGCGACCGTCGCCAAGGTAGAGATCGTTTGCGGGAAACAGGTGATCGAGAAAATGATCAGTCTGTGTCACCACCCACCAGAAAAGAGAAAATAATGGGGAGGAATGATGACCCCGAGCCAGCGAGACGCTCGGCATCGCATGACAAGAAAGAAAGGCATAAAGCCTCCCATAAGAGCAAACATGATGGCAGACGTGATAGAAGCAAGGAAAAACGCCATCGTTGATTTTTAAGAATTGACTTGTTCATTCCTCCTTTCTTGAGACTACCTTGTTTTGATGAGAGTTTTGGTTAAAATCAAAAAGTCTCTTTTCTTTTAAGTGTGTTGGTTGTGTGTGTTTCCCAGTTGTTTAGATTAATGTATGCATATGAGCAGGAACATGAGTGCTCTGTTTCAGATGATGATTGTTGGACTGCTTATGTGCTGTGTTGAAACCATTGTGTTGAAAGGAAAATGTCGGTCACTTGTTTGGTTGTTGGATTCTGTTGATGCAAGTGTGATTATGACCAGGGATTTGAGGATGTATGTATGCTGTTTAAATTTTAGGGGGAAAATTATGGATGTATTGCTATTTGACATTCAGGAATTAGATATAGACCTTTTATGATCATGGACGCAGCATGATTTAGGCATTTATTACTGGAATCTATATGCCTTCTTCAAATCCCAAGAAAGTCATAATTATTGTATGTACATGTATATTAAAAGTGCATGAGTTCTGAATATTGGAGTAACAGTTTTTATTTGGATGTTTGCTTGTTTGCTTCAGTGGCACATCAAGGGTAGCTTACTGTGTTTTTGTACTCCCAGTTCTAAAAGGACAGAAGTACATAGGAATGAGGTGAAAGGTCTGTGCGTTTGTCTGAATGTGACAGAATATGGATCGCCATGTACTGCCTAAACTACTATGTCAGTGCTGATAACAAATAAATTAGGTATTAAGGGGGGGGATAAGAAAGCACTTTTCCAAAATTTTAGTTAAAGTCAATCTTCACATTCACTTTAAACAGAGGAGCGCTTGCTTCCCCGTAGCACATGGCTGAAGCTATTTCAAGTCAGTCAGGGTTTTAATACAGTGTGTGAAGGGAAAAGGGCCAGTTTGCTTTGTAGCAGACGATGGCATTCACAGCATGAGTTAAACGATTTTTAAACACACACACACACTGTTTGCTTATTGTCACGCTCATAAGATAAGTGCCTAACTCATTTTACAGTGTTTTTAGAAAAATGTCTTGGCGCCAAGTCAGAAAAGAGAACGGCATATTTGCAACGTATCTATGGTGATCACTTCCGCTTTTCCAGGTGCTTCTGTACTTTCTGTCAAGATAGATACCAGTCAACCGATGTCCTATACACGCTTACTGCAAAATTGCCTAACTCTGAGTTAGGTATTTTTCTTAAGAGCGTGACATTATTCAATGTCCATCTTTAAATAAAATTTTGACTTGACACACACACACTGGTACAATAAATTAAAAAAGGCCTATATAAGCATTTACTATATTCAAAGGAATGTAGCACTTGTGTAAGTTTAGAGGGGTGAAAAAAGAGCAGAAAATGTGTGTGTGCGCTGCCCCTGCACTCCGCCGGGGTCGCCCCCTTACAGGATTTTTGAAATTTCCCAGGAGCACCCATGGAGTTTTGGGGGGATTGTTGATTTTGATCTTTCCTGTTGAACTGGGAGTGCACATAATGGCCCTTGCCATCTTGTTAACATTGACCTTTGGTTGACTTGGAGAATGAGTTGAAGTTACACTTATTAATGCCAGCTCTTTCTTTCTCTCCCTTTTCTGTCTGTCCATTCTTTTCTTTCTCTGTCTCTCTCTCCCACGCACACATTTCACTCTATCCATTTAACATAACATTCTTTATCATTTGTTTTTAAGATGCATTGAAATGTTGATACATGTATATTGATTGAACAGGGTGAACTGTTAATGTAAGTCAAAACAAACAAATAAGTTACAACCAATACATTTTTTTCATAGATGCAAGCTATGAATTGGAAAGCTCAACAGTTTACATGAATTGCAAAGTTCAACAATTTATTGCTTCAATGTGTGAATTGTAACATTTGTAAAAATAAAAAAATTGAAATAATATTAAAAAAAAGTAAACACTAATAAATAGCACTGAGTGTATGCATGATCAAAACAAAGCATAAATGGGGGCCATGGAAGAGTGATCATGATGTAAAACAAAATTTAATAAGAGAACAATCTGATATAAACAGACACGGATAAGCTATAAGCAGCAGGCTGGTACAATGTAATGAGCGCTTCGAGTGGGCCAACAAGAAATACCTCTTGTGGCTTACTTGGTAAAATACAGCAAAATACTCGAGCACAATAAAGTGAGTTTGCTGTTGCTTAGAAAGTGACTTCAAATGGAGCCAAGGGCTGAGGACCATAAATTCACCTAAACAGCTCATTTCTCTCAAATAGCAAAGGCAATCTGGAATGACAGTTAAGCTTGTTTGTTAAAAAAGCATAACATAAGTAAACAGTGTGGCATAATGTAAACTTAAGATTTGCTACTTGAACAAACCCGGGTGTAGCTGCGAATTGGGATTCGGAACGAGCGGCGTGGGAGGAACGCCACTGTACAGTCCAGAAGATGGGACAGCCCAAAAATTTTTTAAATCGGGTTTCTTATTGTCTTGAGTAAGCGTGAAAAAAAGAAGCAATGCAAACACGGTAATGCGCGCAATCTGTTAAGTCCATTGAAAACCATATTTTGCTAAAAATTATAAACAATTCAAATATTTTGAATATTTGAGAGAGAGAGAGAGAGAGAGAGAGAGAGAGAGAGAGCAAAATATTTGAATTGTTTATAATTTTTAGCAAAATATGGTTTTCAATGGACTTAACAGATTGCGCGCATTACCGTGTTTGCATTGCTTCTTTTTTTCACGCTTACTCAAGACAATAAGAAATCTGATTTTTTGTTTAAAACAAAAACAAAATGTTTCGCTGATGCAGTACAAATCTACCAGAGAAGCAACTACAACAAAGGTAAACTTACTTCTCTTGGCTAGTCTTGCATGTATGAAGAAGGCACATGCATTGGGTAAATATTATTTTTAAATACATATATAAATGTATATGATAATATAATTTAAAAAAATATAAAAACACACCCACGCTTAAAAAGCCCCAGACCCAGCATGGCTCAATCCCAAAAGGTTATCAGCAGGGTTGGGAACATTGTATCCAAAGTACAATATTCTGCCTCGCCACTCACACAGGTGCAATACATGTTAAAGCTTATTGCACATGCACGCACACACGCACTCACAAACATGTGGCGACTGACCGTTCTGAGAAGACCATTGCTCAGTTGCTGTTAATGGGGCTATAAATTAAACAACGGAAAAATGCCTGGGCCTGTATTCACATCGAGATAGAATGAGACGTATCATGATATCTTAGAGGTCCTAAAGTTTCATTAAATTCTATTACTTTAGGACTTCTAAGATACGATGTCGCATACTATTTCAATGTGAATACAGGTCCAGTTAAATGCACACTTTGGTTAATGATGTGATCAACAAAATTTCATTTAGATCTAAAAGTAAAACCTGTTCTTCAGTCATGTTTTGGATGTCTTTGTGGGGCAGTGGGTGGATGCCTCGTGCCTCCATACGGGGAGCTGGACGACCCTGCCCCCTCCATGAGTCTCTCACCATGGGGATACCGGGGGGCATTTCGTAAAAATAGTTTCCCCACTTTCTGGAAGTTCTGAGCTTGTAGCTTCCTCTAATCTGCCACTCTCTTTTGACTCTTTTTCCCTTTGCTTTCTATCATCTACTATCTTTCTGACTTAAGTTATTGGCCCATTCTCCTGCCTTTTTTCAAAAAACTTCCGAATAATTGTTCTCCTTTGAGCTCCTCCGAAATTGGAATGTGTTGGCTGTATACAGCGGGGAGATCAGTGAAAACTAAGACCTTGTCCATTATGGCCATATGGCCTGGGAATGCAGAAATAGAAGAAGGATGTCTTTGTGAACAGACAAACACGCAAAAGCAAAAACATTCTGACTGATTCTGGTTCTTGAAGGAGCATAATAGGCTAGTTACTTTAACCTTTACCGAATGTTGCTTGTGATTATACTTCTCCAGATGATGCGGGTCTCCCAGTACCCACAGATTTTTACATGCATTTTAACAGTGTTTATCCCTGTCCAGATGATGCGGGTCCTCCAGGACCCATGCTCGTCAAAGAGTCACCATGTGTTTATACTTCTCCAGATGGCGCGGGTCTCCCATGACCCATACTCAATGCACTGCAGTGACATATTTCTGCTCTTAAGTATGGGTCGTAGGAGACCCGCGCCATCTGGACAAGTATGTTAAAATGACGCGTCATATTACGTCATTTATGTTTTATACACATGATTAATGAAATTGAACACACTTAAAGCCATTTACGTTTTTGACAAAGTCATGAAATTTCATGAAGATTGCTTAAATAGTTAGAGATATAACATTTTTTATGGGTCGTTGGCGACCTGGGAAGCCTGGTAAAGGTTAACTAATTCGCATCGCAACGATTTTGAATTATTAAAAAAACTCACAAATGACTCCAGCGATACACACAAACAAAATGTACATAAACAAAAGGAGAAATGAAAGAAGATTACGTTTTTTACTTCAGGTTTAGACATAGGGAAGTGGTAGATCAGACTTGTATATATATAGAGAGAGACTTTATATAGAAAAATCCTCTACACCGATTGGTTTCCCCACAACAAACCACTACACAAGCAAAGTCAGAGGCAAAATTGTGGTCTTAGGGAGCGAAGCGAGTTTAGAAGTGACCAAGGTATGGCGTGCACACAGATTTACTTCCCTCGAAGCAAATGCATCAAATTGACAACTATCTATTAATTCCGGACATATATGACGACTTGAATGAGTTAATTAATGGAATGGGAGAGCGCATTGAGAGTTGACTCAATACAACATGCCAGGTGTTAACCACAGATATAAGGCTCAGGTAATTAAAGATTGAAAAGTACATTGCTCTCTCCATGTTTGCATACACACAGCTTTATGTGAATTATAATTTGCTGTAATCTTCTATCGAGGGCGTTATAGTTGGCCTGGGACAGAAGCGGGTAGAGTGGGTCGCCTTTCGTGACGTAATCCAGCATGTCGCTGAGACTTTCGTTCTGTAAGAGAAGGAGACGTTGGTAGGTGGCATTCCTTATCCTGGAACAAACCATAAACAGCTAAAATGAAAATTGTTTGCCCACCTTTAGGACCATAAAGGAGATAATATAATGACAGAAAAAACGACAGGACACATTGCGTACCATCAATGTTTTAACTTCTCTTGCAGGCAAAAATATGGTACAGTGCCAGTAATGTCGGTCTTGCTGTAACAAAAACAACAAAAAATTCTACTCTGAAGGGGAAAAAATGAAGACGCAGATCTGACCTGATTGAGTAGACATTCTCTCTCTCTCTCTCTCTCTCTCTCTCTCTCTCTCTCTCTCTCTCTCTCTCTCTCTCTCTCTCTCTCTCTCTCTCTCTCTCTCTCTCTCTCTCTCTCTCTCTCTCTCTCTCTCTCTCTCTCTCTCTCTCTCTCTCTCTCTCTCTCTCTCTCTCTCTCTCTCTCTCTCTCTCTCTCTCTCTCTCTCTCTCTCTCTCTCTCTCTCTCTCTCTCTCTCTCTCTCTCTCTCTCTCTCTCTCTCTCATTGCTAGTGTTGATTGTTGTGTGAGATATATTTGTAAGCTTGCTTCCACATGTTTCAAAATCTTGCTTTTTTAAGATGTTTGACACTCAAGCGCAGCCAGTATTGATGTATGCAGCTGAAATGTGGAGTTTAAACAGATTTGAGAAAGTACACACTTTTGCGTGCAAACTATTTCTAAAAGTCACGTTGGAAATACCAAATAAGTTTTTGTTATGGGACAAACCATTATATGTTAATAGATATGTTACTGTATCAAGCAAAGGTTGATATGCCTGGACTTCCAAGATTGGCTTATAATAATGTTAATGAACCTAGATAATAAAGGAAAAACATGTTTAATTTGGGATTGGGGTATGCATAGTTAAATCAGGATGTGGAATGTGAAGTAGCTTTCTATATTCAAGAATGGGATAGCTCTATAATGCACACAGATACAGTCTTTTTAGCCCTTTCACCGCCAAACATAATTCAGCAACAAAATGTCTGCAGTATTGGGGATTCTTCTGTGACATATATAAACTAAGGTCTATCCTCACTTCCCCAAACTGAGACAATAGGGTCTTTGGATAATATACCCCAATCTGATGCCTTTTAGTGACATAGGTGTTAAATCACTGTGGTGCTAAAATGCGACTTTGGCGGTGAAAGGGTTAAACAATCAGTGGAATGTGAACCGTATTTTCAGTTTCTTGATTTAAGATGTTTTTGCAATTATCTTTTTGGAATACTAACCCTAACCCTACCCCCCCCCCCCCCCCCCCCCCATAAGACGGGAAAACGCAATGAACCACGACTGTGACAAATGCCGCAGTGTACTGCAGTACATAGGGGGGGGGGGGGGGGGGGGGTCCTATTAGATAATGGCCTTTATCATGACTGCAATTAATTATTGAACAAAGATAATTAGCTGAAAATGTTCATAAAATACAGCTTCACGTTTGGTAAGAAAGGCAAAAACGGAAAAATGGAATTAACCGAGAAATGTAGGGGTGGTGGCTCATCTTGACCTATACCGCATATATGATTAGGTTTGATTGTATTATCATACTATGTATGACTGTGTTTTGCATGCTCTTTATAGTGGTTTATTTGTCCCTTTTATTATTTTTTTTAAAGAGGGCTGGGTGTAAAGAAAAGCATGTACTATTTGCTTATTCTAGTACCCTCTATAAATAAAATTCATTCAATTCAATTCTCTCTCTCTCTCCCTCTCTGTGTCCCTCACTCTCTCCCTCGCCTAAAATCTCAATCCTTGCGTAATAAAGATGCTCAAGTTCTCTCTCTCTCTCTCTCTCTCTCTCTCTCTCTCTCTCTCTCTCTCTCTCTCTCTCTCTCTCTCTCTCTCTCTCTCTTCCTCTCTCCCTCTCTCTCTCTTCCTCTCTCTCTCTCTCTCTCTCTCTCTCTCTCTCTCTCTCTCTCTCTCTCTCTCTCTCTCTCTCTCTCTCTCTCTCTCTCTCTCTCTCTCTCTCTCTCTCTCTCTCTCTCTCTCTCTCTCTCTCTCTCTCTCTCTCTCTCTCTCTCTCTCTCTCTCTCTCTCTCTCTCTCCACCTTCTAGCATTGTCCAAAACAGACAGGAACGCGCGGTACTCTCTGGTGCCCATGTACATCTTGCGATCTGCGTTCTGCAGGATGGCCGCGTCCACCAGATCCAGAAAGAGAGGGGGATTGCTTCGGAACTCCCGCCATCTCTGGGCCTCTCGGCAGATGTCTTCTGGACCAGTAGGGGAAGACGGGGTAAAAAGTGCATGGGCGGGTAAGAAGCCCACCCCAGTTATCTCATAAAATAAAGAAAATTTCAGTCAAATTTGCCCATGAGACGAATGCTAGACATTAACGCTCGTCTCATGGGCAAAATGAGACTGAAATTTGCTTCATTTCATGAGATAATTGGGGTGGGCTTCTTACCCGCCCATGCGCTTTTTACCCCGTCTTCCCCTAATGCTGAACAGAAATTCAAAACGTCCACCAGATCCAGAAAGAGAGGGGGGTTTGTTATGACACATTTTGTCGCCGATCACATTTTGTCGCCAAAAATCACATTTTGTCGCCGGCGTCAAAATGTGACAAAATGCACACCTCCGGAAGGGTCCGTAAAAGCGACAAAATGTGCCTTGTAGGAAATCACATTTTGTCGTCACAACTCTTGGCTTTTGTTAGTTTGTCAACGTGTTTGGAGTGTTATAGTCCCCCACCCGCCCCCACCCACACCACCCCCCACTTTCCTATACACATACTCTCTCTCTCATTATCTCTCACCACTCAGTGTTTCTCAATCACTCTCTCTCTCTCTCTCTCTCTCTCTCTCTCTCTCTCTCTCTCTCTCTCTCTCTCTCTCTCTCTCTCTCTCTCTCTCTCTCTCTCTCTCTCTCCCCCTCTCTCTCTCCCCCTCTCTCTCTCTCGCTCTCTGCACGCAAACAAGCATGCGCGTTCACTTAGACCCCCCCACCCACACACACATTAAACAATTTTTGATGTGGTTGATCGGTGGTCACTTTGGCCTATTTTGACTGTTTGACTGCAAATTAGTGTATTAGGAGTTCAAATGAACAATTTTTGATGTGGTTGACCAGTGGTCAGTGTCACTTGATGTGGTTGACCAGTGGTCAGTGTCACTGACCAGTGATCACTTCGGCCTATTTTCACTGTTTGACTGCAAATTAGTGTATTAGGAGTTCAAATATTTTTTTATGTTGACCAGTGGTCAGTGACAATGAACACTTGTCATTTTGGCCTATTTTCACTATTTGATCGCAAATTAGTGTATTAGGAGTTCAAATGAACAATTTTTGATGTGGTTGACCAGTGGTCAGTGTCACTGACCAGTGGTCATTTTGGCCTATTTTCACTCTTTGATCGCAAATTAGTGTATTAAGAGTTCAAATGAATATGGTTTGATGTGGTTGACCAGTGGTCAGTAGTGGTCAGTGACACTGACCACTGGTCAACCACATCAAACCTTGTTCATTTGAACTCTTAATACACTAATTTGCAGTCAAACAGTGAAAATAGGTCCAATTTTTTATGTGCTTGACCAGCGGCCAGTGTCACTGACCAGTGGTCGTTTTACGGAATCACTTCAAATGTTGTGTAGTTATGCATCATTGCTCACAAATGATCTGGTATAAAGACTATAACCATGGATACCTTGAAGTTTGACCGTGAAAACTTAATTTCTTGTTGCAGCCATATATTTCACATCATTAAAAAATACCATGTACAGATTTGCTATGTAGATGCATTGGCTTATGGTGATTTGGAATATCTAGTAGCGATCTTTTTTTTTTAAACATACATATGACATCATTTTCTTAGCTGTATCATCCACATTTTTGCTGTTGCAGACCCCACATTTGGTGTATTAGTAGACTTGGTCAAGATCATTTGTGGTGCAAAGCACAGAAGATATGATCTTGACCTAACCCAGATGATCATGCGAGGGAACTTTGCGCCCGCTCGGATTCAGCCTTGTTTTGTTTGGTTTGGTTGTTTTTTTCCTACGCAGAAGTTTCATGATGTTGGTGTTTGATTGTCTGTTTTGTTTCCATCTGTCTGCATGTCTGTATTTAGCAGTAAACCTGGAGCCTTATTTTTTTTAAACACGTTTTTTAACATGTATTTTTATCTAGAATATACACGGACCTCTGGCTTTTATTAACAAGATTCTTACCAAGCTGCATGATTGCATTGAATACAGTCCTTTCTAACAATTTTTTTTAATGAACCATCAAAGAGTGTTTGATTGGAAAAAATAATTTCAGGAAAGTATTGTCTTTTTATTATCAATGGTTCCATCGATGGAAACCTTCCCGCCTTGTTGCATGCGTTTTAGTTTGAAATTCGAAGCTCAGTAGATCCTATAGCAAAATGTATGATGTACAGTACACTGACACCCCTCCCACGCGCCTTTTCATTTCTGTTGGGGAGTTTCCAACGTATGTAAGCATATTTTGTTGTTTCCCCCATCCTCTTCTGAATACTCGTCTTACGGTTTTTTTATCTTTTCATTTTTCGTGCACCCACATGCACAAACACATGCGTAAGAGTGCACAGACACTGCATGAAAGTGATGATCACTTGCGTCCAGTGGGTGACCGTACACATGCTACGTGCATTTGGTTTTGAAAAAGAGAGAAATGTTACCAAAAATGTTTGCAAACTAACCTTTCCACTGTACAGGTTTTACGTAT
>CM065680.1:66866311-66901311 GCA_017654935.2 Phymorhynchus buccinoides
CTTCCTGCTAACATGTGACGAGCATCATTCTGCCCAAATCACTCTGTGGAAAAATACTGGTGTAACAAATTTGTTGCAATTTTCTGGATTTTGAGGCAATTTAAAATCACATTACCATAGGGGAAGACGGGGTAAAAAGCGCATGGGCGGGTAAGAAGCCCACCCCAATTATCTCATGAAATGAAGCAAATTTCAGTCTCATTTTGCCCATGAGACGAGCGTTAATGTCTAGCATTCGTCTCATGGGCAAATTTGACTGAAATTTTCTTTATTTCATGAGATAATTGGGGTGGGCTTCTTACCCGCCCATGCGCGTTTTACCCCGTCTTCCCCTAGAAACGAATGGCGATTGTTAAAATTGTTGTTGCTTTCTCGGTAAACTCCTGTCTCTTGTGTATGTAACTGCCAAGTTGCGTTGCGTTTGGAAGCTACAAGCAAATGACCACAATATGAGCATTTTGAAAGTGTTTCCTAACTTGACAATAAAGATATATGCAGAGAAAGGAGAGAGAGAGAGAGAGAGAGAGAGAGAGAGAGAGAGAGAGAGAGAGAGAGAAGACTAGAATGAATTAATTTTATTTATAGAGGGTAATAGAGTAAGCAATAACATGCTTTTTTTACATCCAGCCCTCTGAACAAAATACATACATAAATGTAGAAAATGGAAAACGAAAATAAGCACAAAGTAATAAAAAGCATGCAAAATACATCCCTATATTGTAATATATCAATAGCAAAACAAAACCTATTATTGACTATTTTCATTATTAACATTCAAAAGTTGGAAGTAAGCGCATACACACGGAAAAATAAAACCCAATCCTACGAGAAGTGCACCACAAACATATAACAAAAAACCCCACCTTAATCATACTTTATAACTCATCGCTAAAATGTACTTATTTGAAAAGAAACCCATGTTTATAATAAAGTCAAACATAGTATTACTTTACCTACTCATCTTAGCATGTACAATTTAAAATGTAAATACATGTACCCATGGCAAAATCAAACCTATTCCTACATTACATTATTCATTTTTAACATGGACAAATTAAGAGGTACACGCACACACGTAACAAAATGAAGACCTAGTCATATTGTTTGCATGCGGATACACATATTGAAAAGTAAATACATGTATACACTTGACCAAATCAAGCGAAACAGAAATGTACTAGGATATAGCGACACACGATTACTGAAAGAAAAGCGCATAATTTGTTAGAACTAAATAGCACGTTATTTTCAAACTACCATGAAAACATGCTATTTCACGTTTTTGGCACAATTAGTCTAGAAAAAGTTAGAGCATATACATGAACACTACACTATGCGAACGGCATGTTTTGGGGTTGTTGTGTGTGTTTTTTTTTGGGGGGTCTGTTGTTTAATGGCCTAATGTTTTCTTTATGTCGTTGGTCAAGAGTTCTTTCAGGACCACAGGGATTTCCATCGGCTCCACTTTTCTGTCTCTCTCCAGTCCCCAGCCAACACGTTTGGTCACGTCCAGGAGACAGAGGTCTTGTAGGGATCTGGGCTCTGATCCTTTGCTGGAGAGAAATTTTCTTATGTCTCTGGCAGCATGCACGTCATCTTGTAACGGAAACTCGTTGGTTGGAGATGAAGGCTCCTCTTCCATACTTTCTACTTGGCACCTTTCCTTGAGGACTGGGTGCTGACTCAACCGGAGGAGCTCAAGGTTGTTGGCTGCTGCTCCAACCTCGTACAATAATCGGACGAGGTCTGGCTGGTTGTGGAGTACTGCAACCCCAAGAGGTCTGTCAAAAAGGCTTGCTTCATCTGCGTCACTACCAAATTTAACTGGCGGAAGAAACTTGGAGAACAGACCGGCCTTACCGGCCATAAACAGACACTTGGAACAGTCAATGCCCTTTTGGGTGCTCTGATCTAACTGATTGAGCATCGATGCCTGCCTCCATTTACAAGTAAGCCGCACAAGACGAGCCAGAAGAATTGGGGTTTTATTTAGAACTTCACAAACAGCGTGCTGCACATGCTTGTTCTCTGAACATAAAAAGAGTTTGATAGACCCGATTTTGCCACAAAGTAAGGCATGCATGAACCAAGATTTCATCCCTGCACCCTCGTGTCTACGCGTATACATATCAAACATATCTAGTTCGTCTTCCTCCTCCAACTCCCTAAACCAAGTCATTGCTCGCTGGCGGTCGTTTGCACACCCCAACAGTGTCAGGGCACAACCCCATCTTTTTTGGGACTTCAAAAAAGCGAAGATGGCGTCCCAAAACTTGCTGCCTAGTCTGTGCTTTTTCATATCTGTCACGTTCAACTGGTCAACTTCGTATTTATCCACCGCGTGTAGCACAAGGCAGTGAAACAATCCTTTTTCTTTTAAAGATGGTAGCACACCGCGGGTCTCCATTTCCTTGTAAAGTCGTCTTTGTTTGTCAAAGGAACCCGACTCCCCATGCCGAAGACCTTCCTCAATCCGCTTCTCCATCTTTTTCAGTGTCCATTTTGGTTTACAGGTGACTGGTCTCGTGTTCGCCATCGTTCTTTGTGACGCCGTCTGCAATTCTTGGAGATCCTGGAAATTTGAACAAAGGGAACAAATTAAATCTCTCTCTCTCTCTCTCTCTCTCTCTCTCTCTCTCTCTCTCTCTCTCTCTCTCTCTCTCTCTCTCTCTCTCTCTCTCTCTCTCTCTCTCTCTCTCAGCAATTGCACCCGTTGTTTACATGACTCACATCACCTCGCCCCCCCCCCCCTTTTTTTATATATCAGAGACAAACATAGAGGGGCTTTCCTTTTTTTAGCACAAAATATTTGATTGGTAGTACAGAGGGCACAAAACGGCTCTCTCCCTCCCTCTCTAACAAACTTCGCCCATTAGCTAGCTACACAGCTTATCCCACCTCTCCAGGTGAGAGCACCCCGAATATGACAGAGACAAGTCTCTGTGACTAGAATAATAACACCAAGTAAAACACCAAAATCCCTCACTTCCACTTCTGTGACTACACCCCTAATTTTTACCCGTCCAGACAGACTCTGCGACGGGTATTGTTTTTGGTCTGTCTGTATGTATGTCTGTGTATTGATGTTCTCACAAACTGTTGAACGGATTTTTCACGCTCTAGATGTTTCGTTCCCCCTTTGCTGTGGCTAACAACAGCTTCTCAATGCATAGTTGGGTGCTGAATTTCAACACACTGGGCTATCCAGCAGCTGTACTCTTCTTTTTCGAGCCACATGCTTCTTTCAGCATGTTGACACAGGTGAGCGGTGCCGTGAATGCTTTCCGTTTCCAAATGCGCATCATCTTGGCCTAGGCCCACTGAGAGGAAGCTACGAACCTCAAAAGCTAAGCATGGAAATGCGAGTGTGCATGTGTATGAGCATAAGTAGATGATGGAAACGAAGCTTTGAACGAAAGCATCAATCGCGATCTCTTCTTATTTTGTCTCTCTCTCGATTTTGCGAGTATTTGAAGTCAGTGTCCCAATGGTTTCTGCCTAGTAGGATTTTATATATGTAGGACAAGCTCGACCCGTGAAAGATCTTCGAGGGTTGATTAAAATTGTGCTCATTTTAGAGGGTTTCAAGCACCTATTTGACCGAGTTCAAATTTAAAGGGGTTTCAAGGGCCCTCAAGGGGCGTGCGAACCCTGATATATACCATGTTTTACGGACTATAAGGCAATGCTTTTTGCTAGACTGAGACCCATGCGCCTTATAATATAGTAAGAAGCTATAATAACAAAATCTGAATGTTGTGTAAAATTTGGGGGGTGCGCCTTATAATCAGGTGCACCTTGTAGTCTGTAAAATACAATATTCTCGATCAGCATTATTTAGACTAAGGAATGCAGTTGGAGATATTTTGAAGTTTCTTGACATTGACCTTTTTTTCTGTCTGTCCAGGCTGTATCTCATAAACTGCTTGAAGGAATCCCTTCAGATTTTGTGTGGAAGTGTCAGATGGGATGGGAGAGGGAGGCCCCCGGGAGGGGCCGGGGAAGGGGGGAGGGGGTAGGCAGGGGAGCAGGTGAGGGATGAGGCTTGGGAGTATGGGGGGCAGGCAAAGGACAATTTTGGTTCCCTTGCAGTCAGTTTGTGCTGTATCAGTGCTTTTTGGGCCCAAGCACATGTACAAATGTAAACATATGACAGATCAGACATGATCAAAGGGAAATCACTAATCTGGGTACTTGTCAAAGAGTAAAACAAGAGTACTGTCCCTTTAACAAGTATATTATATACTAATCATAATTATTATAATCTATCTGATTGGCGAGTTGCAGCATATTAACTTAGGTTTGGACAGGTATCACTGTCACAATGAATTCCTAGTGCTCCTTTATAACATTCTTACTCGCCTTGGCTTAGGCTTACGGCTGTGTCAGACCAATTGCCATAGGCTAGAACACCAAGGCTACGTCAAAATGTGGTCATGCTCTGCATAGTTATGTGGGTATTGTCTTTAGCCACAACAAGGTCCTAGCATAACATCATCAATCTCCAAAATCATCTAAGTCTGAGTGTGGCTGCCCACGTGTAGGGCTAATCAAAAACGTTCACACGCGTTATGTTCTCATCCCTAGCTGGTGCATTTGTACCATAGTGTTCAAGTGCTTTGGCTGTTGGGATGATCCTGGAGTCTTTTAGCCAGGGTATGACAACAACGTCATATGTATATATATTAGTGAGTGGTTTGAAAGGGGAAGGCTAGTGGCTAAGGAAAGGGGAACCAGCAGGCCCCCTAAAACTCAGGAGTGCAGCATAATCATGAGTGCGTGTTAGCCAGTCAACACGGGTAGTGGTATGTCAATTAGACTACACTCCCAAAACGATTGGCTGTTTAGTCTAATTTACATACTACTATCCGTGTTGACTAAGACGCACTCTTCATTACAGGCCCAGAGGAATACTAGGTTAAAAATAATCCCGAAAGCTGAATAACAACCATTTGATGGTCATAAAAAGTAACACAGCTTTTAGAAATGAGATGTCTATAGTATGCATCTACCATAGTTGATTAAAAACAATCCAGTAGTTTTGACAAAAGTTGATCCTTCTGCATTAAACCAAAACTCAGAGGGTAAAATTACATTAAGCAAGAGTGGCTTGAAAGGGGAATGTTTAGAAATGGCTAAGGAAAGGGGCATCAGCACCCACCCACCCCACCCCCCTAGAACTCAGAGGAATATGTGTTTTTTTAATAATAATAATAATGAGGAAAATATAAATTAAAAACAATCCCTAAGAATTCAATAATGGAAATCTGCTTAACGTCCTCCAGTCCGGAACAGACACATATGGGACATTAGTAGATATAAAGATGGTGGGGACGATCCTGGAGGCAATGCCCTGAGGCAGTGCAACACCAGTATTTTTAACAATGAATTTAATAACAACCATGAGGGTCATGAAAAGTAGCACTGACAGCCTTTAGAAATGAGATGTCTGTAGTAAGTATTTACCTGATAAAAACAAATGTATCCAATAGTTTAGAAACATTTTGAAATCTTTTGTATTCAGAAAAAAAATCAGCAATACTATCATAATCGAACGGAATCTTCAGAATGAATAAAAAATATAAAATGCCTAGGCCTACCACTCTACCAAAGTACCATATTTGACTAAATTCCATTCAGCAGTTTTCTTTTTAGAAAATCGATACACAAGACACACACTGCTCCCCCGAAGACGGAGTGTGGCTGCCCAATCAAAAACGGTCACACACGTAATGTTCTCATCCCTAGCTGATGCATTTGTACCATAATGTTCAAGAGCTTCGGCTGTTGTGATGATCCCTGGAGTGTGTTAGCCAGGGTAGGTCAACATACTTATACATAACGCTTCCAGCAGATGTTTATTTTCTTAAATTAGGATTATAAATCTTTAATTCTGACGAAAATAGCCCAAAACTGATTCTAACCCTATCCCTAACCCGATGAAGTACAAAAGTTGGCTAAAAAAAAAAAAACCAAGCCGCTCAGGTAACTTCCGAGATCAAACCGAGCAGGTTTGCAGTTCTCTCGCCTGAGTTATTTCCCTTTGACCCTTCGACAGCGGACGGACGGAGGGACGCTGCACGCCGTACGCACGAAGGACACGGATAAGAAAAACAGTCATTCCCCAACCATATCAGTCATGCCGACAACTAAGGTTTGCCATATCAGACTTCGAGAACAACTTCATGGAAATCAAATAAATCAAACAATTCCACAAATAAAACGAAGAAAACAGACCTGCTTGTCCTGCTTTGACAGCATCAATCTTAACCCTTTCACCGTCAGCCATCTTTGAGCCAAACATGTTACTTGGCTACAGAAAAGTTTTCATCTGTAATATTGTGGGATTTCCTTGTGACACATTTGGAATAGGGTCCATCCTTAATGCCCAAATTAAGGAACACAATATCAGTGAATAATAGACCCCGATTTCAAGGGTTTTAATGACATGGGTGTTACACCATTGTGGTGAAAAAATGCTACATTGGCGGTGAAAAGGTTAAGTAGGCCTTTCCTGGGTTGTGTCTTCCACGTGGTTTTAAAAATGTTTCGTTGTTACCGTTCATAGCCTTGGCATTAACAATATTGCTACACATAATTATCCTACAATGTAACAGTACCAAAATGTAAAACTTACCGTCTGAAGTACGGTCAGATGAACAGTTTAAAATTTGCAAGTAAGGTTTGTTTTTAAGATTATCTTCCAACGCCGGTCGTGGATGTGAAGAGACTTCCCTCGAGCTCAAGACTTGACCGGAAAAGATTCGGATGTGTCACATGACCTGTGGTAATGTCACATGACCTGTGGGCATTCTTTCTTTGTCCATAAGGGTCTCCGACCGATTGGACGCTACTCTCATCACACCTTGAATTGAATGTAGTGACTGAGAGGACTTTTAGACCACGTGTTACGTCAACGTTTCTTTATTTCTTTTTGTTTCGTTGGGGGGGGGGGGGGGGGGGGGGGAGTTGGATTTGTTTGTTTGGTTGATTGTTTGTTTGACTGCTGTTGTTTCTTTTAAAGGCGCTGACCAGCATAATAAGCCCACATTAATTTCTAAAGAGACAAAACGGCTACACGTGATTGGTCATTTTAACGGACGGGAGGAAAGAGAGAGAGAAAAGTAGAGATTTAACGCCTGCTGGGCCAAAGGGCCATTTGGGGCACTTGAAATTATAAAGATCCTGGAAAAAAGGAAAATTTTAAGATAGTTTTTTTTTTTTTTTAATTTGCATAGATTTGGTGAAGAATTTCAAAATAGAGTTTGTTTTTTGAAAAGAAATTTAAAGAAGCAAGTTGGTTTATTTTTGTAAAATCTGAGTTTATAGTGATAAAAAATATTATTTTTAAAAGATATTTAGCAGTTTGCTTTTTTACATGTCTGGCAGGGAGAGGAAATCTATGATTAAAAAAAACCCAGGGCTACAGTTAAAACAATTTTTTTTATTGTGCTCAAGGAGCTTTATTTATCCAAAAAAAAATTAAAAAGGAGGCAAAAGGCCTTCATAACATTTTATACAATATTTACTTTTAAATGAAAGGTTAAGGTCCGCTATACAAGTTTAAGTGACCAGAGGGTCACAGGACCTAGCGTTTAAAAACAACTTTTTTTATTGTTAAAAGGAGAACACTGACATGATCAAGTGATTACGGAGTGCCCCAGTTTTAAAATAACTATTAAAAATGTTTGTCTGTACAAAAATATATACATCAGAGTTCTGTACATATGTTTGTGACTTTATCTGGTTTAATTAGGTTTTTATTTTTAATGACAAGTAAAAAATGGTTTATTATGGTTAATTTTTAGATCTCAATTGAAATAGGATAAGTTTAACTTAGTAAACTTGTTAAAAAGTTTTATGAACGTCACTAAAATATATTTTGACCAAAGTCTATTGCTTTAGTTGTTAAAACAAACATTAAAATGATTTTATCTGGTGCATTATAAGTAGTTTTAAATTTATAAACATTAAACATTGTTTTAAGAGTTACCATTAAAATTTAGTTTGTTATGTCTTATTATCTAGTAGTGAGGCTATTTTTCCTCTTTCCTTTATGCATTGGTAGGGGCTCTAGCTCCTCCAATGTGTATCATTAAATTGAGTAGTACTTCCCAATAGGTGTACGAAGTAACATCCAAAAAATAGTCTCATAAGAGGCTGTATCGTTTTCACCTTTATGTATATAGTTATATCTAATTCTAACTAAAAATATTGACTAAGTTGAGTGAGGGGACACTCCGCCAGAAGCCACTAGTTATATTAAAAATTACTTGGGTATTCATTTTAATTTCTTGCTGGTTAGTTGTTTTAAGGTTATGGTTAAGGATTCCCTTCGGTTAGGGGCGTTGCCTCGGGTGCGTCGCCAATAGGAGCGACCACTCGGAGGTGTCTCAGGCTGGCAAGAGATACCCATCTGTCACCATCCTGAGAGACCCAGCCAAAGACGGGAGGAAAGAAAGAAGTCTTAGATATTTAAGTAGGCCTACACGTGACACGTGACGTGACTTCGTTTTAAAAGGTGGTCCTGGAAATTTTGATCGGAAAAATGCTCTCGAAGTAGACACAAGCTCTTTTTATTAATAAAACTTTTATATCTAAAGATTCAGGCTAGCTTGCTAGTTTTTAAACAGTCGATAGTCGAGCCATGGCATCAAAATAAAACTTTAAATACAACTTAATAGAAAAATCAACTTGATTAAAAATAATACCTTTTTTTTCACTTTAACTTTACAAATAAGAAATGTCCCATATGATCTTCTTGATCTGGAGGACGTAAAACTTTTTTTTTTTAAATATAAAAAAAATTGAGAAAAGATGGCTTTTGTCGACAGAACGTAAAACTTTAATTTCGCGACCGGAGAAAACGACCCCTGACGAAAACGGCCCTACTGGTTACGAAAACGGCCCCGGTACTCGAGACGAAAACGGCCCTTGTTATGACACATTTTGTCGCCGATCTATGTGACGTACTACAAGTCACATTTTGTCGCCAAAAATCACATTTTGTCGCCGGCGTCAAAATGTGACAAAATGCAAACCTCCATAGAAGGGTCCGTAAAACGTACAGAAGTTGAAAATGTGATCGGCAACAAAATGTGCCTTGTAGTACGTCACATTTTGTCGCCAGCATCAAAATGTGATCGGCAACAAAATGTGACTTGTAGTTTGTCAACGTGCCGGCGACAAAATGTGTCATAACAGGGTTGCCTCGGAACTCCCGCCACCTCTGGGCCTCTCGGCAGATGTCTTCTGGACCAGTAATGCTGAACAGAAATTCAAATGATGGTGATGAAGACGACGAGGATTAGGCTACAACCAAAGCTTGTGTAGTAGCATAATTATATTATAGTCACAAAGCTTATCTAGGGCCTACATACATTTGTGTGTATGAATACAAGTTTGCACATGCACTTATACATGTAGGGGAAGACGGGGTAAAAAGCGCATGGGCGGGTAAGAAGCCCACCCCAATTATCTCATGAAATAAAGAAAATTTCAGTCAAATTTGCCCATGAAACGAATGCTAGACATTAACGCTCGTCTCATGGGCAAAATGAGACTGAAATTTGCTTCATTTCATGAGATAATTGGGGTGGGCTTCTTACCCGCCCATGCGCTTTTTACCCCGTCTTCCCCTACACATGCCTACACGGTACCGCCGACACACACAATGCATCATAATAAATAATTATGTTACATTGGCGCTCACACCCACCTCCTTTGCTTTAATAACATCAAATCATACAGCACGCCTACGCGCACACATACATGCACACAATTACAAACACAATCATGTAATATGCCCTATCCCACGTACCTCTCTCTCTCTCTCTCTCTCTCTCTCTCTCTCTCTCTCTCTCTAACACCGACTTTTTCAGGTAGGGGAAGACGGGGTAAAAAGCGCATGGGCGGGTAAGAAGCCCACCCCAATTGAAATGAAGCAAATTTCAGTCTCATTTTGCCCATGAGACGAGCGTTAATGTCTAGCATTCGTCTCATGGGCAAATTTGACGGAAATTTTCTTTATTTCATGAGATAATTGGGGTGGGCTTCTTACCCGCCCATGCGCTTTTTACCCCGTCCTCCCCTAGTACTGAAACGTATGGTCGTGGTCCAGAGCGTGACACACTTCTCCCCACGGATGCTCGCTCTGCTCAAAGGTCACGTGACTAGGGATCCACAGAATCACCGCCCCTTCTGCGTGCCCGTATTCGATAAACATCTGCAGACCTTTCATTACGAAGTAGGGAAAAAAGGGGGTGAGTAGGGAGATGAGGGGTGGGGTGGGGTGGGGTGATAAAACTTGGCGATAACTGTCCTAAAACACCGCTGAAGTTACTAGAGCGTTAAGACGCTACATCACCAGCCGCGTGGCACATTTTTCTGCTCCTGTGACCTGGACCTTTGATCAGGGACCTTCAATTTCAAACTTGGCTTAGATTTCCTAAGTACCCATGCGCATGCATAATTTGACCCCCCCCCCCCCCCTACTAGGGTAAGACGGGGTAAAAATCCCATGGGCGGGTAAGAAGCCCATGCCAATTATCTCGTGAAATTAAAAACATTTCAGTCACATATTTTGCCCATGAAACGAGTGTTGATGTTTAGCATTCGTCTCATGGGCAAATTTGATTGTAATTTTCTTTATTTCATGAGATCATTGGCATGGGCTTCTTAGTTACCCTCCCATGGGATTTTTACCCTGTCTTCCCCTATAGGTCTCTCCAGTCCGTTCAAACGTTATAGTGTTAGGGGAAGACGGGGTAAAAAAAAACCGCATGGGCGGGTAAGAAGCCCACCCCAATTATCTCATGAAATAAAGAAAATTTCAGTCTCATTTTGCCCATGAGACGAGCGTTAATGTCTAGCAGTCGTCTCATGGGCAAATTTGACTGACATTTTCTTTATTTCATGAGATAATTGGGGTGGGCTTCTTACCCGCCCATGCGCTTTTTACCCCGTCTTCCCCTAACATGCATATATTATCAGGCAGGAACAAACACTGAGACAGACATTGCTGAAAACATTACCAGCTTCCCTTCGTACCTACTAACAACCAGAACAGCTCAACATTATAATCATAGAGTGTGTGCGTGCGTGCGTGTGTAGGGGAAGACGGGGTAAAAAGCGCATGGGCGGGTAAGAAGCCCACCCCAATTATCTCATGAAATGAAGCAAATTTCAGTCTCATTTTGCCCATGAGACATTAACTCTGAAATTTGCTTCATTTCATGAGATAATTGGGGTGGGCTTCTTACCCGCCCATGCGCTTTTTACCCCGTCTTCCCCTACGTCAGCTCAACATCTCCGGGCTATTATGATCAGGTCGTGACGTTTCACCTCATTTGCATACCATCCTGCTTGATCAGTCGGGCCCAGTCAGGTGACAGGGCGGGTTCTAAATTTCACTGATCGAGTCAGATGGCTTGTGACCTCTTCTGTGCGGGAAACAAAATTTGGTCAACGTCACGATCTGATCGAGTCATAGGCCTATGAGGCAGTCGCATAGTCTCCCTGTCTCCAGTCGGGCCCAGTCAGGTGACAGGGCCGAATAGGGCTGGTTCTAAATCGAGCTGATCGGATTAGTTCACTTGTATGGGGCTCAAACGTGATAAAATACCAGTTAACTACTTAACTGGCTTTAATATACCAGTTAAGTAGTTAAGTGGACTTTCTTATTCCAGTTAACTAGTTAACTGATATGATCAATGTCCGCTTCCGGTCAGTTTTAAGTGGCATTCTATCATGAAAACCAACTAGTTAACTGGTTTTTGTAACACGAAATCCCATTGGATACTGCAGATCAACAATCTTTTAGTAGCTGAAATAAGCCCCAAATAGCATCAAAAAGTATATATTTATCATTGCCCGTTTCTTATGAGTTAGTGAATAGATTATATCCGTCAGGTTGAATTTCAACAGATGGTTTTTATTTTATGTTATTTTATTTATTTTTTACTAGTTTGTGATTAGGATATGGTCTCTGAAAAACGTAAACTCGGCTGCAAAACAGCACGTATGGGATGAACCATCAACCAACCATCATTCAAAGCTCTGAGCAGATCCTGGAGGTAGTGCAGGTCCGATCCATGATAAAAATTGCTAATACTAAAATGATATTGAAGGTATGTAACTCTTTCACAGTGTAAATGGGGGGAAATTGATGATCTGCAGTACATCCAATGGGATTTTGGTTTACAAAAAACGGTAAAGGAGTTGGTTTTCCTGACAAAATGCCACTTAACAGTTAACTGACTTTTCTTTTGCCGGAAGCGGAAGTTGATTATATCAGTTAACTAGTTAACTGGAATAACAAAGTCCACTAAACTACTTAACTGGTATATTAAAGCCAGTTAAGTAGTTAACTGGTATTGTATCACGTTTGAGCCTCATACGCTTGCCACCATTGACCAATCAAAACGATCGTGGCTACACTTCCGTTAGCTAGGCCTATATTATTTTTAGCAGCTTCTTGTCAGTTTTCACTTTATGCCAACCACTGTATGATTGAAAATGGAATCGTGCTCAAAGTTGGAGTTGTCAACTAGGCAAAAACAATATTTGATCAGTTTATATCAAAGCCAGCGAGTACTCTGGGATACAGAAATTCCACAGTACAAAGATGCATACTTGAGAGCAAAGGCACTAGAAGAAATGCAGAACGGGTTTTTCCAGGCTTACTCCATCACGTTGAGCGGTAAGTTCAGTAGAAAAATAGTTGGTGGTATGTGGCGTGTCTGTTTCTTCTTCTTCAACTACTGAACTAGGCAGGCAACTTCAACAACAGGCTGAAGATTCTGCTGCACTTTCTTCTTCTTCTGTGGTGGTGACCAACTATAATTATTATAGTATATAATACACTGTATTATACATAATACAGAAGTAATTGTATTTGTACACACTTTAGTAAATTAGTTTAGGGGGTGACCATAGAAAAAGAAGCGGAAGAGGGAAAGAGAGAAAAGAGCACACATTACATTATCAGTTTTCCAAGAAAGGGCTACACACGTCACCCTATTACTATATTAGTTTTACTTGGGTTCAGCTTCAATATCTAGGGTAAAATCAGGAGTAGCAAACAAAATAAAGACCTAGTTCCGGGCTGGGGGGGGGTTGAGGACTACAGGGAGCTGCCGGCAGCTACTAATTTTCACGTTCGTCCCCAGCAAGCTGGGAACTAGCCGACCCTAGGCACTCCATAAGGCAATGCCCAGGCCCCAACCAAAAGGACAAACAAGACAAACAATTAGATCCCTAACTATTGGGGTAAAAAAGATACTTGGGGGTGAGGGGACTGGGGTGGGGGCGCTTGTTGCAGGTTTCAGTGCTGGGTTGAGGCTGTCAGCTCAGCTGACGCTGGCTCTCCTCCAGGGTCTGGGATGTTGGTCCAATTCAGGTGGTGTCGAAGCCTGGAATCAAAGAGTGCCAGGGATGGTGTAGTGGCTACGCTTTCTGGGAGGCGGTTCCATTCAGGGATCGTGCGGGGGAAGAAGGTTCCCTGTCGGTACTGAGTTCGACATGATTTGATGTCGTACGCCTGGGAGTTGGTTTGGCGTCCACTTTTCTTTTGGTAGCTTGATGCGTCTCATGGGCAAAATGTGACCGAGATTTGCTTTGTTTCGTGGGATACTTGACATGGGCTTCTTGCCCGCCCATGGGCTTTTTGACCTGTCTTACACAAGTAATGGTAGTAGAAGAAGTAAATTGTAGTGAAAGATGTGTTTTTCATCCAATTATTTAGTTGGTTAGTTTTCTATTTTCTTTGTTTTAATTGCTGATGTTGATGCTCTGACTACCATGTCGTTGCTATATTACTGTTAGTTGTTGTTTTTCCTGTGTCTCAATGTTCATTTATACTAGTGTAGTAGTAGTTATGTATTGCATGTTTAGAACCAAGGACAGAATGGAAGACTAGGCCCAGCCTAAATTCTTTTCCTTGTAAAATAAAGTGTCTGAGTCTCTCTCTCTCTCTCTCTCTCTCTCTCTCTCTCTCTCTCTCTCTCTCTCTCTCTCTCTCTCTCTCTCTCTCTCTCTCTCTCTCTCTCTCTCTCTCTCTCTCATGCACACACATACACACACAGGCATAGAGACATGTATACGGACAGACACACACGTATGCACGCACGCTCACACACATACACATACACAGAGACACACACACTACTGTACAGATTGACCAGATATACCTCTAGGCCTAAGCTAATATATAATTCCTCATTATTTGGTCTTAGCAGAGATCTGGTTCAGAAGTTCGACTGACTTAGGGACAAAACTAGCTGAGTTTCTAATTGTTCTACAATGAATAGAGCGGAACCATCTATCAGATGGCAATAGTTCATAGCAATGCAATAGAACATGACTTTGATCATTAGCGATCTCCCTGGCTTTTCGAACTACACGTTTTTCATACAACAAACACAAACTGTCTTGTTTAATGTCTTGTCTTGTGTGTATTACTCTGTGTGTGTGTGTGTGTGTGCGCGCGCTCCAATTTCTTTAACAATAATGTTTAGAAAATAATGGGGGGGGGGGGGGGGTACTTGTCCAGGGGGTAGTTGTCTGGAGGGGATAGTTGTCCTGATACCGGCTAAAATTGATCTAGTACAAGAGAAAAATCGCAATGGAAAGAAATGATAGAAGATTGAAGCTACACGCCTGGCTACTCACAGACCGTCAACATGAACGCAATCTGCTCATTAAGAAGCAACATTCTGCCTTGCTGGGGAATGGAATAGGGTTAGGTTTAGGTTATTTTCATTAAATGGAAATACCAATATGTTGACATTGGAAGGCGAGAACATGAGGTGGATAGTAGAGGTGGGGGAAAAACCCCGGTTTGAACCGAAAACCTGTTGCTGAAATTTTGCGGTTCGAAAAACCGGTATGAGTTGCTGTGAACTGGTTTTTTAACTGTATTTAAACTGAAAGTTTTTCTTAGAATAACACATTATTTTCGAATAACAACACTGAATCTGAGCACAGATTGGGTGGGTGTTTGTAAACCAAGAGTAGTTGTTTCTAGTTGTCTGGTGGTGTAAGGTGCAAGTATGGCTGATGATCTGAAAGACAAGCTTTTCTCCGCCCAACCCTGGGACTGAGAGAAAGAGATAGAGAGTATGTGCATAGGTGCGTGTGCGTGCGCGGTGTTTGCGTGTGCGCGCGCGTGTGATATTTTTTCCTTCCATTGTGAAAGATTTTCTCTTCTCATTTTGATTATCTGTTCAGGTACACAATCAAGATTATTTACTTTTTTATTCCTTATCATTCCTCCGGATCAGATTGTGTCGGCTGTAGGCAGCGGGTAGACCAGTGAAAACTGAAAAACGGACACATACGTTCATTACCCATTATGGCCATATGGCCTGGGAACGCAGAAGAAGAATAATATATAAAGCCCTGATATATCATATAGTGAGAATAAGGGTTTAATATCAAGCACTGATGTTGTGAGAGTCAGGGTTTTATATCAGGCACTGATGTAGTGAGAATTATGGTTTGATATCAAGCACTGATGTTGTGAGAATAAGTGTTTTATATCAGGCACTGATGTAGTGAGAATAAGGTATTATATCGGACACTAATGTAGTAAGAATTAAGAGTTGTGAGAATTACATTTTTCTATCAGGCACTGTTGTGAAAATAAGGAGTTTTACTTTATATCAAGCTCTGATGTAGTGAGAAGGGTTTTATATCAGACACTGAATCTAATGTAGTGAGAAGTAGTGAAAATATGGGTTTTATGTAAGGCACTGATGTGACAATTAGTGATTACTGAATTCGGGGTTTGCGCCAGGCACATGTTTTCACACATATAAATTAAGATAGAAATGAATGTGTTTATATCTTACTCAAATAAAAGATTTTACATTAATTTGAAATATGTGTTGAGAGCTGTTTCAATGAACAGCTTAGGACGCACATTTGACCGACAGGGGGCAGTCAAACCAGTAGGGGCTTAGCGCGTGATATTCTTAGTTGGGAGTAGTGAGAGAGAGAGAGAGACTCAGAGAGGGAGATGAGTCCCTCCTTCTCTCTCACTACTCACAACTAAGAATGTCACGCGCTAAGCCCCTACTGGTTTGATTGCCCCTTGGCAGTCAAATCATCATCCTAAGTTGACCATTGTTTAGACCATTGTAAAATCATGTCATGCCATCTACTTTAATTAAAGCTTCTCTGTTTTTTTGTTTGCTTTAGTGGACACCATCAGAACAAAGATTGCCTCATGGAGGGCCAGTATGAGCAGAGATTTGGCCCGCATGACAAAATCCAAAAGGAGTGGGGCCGGTGCGGCTGACGTCTACAAACCCAAATACGACTTCTTCAAAGAACTCACATTTCTCCTCCCTTTCATGAGGAAGAGGAGTTCAGATACTAACATCCCGGTACGTAATACAAATAAAGAAAACAATAATTTAAGTGTTAAAAGTTTGAACTTAGAACTTTGATAGAGCAAGACTTCAGTATACAGCGGAACCCCCATTATAAGCCCTTAAAAATCATCCAAAATGAGGTCTTATAAGGGCGGTGTCTTATAAGGGAGGTAATTTTAATACTTACAAAGAAGGGCAATGTCTCAGAGAAGCGGGTCTTATGTGGGAGGTCTTATAAGGGAGGTTCCACTATATTATATATTGAGCATATATATATTATAATTATGTTACACTGAAGTTGTGAAATTGCCTGCTTCATTAAAAGAGCAAGATTTTGCTCGTTTCTTGAAAAAAGCAACATAATTGCGTTTTTTACTGGTCACATTTCGAAGGGTTGTTAGAGCCCTGTCTGTTGGAAATCACCAAAGATTATGTTAGCTGCCTGTGTAACGGATTTTGTTTTACCAGGCTGTATTCATGGTTGAAGGCAACTAATCAGTCCAATAGTACATGTCACTCAAGCCAGGCTTGCAATAACAAGGCAGAATTAAATGACAATATCCATGGGATGATTAAGCATTTGTCATGACTGGTGACAACCATATTTAGGTGTACTTTTTATGTTGTTTTACTCTTCTTCTTTTCAAAATTAACTTTCAGCATTTGAAACTGTTTCACACAACTTGTGATAACCACAGTCTTTTTTGGTTTGGTTTTGTTTAATTATTTCATGCAGAAACTTCCAGCAAATGAAGCTTGACATGAGTGGTCTGGTGTCGTACTTATATTTTGAATTTTAAAAATTATTTTTCTTTCTAAAATCATCATATGAACACCTCCCCCCAAAAAAATAGGGGTTTCCCCTGTCCTGCTTTCCCCCTCCCCGTGTCTGCCCCCCCCCCCCCCTCCGCCCCCCCCCAGCTTTCCCCCTCCCTGGACCCTAAAAACTTGAGTACCGCATAAATGTCGGACTTTCGCTCGCGATGCGGGTCAAGATTCGCGCTTCATCTATTTATTCCGCTAGGTCGTATTAAAAAGTTTGCTTTTGAAAGTTGATTTTGAAGGCAAAATGTTGCTCGCGTGTCAATTGGCATTATTTTGAAGCTGCGTCAATTCGTCCGACTTGACTGCTTTGGGAAGCAGGATAGGGGAAACCCGAAGCAAAGCTAGGAAGGAGAAGAGGGAGGCAAGTACCTTCTGGAAGTTTGGAAAGCTGGGGGTAGGCGGAAGGGGGGGGGGGGGCATGGGGAGGGGGAAAGCAGGATAGGGGAAACCCCAAGTGAAGCTAGGAAGTGCAGATGCTTCATGCTGCTGCGCGGAGCATGGGTGGAAGGGAGGGGTGCTGCCGTTTATCTAGTAATTCATAAATTAACTAATTAGTATAAAATATGATCCATAAAAATAAGCACATGATGTACGTAGTTAATTTTGTCATGACTGAAAACAGGTAATAAAATAATAGCCCTACCTTGTAGATGTTATCAATTTTATTCAACAGTTGCCGCTTTTCAAAACTCCAGGGCATAATTTTATGCAGCAATATATCTTTGTAAACAACTACTCTCAACATTTGAAATGATTTCATACAGAGGCTCATGAGACACCCTACCCTCCAAGCCTACTTTAAGCACCAATTTCAGTATTACACCCACATAACATTTGAAGCAATTCTGCCCAGCTGTTTGAGATATCTTTGGGACAGACAAAGAGAAACACAAAACAAAAAAACAAAAACAGAAAAACAAACTGACCTCAACATACACTGTTGCCGACTAAGGTCGGGCAATACAATAATTATGCTACCCTCAACATACACTCTGTTGCCGACTAAGGTTCGGGCAATACAACAAACTTTCATCTTTGTCCTGATTGTACTTATCTGCAGTAAGCAAAGTACCTCCTCTACCCCTCTTTAACTTGATACCAAAGAGGAAAAAAACCAAAAAAACTATGTTGAGACACATACACTATGAGTTACTCTAGAAATTTGTTCCAGAAGGTCAGTTGTAAACAGCTCCACTTTCCTCGCATTTTCATGATTTCAATGTTTCTCTCAAGCATCAGCGATCCCATTGCCAGTCAACAGCACCACTGGTGCAGAAGTAGTCCTTGATCTCTAGCCCAGCGTCTCTTGCACATTGGGCGTTGCGGTTGCCAGCTTGAGCACCAAGATCTGCATGCCATGTGCAATCTTCTCTTCTTGGGACTTTCTGAGCATAGCGGACATCATTTTCAGTTCGAATAAAGTTGTGCAGTGCAAGGCAGGCTTTTGTGACAGTGGTAGCCACATCTGGTGAAATATTGGACCAGCAAGGACAGCAAAGTGGTTCACCACAATACCAAATGCATTCTCTGCCACACGCCTTGCACGAGAGAGTCTGTAATTGAGGATTCGCTCATCTACAGACAACTTTTTCGATGGAAAAGGTTTCATCAGGTATGGCTTGAGTGGAAATGCCTCATTCCCAACAACCACATGAGGAACTGCAGTGTGCCAGTCGGGGAGAGCCTTTGGTTGTGGGATATTAAGCTTACTCTCATCGCATACTCTTGATATCGGTGAAGCAGCATACACACCTGCATCACTGTTTCTTCCGTTGACACCCACATCAAACATGGTAAGCCTGTAGTGTGCATCCACAACTGCCAGAAACACAATGCTGTGGTGCCCTTTGTAATTGAAGAAGCTGGAACCACTATTTGCTGGTGCTTTGAGGGCTATGTGCAGTCCATAGCCCCCAGGCAATTAGGGACATTCCACTTCTGGTCAAAATCTCTTGAAATTATCCATTATTCTTCAGAATTGGGTATCTGCACACATAGAGTTAAAAAAAACCTGTTAACAGTATAAAATTATCATCAGTTATACAAATGTGAATTAACTATTTATTCAGATCTGTGTGTTACAGGATGATGAGCTGACGGAGGGGAGCATAGAATCACCTGTCGAAGAAGTGCTGGCATCACAACAGTCCGTCAACGACAGCGATTCAGATGTGGAAGATGAATTTCTAAACATTACTATGCAGCCTCCTCTGAGCCCCCAGAGTCAACAGTTGGAGCCACGGTCTCAGATGTCGAGTACACCAAGGACAAGACAGTTGGAGCAACAGCGTCAGGCGCTTACCACACCAAGAGCAAGACGGTTGGAGCCACAGTGTCAGGTGCCGATTACACCAAGAGCAAGACAGATAGAGCCACAATCTCAGACACGGATGCCCAGCACACCCAGAGGGGGGACCAAAAAACGGAAGAACAAAGAAGAGATGATGAATGCTATGAGTGGCTACCTAATCCTCAGGAGCAATGACATTCAAAAACAAGCGAATGAGAAAGACAATCAGCCTGAGGAAAGTGAAAGTATGGCATGTGTCAAATTCATTGGCAAAGCACTAGAAAACATGAAAAGCGCCAAACGCAGAAAGCTACTTATGTGCAACCTGACACGGCAGGTATTAGAGGCCATAGAAAAGGAAGCAGAAGAGGGTGACAACTGAATACAAATTTTGCTCGCTCTCTCACATGGTTGTTGTTTTTCTCTAATATTTGTTTTTGTTTAGCAGTTGATATGGGTGTGTTTAAATTGCGTCAATCTTGTTTTGTCTAGGCCACACAAAAAAATAGGTTGTGGTTAAAGTATCCCTACCTACCCTATTTTTTTCGGCCGACCCTATGATTTTTTTTTGTGGCCTTGTCAAAAAAAAGAAAAAAAGAGAGAGAGATAGCCATACGCTCATATTTCTGAAAATATGAGGGTGATTAGCACTTTCATAGTTTCAAAGCATCTTACACGCTCGTGGATGTTTTCCGGGACATTCATCCGGATGTAGGAAAGGAAAACATCACTTGCCGAGGTGGTTCAGCTATCTTAGCTGAACCTTTCGCTAGAGTTTTCAACACCACTCGGCGATCTCAGAGAGCTGGGAGTGAAGAGCTTACAATTTTGTTGAGAAAGAGATAGTTTTATTTCTTTTAGACCTACAGGTGTCCATAGACCCCCCTCACCCCGGCGGGGGGGGGGAATGGTCACTATATTTTTCTGAAAGTTTGGTCAGTGTACTTTGCAAATTTAATTGTTTGCCGAGGGCTACACTATTTTATACCCATATATATGAAGGGACCTATTCTGTCAGTGTAAAATAGGGGGTAGGGGTAGTAAAAAGCGCAGAAATAACTCGATTTATATTGCAAACCAAAAATGTTACTCTTGTGAGATTGAGTAATAATAGTATGATGACTTAGGAGTTCTACAGCATGACCTGCTTAAATGTGTGTGTGTGAGTACTTCCGGTTTGTTTTGTCATGAACATAGGACAAATCTGCAAAAAAAAACAGCAAAGCCAAACTATTACTGATACTCTGTAGTCTAAAACAGTCATTATTATCTAATAATGGTTTAGTTTAAACAGCTATGAATACCGTTAGTATTTCTACAACCTATTCATGCCCAAATTGTTCAATTCCGGTATGAACTTCCTGTTCTAGAGCTTTGATTTTGATTGGTTGTTAACTCATACAACAAAGACGATATAATTTACAGTCAGCTTAATAATTACAAAGACATTTATTGAATTGATTTTACCAATATGATCATTCTTTTGCACATTCTTCCATTAAAAATCTGTCAAGTACAAAATTAACGGTTTTAACGGCCACAAACGAATTTTCCATATTCTGAATATTTCAAGTACTATTTCACAGTAGTTTAGTTTTATATTTTTGTTCAGAGCTGATTCTCCTTAATTATTTGAAGGAGATGGCAATTTCAGTTAAAAATCATAGTTAAATAACGGTCAGTAGATCTTCACTCATATCTCATTGAAATCTCTTTCAATGTTTCATTCAAATCTAGTAAATTACATGACTTTTTGTATGCAGTCGTCATGCCGACGTATTGAAGTCGAATATAATATTATTTCACATCTACGCTCTTCCAATGATTCTGTTAATGGGCTTTTTAGGTGGAGTTATTGTCCTTAGCGCTTGCACCAGAGTTGCTTCATTTGAAGGCTGTTTCTAAGCAACGTCAAACTCACTCACTTTTGCACAACAAAAAAAGATTATTGCCATCTATTGATAAAGTAAGCCTGTAAGCCACTAGAGTGATCACCAGTGGGGTGACCAGAAGCGCTCATTCAGTAATTAAAGATGATAAACATATTTAAAAATCAAAATGGATTATTTTAATTATCAGATTTGTCAGAATTTATGGCACCTATTTTAAAGCAATTTGGCTAGACACATTTTAAATACAACCTTAAATTTTAAATATTCAGAAGAGTAGGCCTCATTGCGATCATTTAATTACATCCAGCATTTGTTACGTCTGTTTCTCCCATTACATACGTTATTATGGCGCATGAGCTCAATGGTTAACGACGGAATGGTTTTTTTAGTGCTGAATATCTCACGAAATAGTTTCATAATGTTAACGTATTTCGGGTCCTCGGTTGCCAATCTTCGATGTTCGGTGAATAGTAACAAAGGCTATTACTTTTAGCACATGTTACTGTCAAAACGAGAAGAAAAAAAATTATATTTAACCCATGGTATACCATTTTCTTTCGTGGCTGAAGTATGTTTTCTTCCTACTATAGGGCGTTCTCTGCCTCAGTCTCTCCGTATCTGTCTTTTTCTCTCTGTCTCTCTCTCTCTCTCTCTCTCTCTCTCTCTCTCTCTCTCTCTCTCTCTCTCTCTCTCTCTCTCTCTCTCTCTCTTCTCTTCTCTTTCATTTACACCTTCCACATCTTTCTCCCTCAGCTTTCCGTTTCTGTCTTTGCCTGCCTCCTTGTACTATTTCTTTCTCGCCGCCCCCCCCTCTCTCTCTCTCTCTCTCTCATTCCTCTCCTCACTCCCCCTCCTATTTTTCTTCTTCTCTTTCTTCTTTTCTTAATTATTTTTTTCTGTCTTTCAGTTCATATATATTCTGTCCCTTTACCTCCCATTTGTTACGTATTTATATGCAACGCTAAGTTCATTATGTATCTGTTTATATTGATAATGAGTGTTCCTTTCTTTGGATTTGGATGATGTTCTGGTTTATTGAATTCTTTATTTTTAGTTTTTTCTTCTTTTTTGGATGAGAAAAAAAAAAGCTTATTCTGTTTATCCTCAGAACAAAAAATCATTCATCCTTTCATCCATGATCCATTCATTCATTCATTCATTCTCTGTTTGTCAAATTTTGGGTATTGTTCCTGTGTATTATTGCATTAATTAATTATTATTATCATTATTATTCATTTATTTGTCAATGTGTGTGTATGTGAAGCAATTTTTGACATTCTCATATTTTCTACTGCATTTTTTTGGGGGTGGAGGGGAGGTTATTCATTTATTTGTTTATTATTGGTAGCGCTTAGGGCTTGTCTAAGAATAAGCGCATATAAATGCTCATTATTATTATTATTATTATTATTATTACATATTTCTGATTCTCAGTTTCTCACTCTCTGTCTCCCTGTCTCTGTCTGTGTGTCGCTTTCACTCTCTCTCTCTCTCTCTCTCTCTCTCTCTCTCTCTCTCTCTCTCTCTCTCTCTCTCTCTCTCTCTCTCTCTCATTTCAGTTGTTGTTTGCCATTTATATGTGTCTCCCCTCGGGAGTTGTCAAAAAGCGCAAATAGGTCAATTTGCGCTACTTTTCCTCTATGCAATTTGCGCGAACATGAAGTATGCAATTTGCGCGACTATCTCACATGGATCTCACATGGAGAGATAGAACGGACGGACACACACACACACACGCACGCACACACACACGCACACACATGCATGCACATGCACTCATTTTAATTCATTGATTTGGCGGTTTTTGTTTTTTTTTAAAGTCTAATATCATTGTTGTGAACAGACTTTACACACACGCGCGTGCGTAACTTGCGCGAAATTCTGAGGTGGGTTTTTTCTGTGAGCACAACTCATTCCTCAATGAATCGAAGCACAGCTATCCATATTTTGGATGCAGTTGACTGATTGTGTTGCTAAGAAGTTGCTGCTTGAAGTTGCATCATGGAGACCACAACAACAAACAAAGGAAAACCAAGTCTATCAGACATTCACAGGGGTTCACGCGTTTTGACTATCAGATATTCACGCTTTTTGACTATCAGGCATTCGCGCATTTTGCATACAGAAAGTATTCGCGCTTTTGGTATGTTCGCTCAAATTGACGGTTGCCCTCCCCTCCCCAGTCTCAAGCCCCTCACTCCACTCTCCTAACTACACCACTGTCTTCTACCCGCCCCTGAAAGAAACTGTTGCCTAATAAGTCATAGAAAGCTGGCAAGGCCTTTTCCAGGCTTGAATAGTACTTGAAAACTACTAGCCCAAAAGCTCCTGGAAAAGTCCTAAAATCTTCTTAATCTGCTAACCAGATTCTCAACTTCCAAACTAGCAAAGCCAAACCATAACTTGTTCTCCTTGTGTTTAGTTAGTGTGTTTTTTAGTCAAACCTTCGACCGCCTGATTATGTGACAGCGGACGATCATTCCACTGATTGAGGACTTTTGGTGTGTGCAGTTTTTTTGGTGTTTTTTTCAAATAGTCACATTAGTTCGACATTTGCACATCTCTTAACGTACATGCATATTATCCATATTACCAGCAGAATTATAGTCCTTGAAAGTAATTCTATGATCCTGGAATAGTTACAGAAAAGTCCTTGAATTTTTCTTTTAGAGATCAGTGGGAACCCTGTTAGTCTATATATCCACATTTACATAAGCATAATGTGCGTGTAAGGAGTTGGGTAGATGGCGGAGACTTTTCCCCCTGCATCTGTGTGTCTCTAGCCCATGTCGAGCTTGAAAGATGGACTTCTTTATTTATTTGGCTTACAGAGGTTAATGTGCCACTTAAATAGTTGTCTTTTCAATGAGCGACTTAGCTGGCTCTTTTGCCCGCCAGGTGGCATACCGCTCAAGTGGGGTTAATCCTCTCTATATTCTTAGTTGGGGATAAAGAGAGAGAGAAAGATAGGGAGGAGTCCAAACCTCTCTCTCTTTCTCACTACGCCCAACTAAGAATATAGCGTGATAAGCCCCTAGTGGTTTGACTGCCCCCTGGCGGTCAAATAATCGCCATAAGTCGACCATTGGTAGTTGCAATGTAAGGTCTTATTTACATAGACCATGTGCACGAACTAAAGAGATTAAAAATAATTTAAATGCAAGCATATGATTGATAAACAATGTAGCAAGTAGAGGGACATCATTTAAAATGTTAATATCAAATAGAATGTTATTTTGATTTATATGATTGCTTTGCCTGAAATCAACATTACCTTGTTTGTTTTTCTTGTTTTGTTTCTCTGACTGATGGACATAGTCTTAAAACCATTGATTATAAAAGCACAAACATGTTTTATCAACAAAACAGAAGTTGCTGTGTTGTCTCCAACTCTCAACCACACACCCTATACCAATTTATGTCTTCACTTTGATCAGCACCACTTAAGAAATGCAGTCAGTGTGTGTGAAAGAGTATGTTACAGAGCAAAGGATTGATGTGAATAAAGGCACTGACAAGTCTGCTGGGCGATAGCATGTAGTTTCATTCAATCTAAACAGTATGATTAGCTCAATAGCTGAGAATTGAATAAACAGTTACACATTGCATTATAAAATTGTTTTTTGATAACATCATGTGTAGGTAAGATGAACAGTACTTTTTGTGTGGTTATTTTTCTGATAAAGTGTTGGTTCTGGTAGTTTATGTTGTTAGAGATCACCATTCTTATTATTTTTTTGTTAAGTGTGTTGGCTATAAACTACAGTGGGGTTTTTTCATGTTAACCGTTTGGAATCAACATTGTTTGCAGCATTTTATTTCTTCATAGTTCATAGCTGTTTTAACTAAAATCAACTTAATACTTTTTTGGTCTGGATGGCAAAGATAACCTGTTTTCGTGTCTGTAAAAGTGTATCCCAAAAACATTTCACTTTTATTTCTTTTTCTGTAACCAGAGCGAGATATATTGGCAGGAATTAATGATGTTGTTATGGATTTTATGTCTTTAAAAAAAATATGGTAAAGATGTGCCCCACCCCTGCATTTCTCTTTTAATTCCAATTTTCCGTTTTTGCATTTCTTACCAAACATAAAGCTGTATTTTATGGACCTTTTCAGCTAATTATCTTTTTGGAATACTAACCCTACCCCTACACACACACACACACACACACACACACACACACACACACCGCTATGAGATGGAAAAACGCAATGAACCACGACTGTGACAAATACCACGGTGTACTGCACTACATAGGGTGGGGGGTGCTATTAGATAATGTCCTTTATCATGACTCCAATTAATTATTGAACAAAGATAATTAGCTGAAAATGTTCATAAAATACAGCTTCATGTTTGGTAAGAAAGGCAAAAACAGAAAAAAATTGAATTAACCGAGAAATGTAGGGGGGGTGTCACATCTTGACCTTTACCAGAAAAAATAATGAATTTTGTTGTTATCGGCTTCGTTAAAACAGAGAAAACTGATTAATTTTTATGTTTCTGTTGGTTTTTTTTGGGGAGGTCTTATGAATAAATTTAGCAAGTTAGCTATATTCCATATTTGTTTCTTCTTAGTCAAGTTAGTGAATAGTAGTAGCTAAGACTGGCATTGGTTCAATAAAATGTTTTAAGATCAACAGTATTTATTTTTGCATTCCTAGTATGTAGTGGCTAATTTCATTGTCTGTTTTTATTGTTTAGCATAAGATTTTTGTTTTCAAACTGCATTGGTTGAGATCAACTTTTTTTTTTTAATATTCATAATAAAGTTATTTATCTATAATCAATATTCTTGTTTCTTTCTTTCTTAATGCATTGCCTAAGATCAACATACCGTATTTTTCGGACTATAACTATAAGGTGCAACTTATAAGGCGCACTGAAATGTCAACCAATGATATAAGCCATTTGAGTAAAGGGCTTGTGCCTTTACATCTGGGTTTCGCGACCAACTTTAACCGCATGTGGCAAAATGACCGGTTAATGGTCTGTAGGGGTTTTGACAAGTTTGAGAATTTTGAAGTAAGAATTTTGTATGAACCCTGTATGAACGACTTACGGTAGTTATATTACCATAGACTTTCAATAATATACTGACCTTCAGATAAACAGGACCAAGGCCTTGGTAAATGGCCTCGCATGTTTCAGGGATGATCTGTTCAATAGCTTGACGGCTGATCCGGTACAGGTAACTCAGGAAAGTGTAAATGTCGCCTAGAAAAAGAATTTTAACCTCCAGTGTTACCATTTTTATGATCTGCAATCATGCATGTGCATACTGCCAATGGCGCAGGGGCTGAATCGCAATAGCAAGAATCAAAAGAGCGACCTCAAAATAATGGCTATCAGTATCACAACAGTAACTATCATATCAGCAATATAAAAATAAACTTTTGAAACTGACTGTCAAAACAGAGACACAGAAGAAGAAAGAGTTTGAATTTCCCAGAAGTTTAATTCCTTTCTGAGAGAGCGTAGCTAGTAAAAATAATAAAAAATTGAGAAAAGCATAACGAAAATAGGAACACATGCCCTTCATGTTCCAAAATGATGCTCATAACATCACCAGTCTACCCTTGGAAATGACAAGCCACTTGAACGTGGTGTATCATAGTTTTTGTTTCATAAGGTGCACCTGATTTTCAGACGCACATTTATTGTAGTTGTACCCTTTTTTTCACAAAAATGAGATTTTTTAAACTATATTTTCTTACTAAAATACCAGTCATTTAATATGATATTATAAGGTGCATGGCTTTCATTGTTTTGAAGAAAAAAAATCACTTTATGCTAGTGCAAAAAAATATTGGTACATATAGACAGAGAGAGAGAGAGACAGACAGACAGAGATTATTTTCACCTTACCGTTATGATTTCGAATTTTGACTTTCCAAATTTTAATGAGAAAAGGGTAACGAATAACTGGATGGTGAAAAGAGTAAAAGTAAACAAATAAAAAGAAACAAGTATGCATTATAAGCCTATAACTACATCAAAACATTACAAAAAGTAAAAAGAAACACCACATTGCACGCTTGCATACACATACACAAATTGTTTCAACGGCGATTGCAGACACACATGCAGCCTATGGATTTTGCTAAGACGGACCAATCGCTTTTTGTCACACTACAAACAAGTGTGTCGTCGAGCGGCAGACATACCCCCCCCCCCCCAGAAACCCACATGATTTGGTATATTCTTGTCACAGAGACTTACCTCTGTAACATTCGGGCTACTACCACCTGGAGAGCGCGTCACCGCAAGCGCAGCACCATCTTTTGTTGTTGTTGGGCTTTTTTTTTGGGGGGGGGAGCTATCAGTTTGGTCATACCAGGCAGCAGGATTTCTCCTTGCTCTTGTCGACTTTTATCTGCTGTGGGATTTTTACTTGCATGAAGCGCACGGGTTAGGATATGATAGTTAATAGATCACCCTACAAAGCTACTTGGCTATCAGTTTGGTCATACCAGGCAGCGGGATTTCTCCTTGCTCTTGTCGACTTTTATTTGCTGTGGGATTTTCACTTGCGTGAAGCGCACGGGTCAGGCAGGATATGATAGTGAATAGATCACCAACTGTTCTTCGTAATCATACTCTAAACCTCATATCTCTATCCCACCCCCAACACTTAAAGGTGGACCCTGACGGATGAAGTTTTGCAAGAAACACGTGGAGATAACCAGAAAAACAGCCTTTTCAAGGATCGGAACACTCACTTTGCTCTGGTTTCCTATAAATTAAACCTTCAAAACCGGCAGCGATTCCTCATTGCAATCTCTGTAAAGGGTGTTTTCCTGGTGATCTCGAAGTGTTACAAAAACTCACCCGTCTGGGTGTCCCTTCAAGGAACACAATTAAATTCCTTTTAATAACAAAGACCCTTAGTAAGGATATCATATATGGATGCAAGGTCAAGGTCCAATGCTTGTGGCTATCCGGCTGATAAATGTGCAGTTATGTTGTTTGTTGTTATTGTTGTTGTCACTGTTGTCGTTGTTGTTGTCAACTGTGGCAGTTGTGCCAGAACATTGCGATGCTCCATCTCTCTGTGTGTCTGTTGACTGTCTGCTTCCTAATCTTAATTAATGTGATAGTGGGTAGATAGGCCTACGTACAACTTGTATCGTTTTTGTTCTTGCTTTGTTTTAGTCCCGTTTTATTTGTTTGTTTATTTGTTTTGTGTTGTTATTGTTGTAGTTGTCTCTGTGTATGTTTGTTTGGCTCTTTTTGTTGTTGTTGCTTTTTTTTCCTGCTTTTTTGTGTGTGTTTTTTTGGGGGGTAATACTGGTTCGCACCGCCAGTTCTAGTCCTTAGCCATTAGGGTACAGGGGATTTTTTCCCTCTCACTCTGCACTATGCCTTATGGTCTGAACGTGGAGTCTTTCGGATGAGACGATAAACCGAGGTCCCGTGTGCCCATGCACTTAGCACACATTAGCAAGTGGCAACGAAAAAGTTGTCATTTGGTCAAAATTTAAGTAAGAGAAAGGTTGTACTGTACATGTGTTTTTCTGACATACCGGTCCTGTGCACTGGTATACTGGGCTGGGTTTGCTGGTGACACATTTACACTTTTGTGAAGAACCATTCAAGAAAGCCCAATCGCGTAGGTGCGGCTTAAATGACCCCCCCCCCCCCCCCTCTCTCTCTCTCTCTCTCTCTTTCTCTCTCAGCTTCGTTGTGCTGACGATTTGTTGTCACTGATGTTTTTCCTTTTGTAATCCCCTCCCCTCTGACATGGGCAGAAGGCCTGGATCAGTAAGCTTTGTGAATCTCTCTCTCTCTCTCTCTCTCTCTCTCTCTCTCTCTCTCTCTCTCTCTCTCTCTCTCTCCGCACACACACACACGCATACATACACACACGCACGCACGCGCGTGCACACACACACACCATTAAAGATCATTTTGACTTGACTTGACACACACACATACACATAAAAGCACATACATACAAATATGGACGATTAATACAATTTTGTGGATATTTCCATGTATTCTGCTCAAAAGTTGACGCTTTTCATGTTGAATCCAATGGAAACAATTTAATAGTAAGTATAACGCATAAACATCCCCTCTTACTCTTTGTTTATTTTCAGTTTCGTTTTATTTATTTATTTTATCACTTTCTTAACAGTTTGGCAATGTAGACTATCATTCATAAACACTGTGGGTGTAGGGTTCTTTTAATCCTCTCACAGAGATTAAAGACAGTAGGTATTATATTATTTCACTTCTTCTTTAACTTCATTCTTTCAGAAACAAATAAAAAACAAAATCGTTCAAATCAAACAAACAAAAATCAAGGTGTCACAGATAAGGCAACGAGCCCCACCGCCACAATAGTTCATCGACAGGACTCACCCACAGCAGGATATAAAAACTATTCCACCGAGCAAAAATATGATTGTGATTCTTCTTCTTCTTCTTCTTCTTCTTCTTCTTCTTCTTCTTCTTCTTCTTCTTCTTCTTCTTCTTCTTCTTCTTCTCCCGTTGAGTATCCACAATCATCAGTTTGATTCCATGACACTATAATAGCAGTCGAGGTCCGAAGTCGGGCATCAAAAAGAAACAAGATTAAACAAAAACTTACTCTACGAAGATGACCCAGCCAGTCGGATCTCTTTTGAGATATTACTTGGACAAATATAAATAGATAGAATTTGTTTTAGCAGCACCGGTGGAAAACATTTATATAAGTCGAAAAAAGGGTGTTGGTGAATCCTTGATCAAATACATAGATAAAAAAGAGAAAGATACGAACAATAATTGTTACCCCCCCCCCCCCCCCCCCCCCCACACACACACACACAAAGAAGAAGAACATATCCACTGCTCCACATTCAGTGGGCAACGTAAAGATGAACCAAGTGTTGGTGACTGTCTATGATGGCAACGTTGGTGCAGTAGGTCTGGTTGATGGTTTCAAGGTTTGAGCCCATACTTCTCAATGCATTCCCTCACCATCTGTGCACAGAGTTAAACAGACACATCACACGTCGTGTTACTACTGTACTGTACGCAGCAACAACAATAAAAACACTATTTGGTGGCACGTCCGTCCGTGCGACATACTATGTACCGTACATAGGATACAAGCATACATACTTGGAAACATGTTGACGCAAACATCGAAATAAACATACTCGTCACACAAACATACAAGAGAGAGAGCGTGTGTGTGTGTGTGTGTGTTGTTGTTGTGTGTGTGTGTGTGTGTCCGCCCCCCCTTACGAATCACAGCCTGACAAACAGATAAAGCGTAGGCATGGTTCAAAAACATAACTTACACAACAGAGCAAGCACAGAAACGAACAATCTCAATCGAACAATCCGAACAAGGCACCAGTAAATCCCGTACTCCCAATCAGTATTCTTCTTCTTCTGCGTTCCCAGGTCATACGGCCATAATGGGTGAGGCACATGTGTGTCTGGTTTTCAGTTTTCACTGGCCTCCCCGCTGCATTCAGCTGACACATTCCGACTTCGATGGAGCTCAAAGGAGAAAACATTTTAGAAGATTTTTTGTTGGGGAGAAAAGGCAGAATGCGCGAATAAGTAAAAAAAAAGAAAAAAGTAAATGGTTGTAAGAAAAGAAAAAGGCAGAGTCAGAGAGAGTGACAGATTAGAGGAAGTTGCTAGCACAGAACTTCCAGAAGGTGGGAGAACTAGTTGTACTGAAAGACACCCCCCCCCCCCCCCCCCCCCCCCCCTCTAATCAGTATGAAAAAATCCTCCGAAGTCGGAGTGTGGCTGCCCACGTGGCGGGGTAATCAAGAACGGTCACACACGTAATGTTCTCATCCCTAGCTGGTGCATTTGTACCATAGTGTTCAATTGCTTCGGCTGTTGGGATGATCCCTGGAGGGTTTTTTTACCCAGGGAACGACAACAACAACAGTATGAAAAAGATTTGAATCCCAGCATAACTTTCACTTACCCCACACTGGCGGGCATTGTCCATGCTGGCACACCAGTAGGAGGGTCCGTACGTGCAGGAGTCTTCCCCTAACATGCCCTCATCATCCGACACGCCCGCATCCCCAAGCACGGCCATGTCCTCCACCCTCGCTTCGTTGGGCGCCTCGTCTTCCCACCCTCCCCCGAGGGGCATTCTCCCTTCGTGGGCTCCAGCCGGGCACAGCTTCACAGCCTGCCATTTCACGGAGCGACATCTTAGAAGGTTCCACAAATACGTTTCTTCCTTGTATTTCGCCTTCTTCTTCTTCTTCTTCTTCTTCTTCTTCTTCTTCTTCTTCTTCTTCTTCTTCTTCTTCTTCTTCTTCTTCTTCTTCTTCTTCTTCTTCATCATCATCATCTTCTTCTTCGTCTTCTTCTTCTTCTTCTTCATCATCATCATCTTCTTCTTCTTCTTCTTCTTCTTCTTCTTCTTCTTCTTCTTCTTCTTCTTCTTCTTCTGCTTCTTCATCATCATCTTCTTCTTCTTCTTCGATCGCTCAGACAGCTTCCTGTCAATAATTATGAGCGCAGATGCGTCATGCTGCCGTTATGCGCCTAACTAAGAAATAGTTAGGCCCAGCAAGTCCGACTTCGGCTGGAGGAAATCTTCGCAGATGCGTCATGCTGCCGTTATGCGCCTAATTAAGAAATAATTAGGCCCATCAAGTCCGATTTCGGCTGGAGGAAATCTTTGTGAAAGTGTTTCTTGAAAAAAAAAAGGCAGGAGAATGGACTGGTGGTAAAGCAGAAAATCCCTGTAAGCCCCTACCGTGCCTAAAGAATAGAAAGACTGCCGTCTATTTACCATGTGTAAAGAAATGAGTATCAATAAAAAATGAAACTTGACCACGGAGGTTGTTAGGAATACCGTCCATAAGGGTCTCTGACCGATTAGACGCTAATCTCATCACCATTCATTCATACGGGGTTGATTTGTAAGAAAAAAAGTAAGGCATCAACGAATAGACAAAACAGTGCGTGCGTGCATGCGCGCGCGTGTATAATTGTGTGCATTCGCGCATGATGTGTGTATAGTTGTGCGCGCTCGTGAGTGTGTGTATGTGTTTGTGTGCGCTTGTGTGTGTGCATGTATGTTAAATTTATACCAGTCGCATCTATATCATTAAGAGATTTTCGTATTCACTCAAGCCTCTCTCTCTCTCTCTCTCTCTCTCTCTCTCTCTCTCTCTCTCTCTCTCTCTCTCTCTCTCTCTCTCTCTCTCTCTCTCTCTCTCTCTCTCTCTCTCTCTCTCTCTCGGTCTTGGTGTAAAGAAGCTTAAGCTTATCCGCTTACCCTCATTAAACATTCGTATTCGTATTCTCTCTCTCTATCTGTCTCTCTCTCTCTCTCTCTCTCTCTCTCTCTCTCTCTCTCTCTCTCTCTCTCTCTCTCTCTCTCTCTCTCTCTCTCTCTCTCTCTCTCTCTCTCTCTCTCTCTCTCTCTCTCTCTCTCTCTCTCTCTCTCTCTCTCTCTCTCTCTCACCTGACACAGTTCCAGTGGGTTGTCCTTTTCGGCCAACAGTTGCAAGATCAAGGGAGTGAACTGGTCCACAATCATGTCGCACTGAAAACAGCAAGAAATCAAGAAACAGATAAAAACGTCTCTAATATCCCTGATATGTCATATCTGTATTGTTAAAAATTCGGGACTTTCTTGGTGCTGCATTGCCTCCGGGCATTGCCTCCAGGATCGTTCCCACCATCTTTGTATCTACTAATGTCCCATATGTGTCTGTTTCAGACCGGAGGACGTTAAACAGATGTTTTCTTCCTGACATGTCCGATCTTTGATGTCAAGCACGATGCAAACACTTATGACATTTCTTACTAATGAAATCCATTTAAAGACAAAACTATGTTTCAAGAACATGGTTGATTTGGTCGACGGGAAGATGACAGTTATACGACTGCTCGTAGCAATAGCAGCCCAAGCGGATGTAAGTCTACTGGGATAATATACAGCAGGAGCGGATCTGGAGGGGGGGGGGGTTCCAGGGTCTCCGGAAACCCCCCTTTGCCCAAGCATGTACCTTATACAAGGGTAAAAAGTAAGAAAATTGCTCAATTTTTGCTTTAATCAAGACTAAACTGCCAAATTTTCCGGGGCCTTGACCCCCCTGGGCCCCCACAAGGCCAGTACACCTTAACCCAGGACCTATGCAGCTCCCTTGGCTCCCCGATGACCCCCCGCCCCCCTCTTACGAATCACTTGGTCCGCCCCAGTATAGCGAGCATATTTGTTTTAGCATTAAACACGCAGATAGTGAAACTTGTCGTAATCTGTGGTTTATGCACTGACTGTGGGTGCGACTTTTGTCAGCATACAGCAAAATATGAGAAGGAAGTATAATCAGGCAATAGAGCACCAGTCTCCTGTTAGGCCCCAGGATGGTCAATTAATAGCGGCCATTGTGTAAATGAACTGGACAAAATGCACTCAGATAATCAAGTGTGCGCACACTCAACGAGAGTATCGGCGAGATCGGCAACAATCCCATTCCTGCAATAGTAGTAAGTTGCTCGGTGGGACAAAACTGCTTCGGGCAATATTATACACCTACAAAATGAAGAAGTCATTGTTGTTGTTGTTGTCGTCGTTGTCGTACCCTGGCTTAAAAACTCCAGGGATCATCCCAACACTTGAACACTATGGTACAAATGCACCAGCAAGGGACGAGAACATCGATTACGCGTGTGGCTGTTTTTGATTACCCCGCCACGTGAGCAGCCACACTCCGACTTCGGAGGATTTTGGACCCTGATGATGTTATGCTAGGAGCTTGCCATGGCTAAAGACGATCCCCGCATAATCATGCAGAGAGAACATAACAACATTTTGATGTAGCCTTGGTGTTCTAGCTTATGTCAGTTTGTCTGACACAGCCTTTTGCCAAGGCGGATTTAAGAAGCGATTGTGTGCAGTAGCTCACAACACAATAAGTGGACTAACACACCCCATCCATCCCAAACAAACAAATAAGGGATACAAACGATTGCGATACCCCGCCACACCAGAAGGACAGTAGCAGGCTAACCAACAGTGATGAAGTAGCCCCGGTGACAAGTTCAAGTTCAAGTTCAAGTATACTTTAATATCTCCAAACGAGAAATTCAGGTTAGGTGCAACAACATGACAGAGATACAGCATAACTGAAAGAACATGAATCCAACGTGTGAAACAAAATGATACCAACCAAATAATTATCATTAAAATTCATTACATCAACTTAGAAATGTGCACACAGAGAGAGAGAGAGAGAGAGAGAGAGAGAGAGAGAGAGAGAGAGAGAGAGAGAGAGAGAGAGAGAGAGAGAGAGAGAGAGAGAGAGAGAGAGAGAGAGACACTGAGAGAACACACTGAACAACTTTATGGAACAAGGATAAAGGTAGAGAGACAGAGACAAAGGCAGATTGACAGACATAAAATCAGTTAAAAAAACAACAACAACCGGAGAGATAGAGAGATAGGCAATGGCATTGAGAGAGAGAGAGAGAGAGAGAGAGAGAGAGAGAGAGAGAGAGAGAGAGAGAGAGAGAGAGAGAGAGAGAGAGAGAGAGAACACTGAACACTGAACAACTTTATGGAACAAGGATAAAGGTAGAGAGACAGAGACAAAGGCAGATTGACAGACATAAAATCAGTTTTAAAA
>CM065680.1:66908811-66911311 GCA_017654935.2 Phymorhynchus buccinoides
ACTTCCCACACAACGTAACAAACACAATGGACCAGAAGTAAACCAAAGTTTGCCCTTCTGGAAGTTCTGTGCTTGTAACTAACTACATCACTATCTATCTTCGCCTCTGTCTCTTCCCTTTTGCTTACTGTCATCTACTTATCTTTCTGCCTTTAAGCTGGTCCTTTCTCCTCTCTTTTTTTTTTTTTACCTCTTACAAAGATTTTCTCCAGCCGAAAATGGACATGCTGGGCCTAACTATTTCTTAGTTAAGCGCATAACGGCAGCGTGACGCATCTGCGCTCATAATTATAACAGAAAACTGTCTGAGCGATCGACAAGAAATCCCACGTTCCTGGAATAGCAGTTGCCTTCTCTGCTATCGAAGCTCGATATTCGGACACAACCTAACGTGACAATTGACCCGGTGTCACGAGAAATAAGTCCTACCGTGAAATAAGTCGCGGTCACCATAATATGCATGCGCACCACAACCGCAATGATAACTTCTTTTTCTTTTAATATTGAGATTTAAGTGCTCATTCTACACGGAAAGAACCGAGAAATTTAGCCTCGGGAGGGTGTAAATCTACATCTTTGCCGAGAACTCGATGCACAGACCCATGACACTTGCTTTCGCCTTTTTCGCCTTTTTTCCAAAATGGCGGACGATGTCAACAAACACCATGCAGACAAAAATAATCAATAATAAATTTCAGAAAAAAATATCACTGACTTCTCAATATTTTTAAGTGACGAATCCTCTGCTAGTCCTGCACCATACCACAAGATGCCTCTGAATGTATTCAGGGGCGAATCCTTCCCAAACAGCAAACATTTCGAAAGAGGAAACGGGACGTATTTCACGCGACACCGGAGGGAAGAAAAAAAAAACCGCAAAGCTTGCCGTTCTCACCTGGCGCGCGTGGCGTTCTGGGGGCGGTGTCGGTGCACAAATGTAGCTCGGTGCAGATGAGGTGGGGGTCCAACTGCTGCAGCACTAAGTGCACGATGACCGGAGAGAAGGTGTCCACGATCTGGCGGCACGCCTCCTGGTCATCGCTGGGCAGCAGCCCGCACACCTCGCCCAGAGCCTGGTCCACCTTGGCCTGCGGTGGTCAAGTGGGGGTGGGTAATATGGGGAATGGGAGTGGACAGCAGACAACAGGAATGAGGCGTATAAAGTGTTTAAAGCGTAATAATGTGGAAAGGAGGAAAGGAATGAGAGAGTGTGTGTGTGTGTGTGTGCATGTCAGTGAGAGAGGGGTGGGGTGGGGAAGGAAGAACAAAATAAAGTGATAAGAGACAGACAGAGAGAGATATAGACAGATAGACAGTCAGATAGACAGAGACAAAGATTTAAAAAAAAGACTGACAGATAAACTTGAAACTTGAAAAGATTATTACGCAAGGATTGAGATTTTAGGCCAAGCCTGAGAGAGAGAGAGAGAGAGAGAGAGAGAGAGAGAGAGAGAGAGAGAGAGAGAGAGAGAGAGAGAGAGAGAGAGAGAGAGAGAGAGAGAGAGAGAGAGAGAGAGAGAGAGAGAGAGAGAGAGAGAGAGAGACAGAGAGAGAGAGAGAGAGAGAGAGAGAGAGAGAGAGAGAGAGAGAGAGAGAGAGAGAGAGAGAGAGAGAGAGAGAGAGAGAGGGGAGAAAAGAGGCTAAAATAGGCATAGATGAAAAATTTAACGAACTGCAAAAAGGTCGAAGATGACAGTCACCATAACAATTATTTACAAAACAACGAAACCAGCAAAGCAATCAACTTTACCCAAAATTAAAATCACCGGAAACAGTCATAGTATTCTGTGGTATTAAACAGCAGACAGGGAAGTGTTGGGAAAATGAGAAAGATTTGAGCATGGTTAAAGACCCACCAGATCACGTGTCAAAATCACGGGTTTCACGTGTTCTCCCTCTTATAGCTGGTAAGAAATCTTGTTTTGACCATGTTTGACTCCCATACAAATGCCCCCAAATTCAAAACGAAACATCATTTTAAAGAGCAGCCTCAATTAGAAGTTGGAGGCATTTGCATGTGGGTCACAGCTACCCAGAAAAAAAAAAAAAACAAGGGACTTAATCGTGGTGAGTCAGTGTGTCTTTAAGGATAGAGAGAGTGAGTAGACTGATTGGGGGATGGGGGGGGGGGGGGAGGGGGATGGGGGGCGGGGGGGGGGGGGGGGGTTATGCACATGGGCTTACCTCTTCTTCTTCTTCTTCTTCTCCTTAGGCAGCCAACTTCATCACGTTGAAGATTCTGCTGCACTTTAGGGGGTAGTACGAAAAAGAGAGAAATAGCAAAAGATAGAGTACAAAGCGAAATGATAACATTATGGGGAAATATGAGGAAAGAAAGAAATGATTGCAAGATAGTCAGGAAATAACTGAAGTGTTTACCTCGGTTTTATTATTAGCAATGGCGTTGTCCACCTTTTCCATGAGCATGTCGCACACAGTGCACATCAAGGAATTGTCCTCGACCTTGTTGACAACCTCCTCTGCCACCTTCTCTGCTTTC
>CM065680.1:66916311-66923811 GCA_017654935.2 Phymorhynchus buccinoides
CTCTCTCTCTCTCTCTCTCTCTCTTTTTAATAAATTTTTTAAAAACTTCGTTTGCTTCAACATGTGTGTGCTTGTAAGATTAGGTTCGAGTTTATTATGTGTTGTTGCGTATGGTTGTGTTTTGCATGATTTTCATATTGCTTTTTTTGTGCCTTTTTATTTTTTTAAGAGGGCTGGATTATTTAAAAAAAAGCATGTATTATTTGTTATTCTATTGCCCTCTGCAAATATAATCCTATCTCTCTCTCTCTCTCTCTCTCTCTCTCTCCTCTCTATGATTCTCTCTCTCTCTCTCTCTCTCTCTCTCTCTCTCTCTCTCTCTCTCTCTCTCTCTCTCTCTCTCTCTCTCTCTCTCTCTCTCTCTCTCTCTCTCTGCGCAAGAAAAAGGGGTCGTAGGAGAGAGAGAGAGAAATGTGTGGAAAGGAGAGGGGGGGAGGGGTGGTGGAAGAGAAAAAGAAGAAGAAGAAAATCTCACAGAGCTTTGTTGCCATGTTGTGCCAAACAATTTGACGAAGTCCAGTGTCTTTGCTTCCTCAGATTTGGGACATTGTGCCAGCCGAGAACACACTAATGACGCACTCTGCAACACAATTTTCAGCACATTCATACAAATATGAGCATACACATACACAGACATGCATGTGCATGCACGCACGCACGCACACACACACGCGCGCGTGCGCGCGCGCGCGAGACTCTGTAACAGAGGGCTTATAGCTAGGGGGCGTAACTTTGTTTGAAAAATGCCAGATCGATGCTACGTATTTGGCTGTTCCAATTCGAAACTTATCTTAACTGTATTTATAACACCTGGATGTTTTCTTTACACATTTAGATAACATTTTCACTTTGTTTACACACAAATAAGGACTAAGATGGCGACACTTCCGTTGGAAGGGTCGAGATGCGCACGCAGGTGGGGGGGGGGGGGAGCCATACGGGGTCAGATTTAAAAGAATGAGAAGGTAGAAGGTGAAATCCCCCAGATTTACATAGAATTTCCTTAATATTCATTTGAATCAATTTCAGTTCGATTACAAATTAGCAAGACATGTGTAAAAAAAAGAATTCTTACCCTATTATGATGACAAATGAGGCTATGTATGATTGTGCTTTGCATGATTTTCATATTGCTCTTTTGTGCCTTTGTGATAATTTTTTAAGAGGGCTGGATTTTTTGTTTTAAAAAGCATGCATTATTTTCTTATTCTGTTGTCCTCTTGTAAATAAAGAGAGCTATGTTAGCTCTATCTATTGCAAGAACATTCTCAATGTATGGAAAACTTCCACTATGTCTATTTTGGGGTTATTGGGGTGTGGTGGGGGGTTTTCATTCTGCATCACATAGGCCTATGATTATTAGGCGTAATTGATTACTACAACGGGCACAATTGGCACAGGCGCAATTGAGTATAAGGGTGATTAAAATAGGCGCAATTGAGGTACTCTCCACTGAGTCTCCACTGACTTTGGGTACTCTCCACTGAGTCTGGGGGGTTTTCATGCACTATCCGGTGCAACTCAATTGCGCCTATTTTAATAACCCCTATACTAAATTGCGCCTGTGTCAATAGGAATTGTTCGGAAATAATTAAGGGGAGTAATTTCATGGTGTGTGGGAGTGATCTCGCCTAATTCAATCGGTCAAACAGGGGAAGTTACTCTGCCTTCAGGTAGATCCCCAGCCCTCACCTCGTGTGTTTGAGGAGACACACAGCATATAGAACGCAGTGCGTCGTTCTCAATTTGATGTAATTTATATTTTTACGTCACAGTTTGCAAGTTTTATCACTTTGTGGCAACTGGCCACCCCTTATTTTTCTAGAAAAATGTTTGCAAGTCGCTGACTCACATCCTGCGGTTTCAAGCTTCGACGCCATTGTTGCATTGTTGCTATGGCATTTGACCGAGTCATGGAGGTAAGCAACTCTAATTTTCACGAAGTGCTCTCCCCTATTTTTTTTTCTCTCCAAAAATCGTCTATTGCACCAGTTTTCGTCATCAATTAAGCATTGAAATGATTTATGGGAAAGCTAGACACAGTAACGTTTTTGCATACATTGAGAATTTATTTTAGAAAACAGAGCTTTGTTGCTGTTGATGTTGTTGATGTACCCTGGCTAAAAGACTCCAGGGATCATTCCAACAGCCGAAGCACCTGAACACAAATGCATCAGCTAGGGATGAGAACGTTACGTGTGTGACCGTTTTTGATTACCCCCACCACGTGGGCAGCCACACTCCGACTTCGGGGGAGAAAATAGAGCTAACATTCGTTATAAAGCTACCGAAAACACAATTTAAATAGCTTCTTTTTTTTTTTGATTTTATAGTCATCTGAACTTTAACTTCTTAGATACATCAACTGCGGAAACCAGGCGCAATTGCTGTACATACCCGGATATGCGCAATTGAGTGTATTTCAAATCGGCGCAGTTGAGTGGTAACCGCACTATCACATTATATTCATTGGCCCCAGTTGATGACTAATAAGAATTGTTCGGGAAATAATTAAGGGGAGTAATTTCATGGTGTGTGGGAGTGGTCTTGCCTAATTCAATCGGTCAAACAGGGGAAGTCAATCTGCCATAAGCTCTCGTAGCCTATCGACTCGTGTGCTTGAGCAGACATACAGCACTTAGAACACCGTGCGTCATTCGAAAAAATGTATGTCATTTATATTTTTACGGCCACCACTAATTTTTCTTTTAAAAAAATGTTTGCAAGTCGCTGACTCGTATCCTGCGGTTTCAAGGTTCGACGCCATTGTTGCTATGGCATTTGACCGAGTAATGGAAGTAAGCAACTCTAATTTTCACGAAATGCTCTCCCCTAGTTTTTTTCTCCGAAAATCGTCTATTGACACAGGCGCAATTGAACGTTGCAAGGGTGATTAAAATAAGCGTAATGGTCGACTTATGGCGATTATTTGACCGCCAGGGGGCAGTCAAACCACTAGGGGCTTATCACGCTATATTCTTAGTTGGGCTTAGTGAGAGAGAGAGAGGGTTGGACTCCTCCCTAGGCCCTATCTCTCTCTCTCTCTTTATCCCCAACTAAGAATAGTGAGAGGATTAGCCCCACTCGAGCGTTATGCCACCTGGCGGGCAAAAGAGCCAGCTAAGTCGCTCATTGACAATGGACTTACGTCGATGGTGGTGAGCCAGTCGGCCACCATGGGCAGGAAGACACCCACGATGGTACCGCACTGAAAACAGGTAACAGATTGGAGAGGTTTTGTGCTTCATCAAAGTTTGGTTTACGTACACACACGTTCGTGCACACGCGGACATATAGACACAGACACATACACAGATACACATACACAGACACACACACACACACACACACACACACACACACACACACACACACACACGCACACGCACACACACACACACACACACACAGTCATACACACACGAATACATACACACATGTACGCACGTTTGCAGCAGCACGCATGAATATCCTACACACATACGCATGTATGCACGCATACATATACAGAGAGAGAGAGAGAGAGAGAGAGAGAGAGAGAGAGAGAGAGAGAGAGAGAGAGAGAGAGAGAGAGAGAGAGAGAGAGAGAGAGAGAGAGAGAGAGAGAGAGAGAGAGAGAGAGAGAGAGAGAGAGAGAGAGATACTTTTTTCTTCCATGTAATAGGCTGACTTCTATCTCATTCACATGGTCTCAATACAAGTGAACATTTTTCACAATGTCCCCATGGCAACACAGTAATAGGCAATCGTATTATGCGTGGCATATCATTGCGTTGGCATGGGGAAAGAGTGACAAATGTTAACGCGTGTTGAGATCTTAACTCGAAGAACATGGAACAGTATTCTATGGGCTTTAAGCCATACCAATGTATATTGAAGTAAGACACAAGAGGAAATGTAATAATAATAATAATAATAATAATAATAATAATAATAATAACAACAACAACAACAACAACAACAACAACAACAACAACAACAATAATAATAATAATAATAATAATAATAATAATGTTATAATAATAACATTAATAATAATAATAATAATAATAATAATAATAATAATAATATTAATAATAAGAAGAAGAAGAAGAAGAAAAAAAAAGAAAGAAGAAAAGAAGAAGAAGAAGAAGAAGAATGACAGGCCAATATTTACCTGGTCTTCCATGCTATCAGCATTCCCACATAAGCTGTGCTTAGCTTGTACTCTGGCTTGAGACTGAAAACACAAAATGGATACTGACAAAACCTTGTTTATCAAGAATGGGGACAGGCAGAAAGGCAAGACAAACAATACAAATATAACCCTGTATTGTTGCCTGTCTGTCGTTTCCGACAATGACTGCCAGATAGCAGAGAGGGCAGCCTACATAAAGACACTAGTATAACCCTCCTTGTGTCACTTCTCTCTTATTTCCCATCCCATCTCCACCGTCCTATTTTGTCAAAAAATGAATGTCTTCTATGCAATCATTAGTTAAACACACACACGAGCACGTGCGCGCATATATACGCAGATACATACACACATGCATACACACACGCGCGCGCACGCACTCACACACTCACAAGCACACAGACACACACAAACACACACACGCGCGCGCGCGCGCATACGCACACACTCACAAACACGCACACACAGACACACACACATATATAAAACAGAGAGAGAGAGACAGAGACAGAGGGACAGAGACAGAGACAGAGACAGAGGGACAGAGAGACAGAGGTGAAGACTCACCACAGTTTTCTCTGACTTCAGGACCTGTCTGACGCCATCGAAAACATGCAGACATTCCTCGCACCGCGGAGTCTGTGGAACCTGGCGTACACAGTATTTTATAACACACATAATCACATTGTTGTTTTTAGTCCCCGAGCCGAAGATTCGGGGAGCTATTGCTTTTGTCTGGTCCGTCCGTCCGGTGTCCGTCCGTCCGGTCCGTCCGTCCGGCGTCCTTCCGTCCGTCCGGCTATTCGTCCGTTTTTCTCAAAAACTATTCAGTCTATCATCATCAAATTTGGCATAGGGGAAGACGGGGTAAAAAGCGCATGGGCGGGTAAGAAGCCCACCCCAATTATCTCATGAAATAAAGAAAATTTCAGTCAAATTTGCCCATGAGACGAATGCTAGACATTAATGCTCGTCTCATGGGCAAAATGAGACTGAAATTTGTTTCATTTCATGAGATAATTGGGGTGGGCTTCTTACCCGCCCATGCGCTTTTTACCCCGTCTTCCCCTACTAGTTTGCCAAGATGCAAGCTATCCACTGATGTATTTAGTTTTACATTAAGGTCAAGGTCGCGCCAGTTACGGGGTTCAAACCCCGAAACACATAATCGCTAATATCTCGCGAAGTTTTGCATCTATTTTAATGCAGTTTTTTTCACAACATTTCTTGATGAATGGTCTATAACACAGTTGTCATGACTTTTTCTGTGCGCGCGTGTGCGCATGATCGCGCGCGCTCAAATCACGGGTACGAACTCCAAGGCTATATATAAAAAAACTATTCAGTCTATTATCGTCAAATTTGGTATACTTGTTGCACAAGATGCAATCTATCCACTGATGTACTTAGTTTTACATTAAGGTCAAATTTACGCCATTCCGATTTCGGAGTACCTCGGGTATGCTGCGAGGGGACTTTGCAACCGCTCAGGCGTTGCACTTGTTAATCTTTTAAAAAAATATTATAGGCCCTACGCGAAACTTGGTGTTTTATTTATATGTGGAGACAATTAAAACCAACGGCTGATAACACGTATCATTTTACGAGTCCTCTTTAACCAATGACACTTACATCCCCCTAAACCTAAATATAGACCCTGGTGTGTGTTTTTTTATCATCCTCCGACATTTATTTTTCATCAAGATTTTAAGTTCCGTTTTTTTCAGTTCGTGGAAAATAATGAACATTTCCAACATAATGGAAGTTAAAAATGGTGAGTGCCAGGTCTAGTCGCAAAGATGATGAAACATAAGATGACAAAGAAGTTCTGACCTGTTGTAGGCTACGTCACATGAAGCTTGCGAACGTAGGGGAAGACGGGGTAAAAAGCGCATGCGCGGGTAAGAAGCCCACCCCAATTATCTCATGAAATAAAGAAAATGTCAGTCAAATTTGCCCATGAGACGAATGCTAGACATTAACGCTCGTCTCATGGGCAAAATGAGACTGAAATTCGCTTCATTTCATGAGATAATTGGGGTGGGCTTCTTACCCGCCCATGCGCGTTTTACCCCGTCTTCCCCTATGTTCTTCTTCAGCCTTGTTCCGTCTACACTCACCTATCAACAAGGCTGAAGAAGAACATACTTTTGCAAGCTTCCTGTGATGTCTCCTACAACAGGTCAGAACTTCTTTATCATCTTATTTTGCATCATAAGTACTGCAATGCTGGCCCACCTCTTGACAACAATGGGATTTGTTTGTGATGTCAGCAGAATCTGCTCGTCTATAAGATTATTGAGACCCCCACGCATTAATTATTCATTACCTGAGCCAGAGAGATAGGATCTGCTGCTCCTAAGGTGTGTATCTCTTCGGGAGAATGCTCCTCTTCCTCCTCTTCCTCCTCCTGTGCTCTCTCACTGCCCGTGCATCCGATGACCGAGCGACACACTTTGGGTACGTTCTGCACGTACACATACAGACCGCAGACAAAACATACAGAGCACACACGCACACACAGAGCACACACATAGAGTTTCTTGATTTTCTTCTTCTTCTTCAGTCGATCGCTCAGACAATTTCCTATCAATCATGAGCGCAGATGCGTCGTGCTGCAGTTATGCGCCTAACTAAAGAAATAGTTAGGCCCAGCAAGTCCGACTTCAGCTGGAGGAAATCTTTTTTAAAGTGTTTCTTGGAGAGAGAAAAAAGGCAGGGTAATGGACTGGTAAGGCAGAAAGATGGTAGATGACAGTAGGCAAAGGGAAAAGGCAGAGTCAAGGAGAGTGACAGATTAGAGGAAGTTACAAGCACAGAACTTCCAGAAGGTGGGGGAACTATTTATACAAAAGACCCCCGGTATCCCCACGGAGGGGTCTTGATTTTCATATTTGTCTGTCTATACATCTATCTGTCTCTGTCTTGTCTCTGAGCATGTGTCTGTCTGTCTCTGTCTGTCTGTCTCTCTCTGTCTCTCTCTCTCACTCTTTCTCTCTCTCTCTCTCTCTCTCTCTCTCTCTCTCTCTCTCTCTCTCTCTCTCTCTCTTTCTCTCTCTCTCTCTCTCTCTCTCTCTCTCTCTCTCTTTTTTTCCCCCTCTTCTCTCTCTCTCTCTCTCCCTCTCTCTCTCTCTCTCTCTCTCTCTCCCTCTCTCTCCACAGGGCTGGGTGTAAAAAAGTATGTATACTTATCTCATTACCCTGTATAAATAAAATTTCGTTCGTTCGTTCGTTCGTTCTCTCTCTTTATTGACATTCATCGCCCCTTTATCTATTTTTCCTCATTTAAAAAAACAACCTCTTAAAGTCTCCAATCTTTCTCC
>CM065680.1:66933811-66936311 GCA_017654935.2 Phymorhynchus buccinoides
ACTCGCCATTTCAAAGGCGCATAAATTATAAGTCCTATCAGGGTCACTTACTGCAACAATCAGCATAGCTCTGCACAGGTAAAAGGCAAACAGGAACAAACTCAACTTTCTTCATATTCAAGTAAATGAATTTGTTCACATTTTTGACATTCATTAAATGTTGATATCTGACATGTGAAGGCCCAATTTTTAAAAAAAGCGTGTAAATACGGACAACTATTAATACCTTTTTCAAGCTACAAAAAAGCAGTCATTTTTCTCTCTGGAGTTGAGAATTAGGTCTTTGGTTTGGTTCTCATTTTATTAACATATTGAGTTCATTGTTTCAATACACTTGAAATACTTTTCCAGCTTGGGGAGATTTTTTTCTACAAAGTTGTTGTTTTAACTCTCTCTCTATGCCTGTTATCAGCAGGCTTATTATGCATCACGGACACATTCACACTTAAAGTGCAGATGCAGGTCAGGTCTTTAGTTAAACTAGTTGACCTAGAGAAAGAAAAAGTGATAGTAATAAGAGAGAGGGAGACGGTTCTTTGATTGAACTCAGATGTGCTCATGCTTGCCTTTTTATAGTGCAATACAATGCAGTACAGTACAGCGCAGCGCAGCACAGAAAACCACACCACAGACAATAAAGTACAACATTATAGTGCAATATGGCACAGTATAACACAATACGTTCAGTATAGTGCAGTATCCGACCTGCCGCACGTCGACGATCTTGGGCTGACAGACGGTCTGCAGACAGTGGGTGAAGGCACTGCAGGACACAACACAACACGTCATAATACAAGACAACACAGAACACAGCAACACTGTGGTAATCCCACCTGCCGCACGTCGACGATCTGGGGCTGCCAGACGGTCTGCAGACAGTGGGTGAAGGCACTGCAGGAGGTGGCTGCCTGGAGGGAGCGGCACCAGTAGGTGGGCCCGTACCGACACAGGTCCCCGTACATGGGAACAGCCGGGACTTGTGCTGCAGCAGAATGCTAAATGATAATAACTATTAAATAACTAACTCGGTTTTTATAAGGCGCACCTGATTATAAGGCGCACCCCCCAGATTCTACACAAAATTCAGATTCTGTTATTATATTTTCTTACTATTTTAGTGGTCATATTTTAAGGCGCAGGGGTCTCAGTCTGGGGAAAAAAGTATCGCCTTATAGTCCAAAAAATACGGTAGTTGTCGTTTATTGGGGAAATAAAATACAAAAGAAAAGGGCTTCGCCCTGCTCGGAAACAGAGAGAGAGAGAAATAGAGGGGAGGGGTTTGAAATGTGCATGACTTATTGACAGAGATACCATGTAGGCAGCAAACGTCTTTCGTGAGGTGTAGGCCTACTAGCTGTAGGCTAGGCCTGAATTGATGCTCACCTTTGTGCAGTGGCTGCCTTAATTGTCGTTGTCGACATACCCTGGCTAAAAGACTCCAGTGAACATCCCAACAGCCGAAGCACTTGAACACTATGGACGTCTTTCGTGAGGTGTAGGCCTACTAGCTGTAGGCTAGGCCTGAATTGATGCTCACCTTTGTGCAGTGGCTGCCTTAATTGTCGTTGTCGACATACCCTGGCTAAAAGACTCCAGTGAACATCCCAACAGCCGAAGCACTTGAACACTATGGACGTCTTTCGTGAGGTGTAGGCCTACTAGCTGTAGGCTAGGCCTGAATTGATGCTCACCTTTGTGCAGTGGCTGCCTTAATTGTCGTTGTCGACATACCCTGGCTAAAAGACTCCAGTGAACATCCCAACAGCCGAAGCACTTGAACACTATGATACAAATGCATCAGCTAGGGATGAGAACATTCCGTGCGTGACCGTTTTTGATTACTCCGCCACATGGGCAGCCACACTCCGTCTTCGGGGGAGCTGCCTTACTTAATTGTTGAATTTTATTATTTTTAAAAACATAGCCTAATTTAATCGCAGTCGCCGAAACTGAACTCCTATTGTAGTCATTGTCAACATTTGTTAGCTCAAGACAAAAGTGACACAGACATTTTGGCCAGGAAATAATATAATCAAACACCCAAACAAACAAACCCAGCGGGGGGGGGGGGGGGGGGGGGGGGGGGGGGGGAAGAACAACAGAAAAAACGACTTATTTGAAAAGGGCAGTTATTGCCCTACCATTAGGGGAAGACGGGGTAAAAAGCGCATGGGCGGGTAAGAAGCCCACCCCAATTATCTCATGAAATAAAGAAAATTTCAGTCAAATTTGCCCATGAGACGAATGCTAGACATTAACGCTCGTCTCATGGGCAAAATGAGACTGAAATTTGCTTCATTTCATGAGATAATTGGGGTGGGCTTCATACCCGCCCATGCGCCTTTTACCCCGTCTTCCCCTAAGACAATAAGTCACTTAAACATAAATAACATAAAATACCTGCTAATGACAAAAACGCAGCGAGGATGAAAATCTTCATGGTTGTTTTCTTCTTGTTTCAGCCAGCTAAGTAACACACGAGTTGAAGATTTATCTCTGA
>CM065680.1:66941311-66973811 GCA_017654935.2 Phymorhynchus buccinoides
CAGAGAGCAACAGCCACCGGATGTTGTTGGTGGTGATTTCAACTTCCCTGCCATCGACTGGTCCGACATCAAGGTGAAGTCCACGTCCACCTACCCTGTGCTGCACCACATGTTCCTGGACACTATCCAAGACCTTGGTCTGGAGCAGATGGTGACCTTTCCCACAAGAGGAGTCAACACCTTGGATCTGTTCCTGACCAACCACCCATCATTAGTGCCCAGAACAGGGCTGTCAGACCATGACATTGTGTACCTGGAATACCATATTCACCCACCACAGCAACGGCAGATCCAGCGGACTGTCCCGCAGTACAGCAAAGCCGACTGGCCCAAGTTACGTGCTGCTGCCAGACAGCTTTCAGAGTCCATCACCACCACCTACAGTGCAAATAGCAACACTGAAGTTATTTGGACCCATCTGAAAGAAGGCCTCCACTCGGCTGTCAGTTCTTTCGTGCCACACATCACTCTCCGACCAAAAAAATAGCAAGCCCTGGGTCGACATTGAGACCAAAAAGCTGATCAGGCGGAGAGACCGTCTCTACAAGCGGTGGAAGAAGACGGGAGATGAAAGCGTCCACCACAAAGTCAGAGTACTAAAGCGGCACATCCAAAGAAGACTGCGACGAGCCTACTGGACCTTCACCGAAAACCTGGCAACAGACACCACCGAAACCAGCCCTAAGCCCAAGAAGTCCTTTTGGACTTACATCAAGGCTCAGAGAACAGAAGCGGCCAACGTTTCCCCATTAAAGGTGGACGGCAAGCTGGTTACTGGTGCCAAGGACAAAGCTGAAACTCTCAACACCCAGTTTCGCTCAGCCTTCAGCAGCAACACTCCATGCTCTGGCGAAGACTTTAAGGAATGGACTGGTCTGGACCCAAATCCCCGAGGCCCTACTTGCCACTCAGTCATCATTTCACTGCCAGGTGTCAAGAAACTTCTGCAAGAACTGGACCCCAGCAAAGCGCCAGGCCCGAATGGAATCAGCCCCAGACTGCTGAAAGAGTTAGCAGATGAGCTTGCTCCTGCCCTGACGCTCCTCTACCAGTCTTCAGTGAACACCGGCATTGTACCAGAGGACTGGAAGATGGCAAATGTGACGCCTATTTTCAAAAAGGGTGAAAGGTACAGACCGGAAAATTACTGTCCCATTTCACTTACCAGCGTGCCCTGCAAAATCATCGAGCACATCCTGATCAGCAAGATTATGGGTTTCGCCGAGGCAAACAAAATCCTGAGGGAGGAGCAGCATGGCTTCAGGAAAGGCCGTTCTTGTGAGAGCCAGCTTCTCGGGCTTGTGGACGAGCTCACTTACAACATGGAGAGAGGCAAGCAGACGGACGTCTTGGTGATGGATTTCTCCAAGGCATTCGATAAAGTCAACCACTCCCTGCTGGTCCACAAGCTCCGACATTATGGCATCACCGGGCAGATCAACTCCTGGATCAGCAACTTCCTCATGGACAGGAAACAAGCGGTTGATGTGGACGGCGCCTAATCGTCAGGAGTCCCCCAGGGATCAGTGTTAGGGCCTACCCTTTTCCTGCTCTACATAAATGATCTCCCTGAAAAACTGTCCTCAACCTCCAGGCTCTTTGCTGACGACACCCTGTGCTATAAGACCATGGAGTCTCAGTCTTCAGCAAGATCTGGGCCGCATGGCTGACTGGGAAGAAAAGTGGAGGATGAAGTTCCATCCCGAAAAGTGCCAATCTATGCACGTATCCAGAAAAAAAAGACCCCTCAAGCTGGCACTTATCACCTTCACGGCCAGAGACTACAGACAGCAGAAGAAGTCCAGTACCTGGGTGTCACAATCTCCCAAAATCTGTCATGGGACACCCCAACAACACCGTAAACAAGGCAAACAAGACTCTAGGCTTCCTCCGACGAAATTTGAAGATAGGCTCCATCTCCGTCAAGGAAACTGCCTACAAAGCCTTAGTTCGTCCCACCCTTGAGTACACCGCTTCTGTCTGGGACCCTCATGCAGCCAAAACCACCGGCAAGATTGAGAGGGTCCAGCGCCGCGCAGCTAGATGGGTCGTAAATCGCCACCGCCAAACATCCAGCATGGACAACATGCTGACCCAGCTGTAGTGGCCTCCACTCAAGGACAGGTGACGCTCCGCTAGGCTGGCCACCTTCTTCAAGTTCCACCATGGAGATGTGGCCATCAACACCCCACACCAGCCAGTCCCTCATCCTCCATCACGACAGATGCGACAGACTCGTTCACAGGCCTACCTACTTCCTGCCTGTAAAACAAATTACAGGAAGTACTCATTCTTTCCAAGGGCTGTGAGTGAGTGGAACTCTCTTCCACCTAAGGCAATATCAGCCTCGGTGGAGGAATTCAAATCCCGGATTTGAGCTCCTCCTCCCCCCCTCCCCCATTCATGAGCTGATCATCTGGGCAGCAAGTCCTTCATACAAGATCCTGATTAGTTGGAAACCCCCCATGTAGTAAGCGTCATAATCATCAAATTGTTGATGGAGGATGCTATATGCAAGAAGAAGAAGAAGGTAAAATTTGATGGTACGTCATGATCGATTTCGCACATGCGCAGACATGTTGAGAACAAATCCAATTTGAGAATGCTACACTGGCACACCTGGATCTGTCTGCCTCTGCAGGGCTTCTGAAAACGTAAAGATTGTGCGTATTTACTCACTAGAGCTCTCAAATAACCCCTAGAATGTCAAATCACCCCCTAATGTCACAGCCATGCTCTCCAAGCTTCAATGGGAATCACTTGAGGCAAGAAGATCAAAACATCAGGCCACCATGATGTACAAAGTCGTCAATGACCTCATAGACATCAAAGCGGAACAGCTTCTCCTCCCTGGCAACACCCGTACTAGGTCAAATCACTCATTCAAATACAGTCAAATCACAACAAGAACAAACACTTTCAAATACAGCTTTTTCCCCAGAACTATCCCAGTTTGGAATTCTCTTCCAGCAGCAGCAACAAAGGCTCCCTCCTTGGTATCTTTCAAGAGGGAGCTCAACAACATGTCTTTCTAATCTTGTCCACCTCCACACACACATACACACATTTTTTTTTTCTTTCCCACACACACTTTGCCCCCAAATAATTTTCTGATTATTTTATTTTCCGCATTGCGCAACCTCGTCACTGTAATGTCTACTGAGACGGCGTGACATGAAATTATTGAAGACTGAAGACTTGAAACCATGCGTGAGATTTACCCTTTAAAATCTCAAGTAGGGGGTGAGGTGATACATTAAAACGATGATTTATGCGTTTTTAACTTTTAAAATAGCCATATTCAGTAACTGAGTAAGATAACGACGTTCATTTCAATAGTCTGCTAGGCCAAACTAGGCTACTGCCACGACAACGAGTCGCTAACCTAGATATAAAAATAAAATTCTTAAAAGATCGTGCAGAAACTGCCAGAACGCAGTAGACATCGAAAATTCATTGTTCATTAGCACTAGCAGACCCTTTTCTCAAAATAAAATAAAATCGTTTCAAACACTTGATGTTCCTTTCGTCAACATGCCACCAGTCTGGCAAGTGATAAAGAAAACTTGAAGACAAGGAAGAAGAAACAGGCTGTTCATTAAAAAAAAACCAAGCACACAAAAAAGTGGTCAGTAGGTATGTGAGTGAAGAGTGTGTTGTGTGCATGTACGTGTGCGCGTGTGTCTGTGTTAGTGCGCTGTTTATTTATGTAGGAAGTAGGGTCTTGACTTAAATTTTGAAATTGGGGGTGAAAATACCCAGGGCTTAAAACACTAAACAGGAGGTCAGCGTACCCCTTAAGAGAAAGGAAAATCAGAAGCCCTGCTCTGAGAGTCAGACCTCATCAGTCTTCTTCTTCCAATTGGGGATGTTTATCCTGCCTCATGGTCACAGGTCTTCATTCAGACCATTAATACTAAATAATAGTGCATAGGATAGGATGCATGCTATGTGAATTCGTGTCATCCATCTCACCGGCACACATGGCCTACTCGTACTGAATAGTGGGATGGGCTTTAGCGTTGTGTGCAAGATCTTGTGCATGCGTTTGCACATGGGAACTCGGTTTTTGAAGTTTCATCCGAAGGACTTTTTCCCAAACTGACGTCCGGTACCCATTTTCACCTGGGTGGAGTAAGGAAAATAGGAGTACTAAAGTGCCTTTCCCAAGGACACACCACTGCGACCCGAGCTGGATTCGAGCCCGCACACTCGCAAACCTGACGGATTACAAGCCAGTGACTCAACCAACTGAGCCACAGTGGCTCCTGAGCCACAGTCTGCCATCAACATGATCGGTTTTGGCCAAGATCAGCTGCATTTTATACTCTTTCCCTTCTCCCACTTCTTAAATCCACAGCCGGCATATATAAACAAGTTAACAAACAGTGATCACGTTAACTGTTAATTTAATAATTATCACTATCAGTAAAAATTAAAAACTAAAATGCTGATTGCAAAAAAAATGCTGAAAAAATTGACCTGTCACAAAAGTACTAAGCGTCATATTCTCATAATCGTCAACTTGTTGATAGAGGACGCTATATGCAAGAAGAAAGCGTCAGTCCCAGGGACATATATTTTTGCTAGGACTGATAAATTGTGTTAACAGAGGCTTTGAGTTTGATATTGTGGGTTTTCATTGGTGCTTTTTCCCTGGGACTAAAATACATCTGATCTTGACCAGCTACAGGAGGACCTCCATAGACTCCAGTCCAAGAGTGGGAGAAGAGCTGGAATATGGTTTTCCACCCTGAAAAATACAGCACCCTGAGCACCTCAAGGAGCAGAAAGACCTGGCAACAATCAGTATGACCACATCCTGCAGGCTGTTGACTCCACCAAATATCTTAATAATAATAATTTAATTCATTTTAAAAAGTGACGCCTGTCCCTCGCGAGGCTCCAGGCGCCATTACAAAGATAAAAACCAACAGGTTTAAGAAAGAAGAGAAAGGAGACATACAAGATTAAAACATAAAAAAGAACTTTGACATCGTAAGAACAAGATATCATTAGAAAACATTAAAATTAATACATGCGGGGAACATATACCCCCAGCCCCTCCACTCTCTCACCACCCCCTTCCCCTCCCCCCTCCCTCACCCCGCGCTGTCTCCCCCCCTAAAAAACAACAACAGCAAAACACACCCTCCACTCTCTCTCGCGCCTTCTCACTCACACACACACACACGCACGCACTCACCTACACACACGCAATCACACACACACCGTTTGGAATAAGACATATCAGCAGGTTGACGGTTGATACACGTCAGATTAATCATGGTTAAAATAGGTATGGAATAAGAAGGTCTTCATGCCTGATTTAAAAAACAAGTGACACTGACAAGAGACATCAGCTGGAAGAAACACATTTGAAAACATCTGTGCTCAAGCCAACAAGACCCTGGGCTTCCTTAGAAGAAATCTGAAAGTGAGCTCCCAGACCATCAGGGAGCTGGCATACAACTCTTTTTTCCATGCCGTCCTAGAATATGCATCATTACTCTAGGACCCTCACCAACAACAGGATGTTGACAGACTGGAGGCAGTCCAGCGGCGGGCAGCCCGCTTTGTCCTGAAACTCTTTCGAAACAAGAACTCGACTGGCCTCTTTGCAGCAGCATCGTCAAACCGCAAGGCTAGCGATACTGTACAAACTGCAAGAAGGAGACATGAAAATGGACTCCCTGAAACAAAATCTTACTCCACCACCAGCACGACAATGATGCACCCACCCACGGCAGCTTTCCCAAATCTATTGTAGGACTAAATACAGACCTGTAGGCCAGTTTCCTCCTACGCACCATCCGGGATTGGAACAACCTTCCCTAGGAAGCTGGCCAGGCCAGGACTATCGGCACTTTCGTGTCGATAGCCTCCATCTAAAACTCAATCAAGCCTTCTTTTTTTTGTCTCTGCGCATCTTCCGCAGATGCCTTTGTTTACAATTATTTACAGTGATATAATAGTCAAGTGTGACTGTGGTCACTTAACGGAAGGAAGAAAGAAAGGTTTTGACACTTGTTGTTTGGGGGCATTGTTGCTGACGGGACTGGTTTTCAAAATTCATAGCGCGATCACTGACGATGCTGGCGAGCGTGTGCCCTCATTTGCTTCGCTGCTCGCCTCAGCAACACTTCAACCCTTTTTCCCCCGTTGTGCGAGGCAACAGTGGGCAGCACATTCCTAACTAGCAAGACCTGATTCTTGGGATCAGTTGTAATGCCTTTAATCTCAGTAGTTAAATACTTTCTCAGCGACAGATGAGATAGATCTACATTTGCCCATAGTTGATGATAACTTAAAAGAGAAGGTAATCAGTGCAAGCTTTTAATTGGTTTGATTATCTCCCTTGATCTTCTGTTGTCATCAAACAGCTCTTTTACTACTTTTACTAGCTTTGCTATATAAATTTCAAACTGTAGAATGAAATTTATCATGGTGTCTTTCAAGAGAGAAGCCCCCATGGTCAAATGGTTAGATTAGAATCAAGGGCTTGTAAACCGACAGGTTTGCAAGTGCAGGGATTTGCATCCTCATTCCTGTTCAGTCGACAGTGCTGTGTCCCTGGCAAAGACACTTTACTCCTATTTCCTCACTCCGCCCAGGTGTAAATGGTTACACCTAACGTCAGTAAGGGAAGTCCTTGAACTCCTTTGGATGAGACTTAAAACCGAGGTCTTGAGTGCACTGTCAAAATGCGTCTCACTAACACTAACAGTCATTGGGTGATGCTAATAAAAAATGGTATAGGCATTCGGGTCTGCAGCCAATGATTTTCATATGGAGTTAGTAGTATGTCTTAATCAGTTAATAGGTCTTTAGCAGAATGTTTGTACTGTCAAATTATGCATTAGTCTTTCACTGCAGTCCCTCGGTGATGGTGATCAAGAATATAGGTCTTGGGATGCAGCTAACATTTTATTTCAGTCAGTGCTTGGGTTCCTGTTGGAGCTTTTCATTGTCAAAATGCACCTCAGGTCACTCTGTACTGTTTTACTATTTTGATACTGAATGCAGTTGTTTTTGTTTTCTTGTGCAATGTGTGTTCTATAGATAATGTGTGTGTTCTTTGTTGCAGTATGATTATGTGGGATACTATTCCCATGGAGGTGGTGGTGGAGGTGGGGGTGGAGGCGGGGGTGGAGGCGGGGGTGGAGGTGGAGGCGGAGGTGGAGGGCAGGACTATGACAGCATGCACACGGGTATGTATATATTTTTTAATGTAGGATACGCATGTAGGTACTGTATTTGAATGTTCTTAATTCAAAAGAGTAATGCAGGCCAAAAGGCATAATCGATTTATTGTATGAAAGCAGAATGTACTTTTAGGCCCCCCCCCCAAAATGTTGGTTTCCTATTTCCCGACCGACCCTAGTTTTTGGCCGCCGACCTTAAACCTTTTTTGGACGATTGGGGAAAAGAAAAAGAAAGTAAGCGAGCAAACAGAAGCATAAAACATAAGTGCAAAAGTATGCACTGTTTTGTTTTATTAAAATATATTCACACACATAGACCGAACACAAGTTAAAAAAGAAAAAAGACTAGTATCTACCCTATTTTTCTAACTGATGAAACCCCAAACAGAATTTGGGGGGGGGGGGGGGGGGGGGGGGGGGGGGGGCTGTGTACATCAAAAAAGCCAAAGAACTAAAGAAGGTTCCCAGTTCCTTCTGGCTTTCACCGGACAAATATATTCTTTTCTATTTGTTAAATATGTGTGATCCATATGTATTGGATTTTTCATGTCACTGTATAAGTTGTCGTACCCTGGCTTAAAGACTCCAGGGATCATCCCAACAGTCAAAGCACTTGGAACACAATGGTACACATGCACCAGCTAAGGATAACATTTCGTGTGTGACCGTTTTGGATTATCACGCCCAGACTTCAGAGGATTTTGGAGATTGATGATGTTATGCTGGGAGCTTGTCATGGTTAAAGACAATCCCCGCATAACTATGCAGAGCATAGCAACATGTTGATGTAGCATTGGTGTTCTACCCTATGTCAATTGGTCTGACAAGGTGAACTGTATAAGTGAATAGGATTGTGAATTATAATGCAGATACACTAAAATACAAGAGAAAGCATAGTATATTTTGGCATTATGAATATGAAACAGCGTCTTTGGCAAGACTTCAATTTCGACACCTTTTTGTTTTGCCTCTTAGGTGATCCGCGTCAGGACATGGAGTATGAGCGGCAGTACCAGAGCAGCTACATCGTGCCGGAGGTCATCAAAAACTTCCTGGTCTTCTTCCAGAAGAGCGTCAACGACCAGAACGTCTTCGAGGTGCAGAACTGCTATGAGAATGGGTAAGTGGAAAGTAATGGGCTCTGTGAAGTTGATGACGATGTAAGGCAGTCTGTCGTTTCCGACCATGACTACCAGATAGCAGAGTGGGCAGCTGCTATTGTGGATGGCTGGGCCTGAACTGGTTTATAGTAGAGATTCCTTGCCCAGGGTACATCACCACTTTCAGTGGATAGTGATGGGCTCAGCTCTGTGAAGTTAATGACGATGTAAGGCAGTCTGTTGTTTCCGACCATGATTACCAGATAGCAGAGTCGGCAGCTGCTATTGTGGATGGCTGGGCCAGAACTGGTTTATAGTAGAGATGCCTTGCCCAGGGTACATCACCACTTTCAGCCAAAAGGAATATTTGAGGACAGCTGGCATTGGGGAAGGTCCCCAAAGGCCAACCAATCCCTTTGGCTGTAACTGTAAAAGCCAATTATACAAAAATATAAAATTATAATGTTGTATGTTAAGTTTTCTTCTTGGTGGACTCATTGTTGTTAAAGTTATTGATTTTATGCTTAGTATGCTGAATCCCATTTTAAAAAAAGATTTGCAAAGCGTTTTCTAATGATTTACTTTTTATTCCCTCCAGTTTAGTTTTTTTTAAAGGGAGTTAAAGCCAAATTGTCTGGGTTTTTTCTCTTTTTTTTCTTTCTTGAGGGAGTGGGGAGTGTATGTTTGTTTTCTATCATTTCATTTTGTATGTATCATGAATGAACTAAACTGTCGTAATGGCATCATCCGGTTCAACATGGTGAGAGCTTTGAATAGTGTGAGTTACCTTTCACACTTTGACCAACTGATAATTGGAATGATTGTTTTGTGACAGATTCAACAAACTGACGGATCGATTCTTCAAGAATACTCCATGGCCTGACCATGAAGTTGTGGCTCCCATTGTTGGAAATGGTAGGTTATTTTGATTCATAAAGCCTATACAGTAGTGTGTGTATGTGTGCATGGGTGCTACTCTTTCAGTTTTACACTGACTTCAGTATTTTTAATTTTACCAGAAACTGAACTTCAGTTGTTTTTTAATTCATCCAAAAAATGTTTTTGACCACAAGCGATTTGGGGTGTTTTGAACTTAGTCTAGTTGTTCTATCTTGGAAGTTTACAAAGGCAATGTACTAATTTTACAAGGCTTATCAGACTCAAACTGTCTCTGTCTATCATTTTAACTGTCTGTCTGTCTCGTTATATCTCTCTTAAGTTGCCCCCCCTGAATCATCTGACTGGGCTCTACCCCTGTATCCTGCTGGGGCCATAGGTCCCTGGACCCCTGCCTTTCAGTTGTTTTTTTCATTTTGGGGAGTTGCACCCATGTGTGTGAAAGCAGTTCAGGAGTGCTCCTGAAATCAGGATTGGAAAAGCTGATAGAAAGAGTCTTCAGGATTGGCCATCTTGTCATCCGGATCCATGGTCTTATAAAATCAAACATTGACAGCAGATCAAAACAAGATGATCTAGACAAATGCAATTCTAACACCACCACCACCCATCCTGTATACACAGACACACACACATTGGACAATATTTTTAATGCGGTCACCACTTCAGGAATGGGAAGATTCAGAGAACATTGAAACATGTCATTTTCAAGATTGAGAGAATGTTTTGCTTTCACCCGTGTGTGTAAATAGCTTATCAAAAGACATAGACATTTGTGCTCATCTGTGTGGTTGTAGCAAAAGACAGCATAACATAACATGTGTCCACTTGGAATTATAAGGCAGACATACAATGATGCATTGAAAGGATTGAATAGAAAATAATCGAATGTGTGAGTGAGAAGAGAATTAAAACACTGAAACAGAGGAAACAAAAGAAGAGAAATGGAGATGATGGGAAAAGAACAAAGACAGAAGAGAAGAAATTGACATCGATAGATTTTGATAAAGGTTTGTTGATGAGTCGGTTGTACTTCCATGTACAGATCCACTGTTCCTGATTCTGTACAAGGAGCTGTTCTACAGACATGTGTACGCCCGAGTTCAGGTGGGTACTGTATTTTGTTGTCTTTAGTTTTCTGTTTTCTGTTTACTATACCATATTTTTCGGACTATAAGGCGATACTTTTTCCCCAGACTCAGACCGCTGTGCCTCTATTATGACAAATAAAATAGTAATAAAATATAATAACAAAATTTGTGTGGTACGCATTATAGTACACAAAGGTACGCCTTATGGTACATTGTTCATAGTCTTTTTATGCATGCTTTTATTTTGTTTTGTTTTTTATGATTGTTTATTTTTGTCTGACATAATTGCAGTCAGATTATCTTTTATTCATGGACATAGAAAAGAAAATTTGAGTTGCATTAAATTATTGTCTTCTTCTCTTTATTATATTTTCTGTGTGTTGTAAGTTGTCCATTCCATCTGTGACTTGTTGAGTGATGATTTTTGTTGCCGCAGGTACAATAATTTTGAAAAAATTGAAAAGTAAGCTAGTTCAAGTTTTGTTAAAGTTTGGTGTTTACACATTGGTTATTTCTGTCTTTTTCTTGCTAAAAAAAAAAGAGAAAAAAGAGCTCACTTCAGAAGTGTTAAATTATACGTTTGCGTTACGTTTTCACCAAATTCCTAACCTACTATTCATCTCATCCCCTATCCCCACTCCCCAACAAGACTCTCCATTTATCGTAAGCATAATTGTTATTTAAAACTGTTTTAATAACAATTTTAAAACGTTTTGAGTGCTAACTAAGCAAAAATTGGGACTTTCTTCTTTTGTAAATATTGATTTGTAAGGGTTTTTTAAATCAAAACTAATGAGTACACCTATTATCACTTTAGTCTCCCCTTTTTTCAGACTGGGCCTACCTTGGAGCAGCGATTTGAGTCGTACTACAACTACTGCGATCTCTTCAACTACATCCTGAGTAAGTCAGACCCTGTGCGTTTCCAGTTTATATGTCATGAAGCAATTGTCTTTCTAGCGTGCAGGAGCTACATTTATTGGGTACAATTTTCCGCTTCTTTTTTTTCCACGTATCTCTCTCTCTCTCTCTCTCTGTCTGTGGCCTTAGTTGTCGACGGGGCTATAATTTTAATCTCTCTCTCTCTCTCTCTCTCTCTCTCTCTCTCTCTCTCTCTCTCTCTCTCTCTCTCTCTCTCTCTCTCTCTCTCTCTCTCTTTTCAGGTTCTATAAAAATGCAGTCTAAAGAATTGTTTTGCTTTTTATCAAGTTTAGAAATGTACTCAAGTTCAAGTTCATTTGAGTCATATCATCTGAATGGTTAGTGTTGCCATGGTAATAATGTTGGGCTTTGCTGCTGCTGTCATCTACTGGGGGTAGGGGTGGGGGTGGTGGAAAGCAGACAGTGGGAGACCAGTTTATACATCCCACCCAAGTAAACGTTAACTAGTAATGTAAAACTGTGTATCGGTCCAAGCAAAAATGAAAAGGTCACTAGGACCGGCAGCTCATGTCTTTTCCTCCGTTATTCATGTTTTGTAAACAGTATTTTGCCAGAACAGGATTGGGTTTACCAGTAAACGTAATGACGTGTGCGTACAATATGTGGTTGTAGGTGATTGCTAAGTGTAAAGATCTTACAGATGCAGATGGTCCAGTGCGCTTGGAGCTGCCAAACCAGTGGCTGTGGGACATCATTGATGAGTTCATCTATCAGGTAACTATTTACAAGTGAAGACCAGCGTATGATTGTACAGAATCATTTAAGCCAACAGTAGTATCATTGGTTAATGGAAGATTTCTTTGGTAATATAATTTCAATCAATTATTGTCATCAATTGAATCATTTATTGATTTAATGACATATTCACAGATCATTTGTTTCATGTGTGAGAATAATTTGATTAAGTTGTGCTGGTTTCTTTTCTGTTTATTCTAAGATTAACTCATTCAAGTCGTTCCGGCCATATATGTCCGGAATTAATAGATAGCTGTCAATTTGATGCATTTGCTTCAAGGGAAATAAGTGTGTGCACACCATACCTTGGTCACTTCTAAACTCGCTTCGCTCCCTTAGACCACAATTTTGCTTTTGAATTGGTTTGTTGTGGGGACACCAATCGGTGTAGAGAATGTTTCTATATAAAGTCTATATATAGAAAAGTCTGATCTACCACTTCCCTATGTCTAAACCTGAAGTAAAAACCCATAATCTTCTTTCATTTCTCCTTTTGTTTATGTATGTTTTGTTTGTGTGTATGGCTGGAGTGATTTGTGAGTATTTTGAATAATTCAAAATCATTGCGATGCCAATGAGTTGAAGTTGTATTTGCTTATTTTTGCAAAGTCTCAAATCAAAGTTCATTTAAAACAAGAGACTAGAGAGTCTTGCCACTTTGGACAAATAAAATACCATTTCTCTGTAGCATTTGGATGATTACAAAAATGTTTATGCAACATTTTATTCAAGTACATTACCTTTTTTTTAATTGATCAGTAAAAAATGCCTACATCACAAAACATGTGTATGCATGCGCAGTCACTCACTCTTGCCCACTCTCACGCTTCAAGAAATAACCCAAGCTTGTGTCGATGCACATACAGAAAGTAGAGAAGCGCACATTGCCGCCCAGAAAATTACTGGTAACTCAAAACTGGTCAACATTGATGAGTTGGACTTACCAGCAGTTTTGACCAAGACAAGTCGCATCATCTAACAAAGCTGTGAAAAGTGTCTTATTACTTTTGGCAGCCAATATTGTGTAACATATCTGTGTTTGAGCGCCTTGAATAAGCTTTAAGCTTGTTGTGCTCATTTGCATTTGTTTATGTTGCTGCTGTATTGATTTTCAATACCATTCATTTAAACCAAAGCTGTGAAAAACAATTTGCAAAGATAAAAAACCCACAAATATGCCATACGAATAAAAATGACTTACGACAGTATGTTTTGCGCACGGCGACATGTACACTGAGTTTGCTGGTGTTTGTGTGTTCAGTTCCAGTCGTTCAGCCAGTATCGCTGCAAGACCAGCAAGAAATCGGAGGACGAGGTGGAGGTGCTCAGGACCAACCCCAAGGTCTGTTGTATGTCTGTGTGTGATGTTGCTTTTGTTAATTAATTAGTGATTGATGTTTGTGCATACTGTACTGTTTGGTCTGAAAAGGTCATTCATAGATATTTTAAGTATGAACACTGGTCATTTATTATGATTAACGGTAACTTTTTTTCTTTTACTATTGTCACACCTTTGTTTCTCCAGACCATTACCTGGTAACTGTTATGTTGCAGAACAGTCCCGTTGTAAAAACTAATAATTAAAAATCACCAACAACGAAGACTGCGTAGAAAGTCTTCAAAATTTTAGCATAATTTTTTGCTCTGCACTGGAATTTGTTTTTATCAATTTGTTAAATGTATTTTATCAAAATAGTTTTCTGGCTTATTAGTCCTGACATGCATATATTTTCCAATAAAAAAAATAAAAAAAGTATTGTGATATAGACTAGATGGATGGGAGGTAGACAATAAATAGATATACCCATCAACATTTTAGTTTTTATTAAATTGGTGTAAAGTTGTCAGATTGACCGTTTGGAAAATCTCAATGGATGTTGCCAAACGTCAACTAGTTATGAAGATTGTAAAATTGTTGTGCTTTTAAGACAAAACTGAGGGGTTTTAAGTCCCTTCTCCCCCCTCCTCTTGTTCCCCTTTCTCCACCCCTTGAGTCTTTCAGATGAGACGATAAACCGAGGTCCCGTGTGCCCATGCACTTAGCACACGTTAAACCCAGTGGCAACGAAAAAGTTGTAATTTGGTCAAAATTTACCCCCCTCCCTTCCTTCCTCATCAGTCACACAAAAATCGCATCAAAAAAAAAAAAAAAAAAATTAAAATTGGGTGGCGCGCCTCTGGCTGCAACACACTCTCCAGGTGGGAGTAACCCAAATTTCACAGAGATGCCTCTGTGACTATGATGTATAATGTACCTAACCTTTCCAATGTTATTGGCTGAGATCTGTACAGGAAAGCTGTATGCAGTGTTGTATGTGTTGTTGACCAGATCTGGAACGTGCACAGTGTGCTGAATGTGCTGCACTCTCTGGTGGAGAAGTCCAACATCAACAGGCAGCTGGAGATCTACGCTAGTGGAGGTCAGCGCAATACTTTGCGTGGGGGAGTGGCTTGTGCACAAACTTAGGTTCACCCTGAGAATTCGTGTTAAGTTTTAAAACATCAATTGTAAGCTTTTTAACTGTGTAAGGTTTTTATACACGACTAAATTTTAATCCTTTTTTTTTAACTTTTTGTTTCAAATCTACGTTTTTAATTATATATTTTTAACTGTGATATCACGTGGTCGGATTTTAAACTGTGATCTCATGTGCTCAAATGTTGACGTGGTGACAGCCCTGACATGGCCGTAGCAGTCGACGGGGCTATAAACATCATCAATCAATCAATCAAACCCTGAGAAATTGTATCATAGTGTTTCTTTTTTTCTGCCACTAAAACATCTGGAGGTTATTTATATGTATCTCCCTTTACTTGGCCTGTTTGATGCCCTAGTATGTGATGAAAGGAATCAGTTTCTTTGTGTACAATTTTGCTGTTTTAAGAAAAAAGCTCCTCTGTACAAATAGTTCTTCAGACTTCTGGTAGTTCAGCACTTGCAAATTTCCTCTATCTTTCTGTTTGACTCTGCCTTTTCCTTTTCTCACTGTCATCTACCTTTTTTCTGCCTTATTGGTCCATTATTTTGCCAGTTTTCTAGAAACTCTTCCGAACAATGTTCTGACAATGGAATGTTGGCTGAATGCACCAAGGAGGCCAGAGAAAACTGAAGACTGGACACAGATATTTCACCTGTTATGGCCAATTGGCCTGGAAATGCAGAAGAAGAAGAAGAATCGTCAGTCAAGAAAATTTCTGTCACTGCTGATGTGAAAGAAGCCAATGTGTTGAGTCTTCTTCTACATTCCCAGGCCATATGGCCATAATAGGTAAGGTACATATGTGTCCGGTTTTCAGTTTTCACTGGTCTCCCCGCTGCGTACAGCCGACACATTCCGATTTCAGAGGAGCTCAAAGGAGAAAAACTATTTGGAAGATTTTTTGGATAAAAGGCAGGAGAATGGGCCAATAAGTCAGAAAGATAGTAGATGACAGAAAACAAAGGAAAAAGGCAGAGTCAAAGAGAGTGGCAGATTCAAGGAACTTACAAGCACAGAACTTCCAGAAGCTGGGGGGACTATTTTTGCGAAAGATCCCCCCGGTATCCTCACGGGGAGGTGTTGAGTCATTGTTGGTTATGTGTGTGTGTGCAGGTGACCCAGACAGCGTGTCTGGTGAGTTTGGGCAGAACTCGCTGTACAAGATGCTGGGCTACTTCAGCCTGATCGGCCTGCTGCGTCTCCACTCCCTGCTGGGGGACTACTACCAGGCCCTCAAGGTGCTGGAAAACATCGACTTCAACAAGAAGGTGCGGCATGGCATGTGCGACCTACCTTTTGTTGGTGGTTAACCTTTAAAGATCCACCAGATCACGTGTCAAAATCACGGGTTTCACGTGTTTTCCCTCTTCTAACTGGAAAGAAATCTTGTTTTGACCAAGTCTGACTCCCATATAAATGGCCCCAAATTCAAACCAAAATATCAGTTTAAAAGAGCAGCCTTAATTTCAAGTTGGGGAAATTTGGATGTGGGTCACAGCTACCCAGAAAAAAACCAAGGGACTTAACCGTGGCGCGTCACTGGGTCTTTAAAGAATACAGTGGAAGCCTCAAAAAGGGATACCACAAAAATGAAATAAATTCACACAAATATTCTGGTCCCAATTTCATCCTTCTGGAAAAACTTTTTGTCCTTTACCGATCTACTATCGCAAAGGAGACTAAATTCGTTGCAGTGTGTTTCTTTTTGTTGTTGTTTGTTTGTTGTTTTTTATTTCAAAATGTCGGCTATCTCAAAATAAAATTGCAGCTGCTCATTGTATTTTCTTATGTTGGCTTTTGCATTGAAACTTTGGGCCTAATTAAATATCCCATAATGAAACCTAAAAAAATTGTTTGAATGTTGACATTTCTGTGTTGACAAAATGCTGTTACACAATAATACTAATAGCTATCTGGCTCTAGCCCTGTATCAGTTGTATTTCAGCTCCTTGGCTTCTTTCTCTAGTAACCTTGTATAACTTTTATCTTGAGCTACCTCTTGTGGTGAATCGTTTAATATTATCACCATGGGTGCTACTCTTTCATTTGTACACCGATTTCAGTATTTTTTATTTTACCAGAAACTGAACTTCAGTATTTTTTATTTTACCAGAAACTGAACTTCAGTTTTTTTTAATTCATCCAAAAAACAAAAACAAAATTTTTACCACAAGCGATTTGGGGCGTTTTCAACTTGGTGGTGCTATCTTGGAAAGGCAATATAATAATTTTACAAGGCTTATCAGACTCGAACTGTCTCTGTCTATCATTTTAGCTGTCTGTCTATCTCGTTATCTCTCTCTCCTAACTTGCTCCCCTGAATCGTCCAACAGGGCTCTGCCCCTGTATCCTGCTGGGGCCATGGGTCCCTGGACCCCTGCCTTTCAGTTTTTTTCATTTGGGGAGTTGCACCCATGTATCACATTGATTGTGCAGAACCTGTACTCGCGGGTGCCGACCTGCCAGATCACGACGTTTTACTACGTGGGCTTTGCCTACATGATGATGCGGCGCTACCAGGACGCCATCCGCACCTTTGCCAACATCCTGCTGTACGTCCAGCGCACCAAGCAGATGTTCCAGAACAGGGCCTCCCTCTATGACCAGGCAAGTCACTGCCACTGTAGACTGGTGTGCAAAACTCACAATGGTCAGATTCTTCTCAAAGAAACAGCAGAGAGCCAGTCTATGGATCAGTAAAGGTGGTCAAAATACAGTGGAACCTCTCTTATAAGACTGTCAAAAATCATCCAAAATTAGGTCTTATAAGGGAGTGGTCTTATAAGAGAGATAATTTAAATACTTGCAAAGAAGGGCAATGTCTCAGAGACGTAGGTCTTATGTGGGAGGGAGTCTTATAATGGGAGGTCTTATAAGGGAGGTTCCACTGTACAGTGAAATATCTCTCCTCCTATGCAATTGGTGTTTGTTTAAATGTCATAAACAACGGAGACTCTCTTTTACAATATGTATGTATCCACATGACAATTTCAGTTGACTCCGTAATATTCTTCGATCACTCAGTCTCCTGTCATATAAGCGAAATATGAAATTTCTAACTAAGAAATAGTTAGGCCCAGCTTGTCTCTCTTTGGCTGGAGAAAATCTTTGTCAGTTTTTAGAACAAAGGAAGGAGAATGGACCAGTAAGACAGAAAGATAGTAGATGACAGTAAGCAAACAGAAAAGGCAGAGTCAAAAAGAGATTAGAAGTTATAGGCACATCTTCCAGAAGGTGGGGAAACTATTTGTAGGAAAGACCCCCTCAGTAGCCCCACAGGGAGAGACTACATCTATGTATCCAAATAACTCTTTCAGTTGACTCCAAAATTTGAAGGAAGATACTGAAAGCTTGCAATTTCCTCTAATCTGTCACTCTCTTAGACTCTGCCTTTTCCCTTTGCTTACTCTCATCTACAATGTTTCTGCCTTACAGGTCCATTCTCCTGCCTTTTTTCTAGAAATTCTTACAAAGATTTTCTGCAGCTGAAGACAGACATGCTGGGCTTATTTTTTAGGCACTTAACGGCAGCATGGCGCATCTGCACTCATAATTACAAGAAACTGTCAGAGCAATCAAAAAAGAAGAATTAATCTCCATTCTTTAGGTTTTCAAGAAAACAGACAGAATGACTCTATGGCTCCAACCCACCTGCGTGCGCATCTCGACCATTCCAACGGAAGTGTCGCCATCTTAGTCCTTATTTGTGTGTAAACAGAGTGAAAATGTTATCTAAATGTGTAAAGAAAACATCCAGATGTTATAAATACAGTTTAGATAAGTTTTGAATTGGAACAGCCAAATACGCAGCATCGATCTGGCATTTTTCAAAAAAAGGTAAGGACTAAGATGGCGGTCTCCCATAATATGGCGCTCCTTGTGGCCGGATATGACGACACATGGGTACCAGCCATTGACAGACCCCATAACATAGTGTAGAGTGGCACAGAGGTAACGCGTTCGCCTTGTGTCAAGTAAACCCGAGTTCGAACCTGGGTACAGGGGATTTTTCCTCTCACTTTACACTAGGCCTTAAGGTGTTTAGGATGAGACGATAAACCGAGGTCCCGTGTGCCCATGCACTTAGCACACGTTAATCCCAGTGGCAACGAAAAACTTGTCATTTGGTCAAAATTTACCCCCTTCCTTCCTCATCAGTCACAAAAAATTGCATGCAAAAAAAAAGAAAAAAGTGGGTGGCGCGCCTCTGGCTGCGACGCGCTCTCCAAGTGGGAGCAACCCGAATTTCACAGAGACGCCTCTGTGACTATTAAGTACCTAATACCTACCTATGACTTCCGTCAAGTTGGGAGAGGAAACAATTTGTGAAAGAAGGTGATTGTAGTGTGTTGTGGTGTGCAGATCTCCAAGATCAACGACAAGATGTACACCCTGCTGGCCATCTGCCTGGTGCTGCATCCCATGCGCATCGACGAGAGCGTGCACTCTCACCTGCGTGAAAAGTACGCAGACAAGCAGCTGCGCATGCAGAAATGGTGAGTGAAGCCTGGCCTTGTTTGTTGTATTATTTGTGCGAAGAAGGAAGCGCTTCTCTGATATTTTCTTGTCTGAAAAAGATCTTGTTATTGCAGGCAGTAGAATCCTTCTGGTACATATTTAGGGGGGGGGGGGGGGGGGGGGGAGAAGCAAAATTAAAAAAATATAATCTATTCTATCATGTTACCGTTTCACTACGAATGAGTTATACCTTCCAATTTGGAGCAAATGCCAATTTACCAAAGACCAAAAAGTTCTAGTCTTAACAAGACTAGATTACTTCCCTTGGTCTACACAGCCAATACCACTAAGCTGCCGCGGAACCCACTCACTACGTCACTTCCGGAGAGGCAACTTCAAGTCACAATAAAAAAATTTCCAACTTGGAGCAGCCATGTTCTTCTTTGCTCTTCGTTTTATTTCGTTTTTCTACCTCTTATTGTCGCCATCCTCCTCGTTTTGGGTTGCCCCTCTGCCTTGGGGCTGCAGGTTTGTCGGCACATAGCTTTGGGGTATTATTTTTTCGTTTTTACTTGGCTAAATATTTTTTGAAAGTAATTGCTGTACTTACGTGCTTTGTGCCCCCGGACGCCATGTCGTCCGTCGATCCTGTTGTTTCGGCTCACTCTAGTGGGGTCTCTAGTAAGCCTTCTCGGGAGGATAAGGGGAGGTGTTCAGATACACCTCAAGCTTCTTCTTCCTCTAGCTCTCGTAAACATTCGAGCTCTAGGCCGAAGTCTTCCTCTTCTTCGTCGTCGAAGAAGGAGCAACCCCCCCCCCCCCCTCCTCTCCCTCAGCCTGTGGTTTCTGAGTCTTCTGCGGTGGTGTCTGAACAAGTTATTTCCCTAGTGGATTCGTCTACTCTGGTGGCAGACATGCTTGCCGAGTTCAGGAATAAAGGTTTAGTTTTGGTCCCTTCGGCCTCCTTGACCGATTGGTCGGTTAGATCTGGTAGGCAAACGGACTTGACGACTGACTTGACCTCGGACAGACCCGCACGGTACCCTCACGGGACACGAGAAGACAACCAGTGTGTACGTTCCCCTCGCTTTACCATGAATGATAATGATGAACCTACTTTGTACTCAGTTGAGCAGCTGGCCCAGAGGGAGCGCGTTACGGGCATCTCCATCTTCCCCCGAGAGGAAGACCTCGAGTCGGACGGTCGGTCCTTCTCCCAGCGTGACGTGGAAGCTGCTCGCTCCATCGACGCCCACAGGAAATCACGTCCTGACGCCGACCCCTTCTACAGTCCTCGTTCTCGCAGGAGCGAACGTCTCCCCTCTTCTCTCGTTGATGATCAGTCTCACGATGATCGGCAGTCTTGTAGCCCGTGTAGGGCGAGAAGTACGGACGTGCATTTTACCCAGCAGAGCCGTTGCCCGCGTAGGGCCTTGCCTCGGCGGTCTCTTGAACACGGAATTTGCGATGACTTCGACGACTACTCGCCCAGGCCCGTGCGCCGTGCCGGCGGCACGCGGCCACCAGCCTCCACCGTTACGGACACCCGTCACAGAGCGACACCTTCGGGGGTGGACCCCCCGATGCCTGTTCTGGAGCCCGTTTCACGTCAACCTGGCCCCCGTCATACGGTTGAGCTTCAGCCCCCCTTGGATGCTCGTCAGGCCAGGCACTCCTCGAAGCGTCAGGCGGCGCGGCCTCGAGGGTCTTCCGTGGATGAGGAGTTTGATTCGTCGCCTCGTGAGGGTTTGGATGACTTCGACCTAGCCGTTCGGGACGAAGTGTTTCGCATCATGAGGACTGGGTGCCAGGGGTCTCAGTGGTCCTCGTCGAGGTCTGACCACGGCTACGATCTACTTTCTCAGTCTGAGCGGGACAATAGTGTGTCTGACCCCCCTGTGTGTTCGGACCCAGTCCCTTCGACCGGCAATTATCAAGGCTATCTGCACATCCTTCAGCCCTACTGCAAGGACATCAAGCCGATGGTGCAGCTCGAATCATCTCAGACAGCGGGACAACCGCAGTTCTTTGGCGAGCTGCAAGCGCAGAAGGAGGCTCGTCTAGCGCTTCACACCTCTCCGTTCGTCCGCCAGGCACTGCGTAAGGCTGACTCTATCCTGTGGGCTCAACCGCCACCGTTGCCCGTGGACGACGACGACATCTCTCCTTCCCCTCAGCCGGAACCGGTCCCGTCTCAACCTGGCTCGTTTGTGAAGAAGGACTTCTTCCCGCCGTTTCAGCTGGCAAACCCCTTCGTGCCTGTGCCTTCGCACTCGGAGGTGTCCCAGCAGGATCGTTCCGCCCTTAGCTATGGGCGCAGGATGAGACAGACTTCGGTTCTCATGGGCCAGCCGGCCTTCAACAACTTGGAGAGATCCATGTTCTCTATTCTTCGAGCCTCGTCATTGGCCACGTCAATGCTTCAGTCTCTTGCGCAGATCGCCGGTTCTACGGCCGCTTCCAAACCTGAAGACTTCAGGCTGCGTGATGGTGTCGACGAGCGTGCCCTGGGTGTTGCCTTGGCTTCTCTCAACCAAGCTGTGAGCTCCATTTCGTCCGTGGCCTCCTCTACTAAAGTGCAGCTAGCGGCCACGTTCAGGGACGCGGTCCTCAAGGATTGTAAAGTGCCTCTCTCCCTGTTGGATCGTTCGAACATTCGCTCTGGCCCCACCGATCCTCGCTCTACTTTTCATCAGGCTTCCCTCAAGGACAACCTGGAGCGGGTCAAGAAACGGAGACTGGACTTGGGCCAGGAACGTATCATGGAGTTGGCTACCAGGGCTGCCGGCCGGGGGTTTGCTTCCCCCCAACCTAAGCGCGCGCGCTTGGACTTTAGGCCTCCTCCCTCTATCCCCATGAGAACCGGTTCGTCTCGAGGGCGTTCCTTTCGCTACCCCAACTACCAGTCAGCGGGACAGCGTCAACGCCCCTCATACCAGCGTCGCCCTTTGTCCACCAACCGCCGTCCTCCGTCCTCGGGACGGGGATCGGGCACCTCGGGTTCTTCCCGGTATGTCCGTGCCCCGTTCCCAGCACGGAAACAGCCTTTTCAGTAGGGCCCGCACGACCTTTGGGGGATTCAGGCGCTTCGACCGACTCAAGTGTGGGCTCCCTTCTGAAATGCTTTTCAGCATGGGAGCACTTGGTCGAAAGCCCTTGGGTCCGTCAGGTCGTGCGGGTCGGCTTCAGGTTCCCCTTTTCCAGGGAACCTCCCCTGTCTGCCCAACCCATCTCTTTCCCGCCCCCTCAAGACCAGTCAAAATTCGAAGCGATCGACAAGGAAGTCGCTGCACTCTGTCAAAAGGGTGCCATTGTGCAGATTGTGCCTACGGAACCGGGTTTCTACTCTCGTCTGTTCGTGGTCCCCAAGAAAAGCGGAGAATTTCGCCCGGTCTTGGACTTGTCCCCCCTCAACAAGTTTATTCGCACCGACAAGTTCAAAATGGAGACGGCAACTTCGATCCGTCTCTCCATTCTTCCGAACGACTGGGCTACGTCCATCGACCTGAGGGACGCATATTTTCACGTGGGCATCCACCCTTCACGTCAGCGTTTCCTGCGCTTCGTCTGGAAACACAAGACTTATCAGTTTGTTGCCCTTCCGTTCGGCCTGTCCCCGGCCCCTTGGATTTTCTCAAGAATCACCAAGGAACTCGTTCGTCTCGCCAGGTCACAGGCAATTCGTCTTCACGTTTACCTGGACGATTGGTTGTTGCTAGCAGCTTCGCAAGCCCTATGCCTCTCCCAAACAGACACTCTTGTTCGACTGTCCGGGACCCTGGGTTTTCGCATTCACGACGGGAAGTCGGAGCTGACTCCTTCGACCTCCTTCAGCTACCTCGGCATGAAGTTCGATACAGAGCGGTTTTCAGTGCAACCGTCGGAGACTCGAGTCAAAGCCATATTCGAGATTGTCTCGACGTTCAGACTGAGGACTTCGCTCTCTGCTCGTCAGCTTCTCCGCCTCCTGGGGCTTATGGAATCGGTAGCGGATTTGCTTCCTCTCGCACGGGTGCACAAGCGGCCACTGCAACGACTGCTGTCGCAAAGGAAACTGTCTCAGATGCCTCTCGAGCAACTAGTGCCTCTCGGCGATTGGTTCCTCGACTCGACGGAACAGTGGATGAATCTCGAGTGGCTCAACAGCTCGGTGCCTATCCGTCCCATGCAACAGCAACAGTTTCTCCACACGGATGCCTCAATGACGGGCTGGGGCGCCCATTTGGATCGGGTCGAAGTTTCGGGCCAGTGGACTTCGGCAGAGAAGGTCTGTCACATCAACCTCTTGGAGATGGAAGCAGTAGCCAGGGCCCTGAAGTCTTTTGCACTCCTTCTCTCCGGAAAATGGGTCACTGTCTGCGGAGACAATACGACAGCTCTCTCTTATCTTCGCCGCCAGGGAGGAACACGGTCTCCGGCCCTTTCGATGAAAGCGGAAGGGATTCTTCTCTGGGCCCAATCAAGAAAGATCGTGCTCTCAGTGGAATACATCCCGGGGAAGTTGAACGTCCTAGCGGATCAGCTGAGCAGGAAAGGACAACTTCTCCCCACGGAATGGACCGTCGCTCACCGGTCCCTCCTCCCACTGTGGCACCTTTGGGGGAAACCTCACGTGGACCTGTTTGCCACAAAGTACAATTGCAGGCTTCCTCTCTATGTGTCACCTATGAGGGACCCCCAGGCACTAGCGCGCAACGCTTTCTCGATCTCCTGGACAGGAATGTCAACTTATGCGTACCCTCCCACGTCTCTGCTCACCAAAGTGCTGGAGAAATACTGCCGCGACAGGCCCCGCTTGATTATCATCGCCCCGTTCTGGGAAACGAGCCCTTGGTTTCCAGAGCTCGAGAGCCTGTCTCACGTTCCAAGCGTCCCGCTTCGTCTCACAGGGGACACTCTGCTTCAGCCTCGCTCCGGTGTAGGACACGCCAACCCCCAGCTGTTTCAGTTGACCGCATGGCTACTATGCGGGCCGGGTTGCGAGCACGACTCTTACCAGACAAAACTGTTGACCTAGTCCTTAAGGCTCGTAGACAGAGCACCAATAAGCTTTATGACATTAGGTGGGCTTCTTGGTTCGGGTTTTGCACAGCCCATGGCATTCCCCCCTTAGACCCTTCTGGTCCACAGTTCACCCAGTTTTTAGCTCACCTGTACCAGGACCGCGGCTTATCCGCCCAGACTTTGTGTGGTTACAGGTCTGCCGTTGTTCATACCGTTGCTGTGGCGACGGGCAAGAGAAACCCTGTTTTTTCGTGTGCCATTGAAGTCTCCCATCTCATTGATGCTGTGCGTAATGTCTCTGTTTCGTCCTGTGTTCGCCTCCCGCAGTGGGATGTTTTTCTGGTCCTCTCATTTTTTAGGGATAAATGTGAGCCCATGTCCTCTTTGTCCTTGAAGTTACTAACTTTTAAAACGGTTTTTCTTCTCTCCCTGGCCACTGCTAGGCGGGTTAGCGGTGTTCATGCTCTTAGTGGTCTGGGTTCCGACGTTGAGTTCAATACTTCGGATCAGTCAGTCACCTTGTCTTTTCTGCCCGAGTTTAGGGCCAAGAATCAGCCTGCTCAGATTGCTTCCCCCTCAGTTACTGTTCAGAGTCTTTGCACCATTCTCGGCCCGGATGATTCGGATAGGCTCCTGTGCCCTGTCAGAGCCCTTAAGTATTACCTTAAGAGAACCTCCCCCTTCCGGGGGCACAAACGCCGTCTGTTCATCTCCCTGAATGAGAAATACATGAGGGATATCTCGAAATCTACCATTTCTAGGTGGTTAGTGGGCGCTATTAAGTTAGCGTACTTAAGTGCCGACAAGTCATTGCCCTCTAACCCCCTGAGAGCCCATGAAATCCGGGCTATCAGCACATCCCTGGCTATGATCAAGGGAGTGGCGCTTTCCAGCGTTATGGAAGCAGCGTACTGGAAGTCTCAATCCACCTTCACTAGCTTCTACCTGCGCCATTTCTCCGCCAGAAGGCAGGACGACACCTTCGGCATCAGAAAGGTGGTGCTTGCGCAGACTCCGGTTTCTCTGGCCTAACGGTAATCGTTTGTTATTTTTTATTCTGATGTTGGTATGCATATGCTTATGCTGTTTGGGGGTATGGATGTTTTGATTGTTTATTTGTTATAATGTCCTCTCTCTTACAGGTTATCCCTGGCGTTCCAGGTCAGGTTTGTCTTGTGGGTACTGTTTTTTGACCTAGTTGGAGTGTAACTTCAACAATGTTTTCTTACCCACCTCCTCGCTGGGAATCAACTCATTCGTAGTGAAACGGTAACATGATAGAATAGATTGAATGATTTTAGTTAATATAACTATCTATTCTATCTATATACTTACCGTTTCACTACGATCAAGGTTCCCACCCACCTCCCTCCGACGAAAACATCATTGGGAAGGTTGGTTTTTATGGAAAGAAAGGAGAAAATTTTTTATCATGACTTGAAGTTGCCTCTCCGGAAGTGACGTAGTGAGTGGGTTCCGCGGCAGCTTAGTGGTATTGGCTGTGTAGACCAAGGGAAGTAATCTAGTCTTGTTAAGACTAGAACTTTTTGGTCTTTGGTAAATTGGCATTTGCTCCAAATTGGAAGGTATAACTCATTCGTAGTGAAACGGTAAGTATATAGATAGAATAGATAGTTATATTAACTAAAATCATTCATTCTCCATATAGCAGGGCTCCCAATTGTCCCGCAAAACAAGGGGCCCTAGGGACTCCTTCACTTACATTATAGAGGGTCCTAGAGGCGGGATAGAGGGTCCCAGTGGCATAGTGAATGCTAAAAATAATTTTTCTAGTGCATCCCTGGGACCCCCTGCATATTCTTTTAGAGGGTCCTGTAGAATTTTAGTGCTCTTAGACCCCCAAATGGGGGTCCCTGGGAGCCCTGATATAGTCTGGCTGGATACCACTGTTGCCTGACCTAATAATGTTAGTTGTGGGTGGGTGTTTTGGGGCTTCTTTTTTTTGGCCACGTGTGATAGTAATTGTGTAAAAATGTATATTTTCATAACTATTTTCTTCTCTTCGTAGTAAGTGGCTTGCCGATTCTGCTCTTGGAAGGGATTGTTTAGTACTTTCTTTGTCCTTTTTACAAAACATATTTGATATAATACACACTGCAGATAAACGTTTTGATTGTCAGCGACCCAATGCAGTATTGCATTTGTTGTTTTAATAAGAGATTTAGGGGAAGAGGATAAGGCATAGTGTTATGATATCACTTTTGTTGAAAGAGATTGTCCATCCGTGAGTGTTAAAGATACACAGACGCGCCATGATTAAGTCCCTTGGTTTTTTCTGGGTAGCTGTGACCCATATAGAAATGTCCCCATGTTCAAATTGAGGCTGCTCTTTAAAATGATGTATTGCTTTGAGTTTCGGGGCATTTGTATGGTAGTGAGACCTGGTCAAAAGATTTCTTTCCAGCTATGAGGGAAAACCCGTGAAACCCATGATTTTAACACGTGATCTGGTGGGTCTTTAAGTTCTATTTGAAATGTTAGGTTTGTGTGCTGCAATATGTGTGCAGTGACCTGCAGGAGTTTGAGCAATGCTTTGCCTTTGCCTGCCCCAAGTTCCTCTCTCCTGTTCCCCCCAACTATGACAACATGACGGAGACCTACCACAAGGTAAGCATGGCACACTGTGTGCGCACATTGCCTCTCAGTTCATATTGTATGAGGCTTAGGTGTTAGTATTACTAATTACCCACAATTTCAGCTTGTGTGTAATTATTACAAGGCTGTTATGATGTTTGAATTCCTGCTAGGGAATTTTTTTTCCCATTGACATGTTTACGTGGAACAATTTGTAATTGTTGCATCATTTAGATTAAGTTGATAGTCTGACATGATGAATGTTAATATTTCAAATAGAAATTTGTATCAATGACAGATCAACCAAAGTAAAACTTTTTTTGTGGACTGCATAATATTTTCCTTGTTGATGTTTCATACTTCAAACTTTGCACTTCATTCTTTACATTTTAAAATTGTTCTCAGTGTTCTTCAACCTGTTGAAGAGTTTGGGAAGAAGATGGTTTGATTCAGTGTTGTAATAATCTGACGTTGTGCAGGAGCCATACAAGCAGCAGCTGCGTGTGTTCATGGATGAGGTGCATCAGCAGGTCCAGGTCCCCACCATCAGGAGGTCAGTTAGTTCAGACATTTAAAAGCATAGGAAACTTACATGGTGATGCATACCAGCCCTGAAAGTGGCGAGTATTTTACTCGCCATGGCGAGTGAAACAAACATTGGCGAGTTTATAATTCACTTCACCCGCCAAATGCGAGTGGGCAAAAACCGATGTTCTTTCTCGCGCGAGATTCCTTTCCCAATCCATGTTTTCCCACGCACCGGAAATACGATACGCACTTTGCGTGCTCACCAAAAATAGAAAGGATGTAGCAGTTTGTGGTCTGAAAAAGGAGAGTGCACAAGCCTGGTTCAAGTATAGATCTGTGGTAACTTATCTGCCTTATTTTCCATACTGTTTTTTTTTACAAAAAATGTGTACAGTTAGTTTGGCTGGTAAAACTTTTGGTTTGGCTGGTAAAACAAATAAGTTACCAGCCAAAGGCTGGTGGACAACATTTTCCACTTTCAGGGCTGCATACTCTGCAGGTTCTCGTTCATCATTTCATCTGTTTTGCTCATCATATGATTGCAGTCCATTGTTGATTGGCCACCACTCATTGTGGAAGTTGTTACCAAAAAAAAAGGGATGTAATGTTTGTAGCTTGTGAACTGAAAAAAATAAAAGTATTTTTATGTACACAAAATGGTTTACTGAACAAATTATTTAAATATTGGGTTGTGATTAGGTTTTAGCCTTTGAGTGGTAGGATAGAGAAGATGTGAAAGAGATTGTCCATCTGTGAGTGTTAAGTTTCAACAAGGTAGACCTCAGCGAATCGCGGAAAATCCGCGAAACAGTTTGAAACAAAATTATTAAAAAATGCATTGAAATGGCATGGAAAAGTGAAAAGTTCACTCATTTATTGAATTTTCTTTGGCCCCCTGGACCCCCGGCCATTTTCCTTAAAAACCACTTTGCCCCCACTACCATGCCTGTTAACAAGATGTGACATAATATTTTAATGTTTCATTGTTGATATCTTGCAATCATAGCTACATATTGTCTTGTTTTGTGTGCAGCTACCTGAAGCTCTACACTACCCTGCCCATCTCCAAGCTGGCTATCTTCATGGATCTGGTAAGGGCTGTGGTCTGCTTTCTGCACTTGTCCGTTCACTGCTCTCTCTTTATTGTCTATGGTGTTTACATTTTACACCGCACATGACAATACATTAACCCTTTTGCCGCCAGCCTTTTTTTAGCCAAAATATACCATTAAGCTTATCTGGGGAGAAAAAAAATATTATTAGCAATATTGTGAATTTATCTGTGACATGTATAACATTAGGCCTATCCTTACCTCCCAGAAATAAGAAAATAGGGTATTCGGATAACAGGCCCTGGTTTGATGACTTTTAGTGACTTGGGTGTTAAACCATTGTGGTGCATAAATGCGACATTGGCGGTGAAAGGGTTAACGCTGTGTATGCAGTAGCATGATGAGACAGTGTTAGTCTGTACTCAAGCAGATGTGCACAACTTATCTATGATTCTGCATATCTGTTTAGTATATGATAAGCATCATTTATGATTGATACTGTTAGTATATATAAATTATACACTTGTTGTCATTTCTTTTTTATGTGTGCACCGCACCTCCTATGTTATAGGCCGGAGGCCTAAAACATTAAAATTGTGTTCAATTGCATATATCTGTTTAGCACTGATATGAATGGATAGAGTAAGGGTTGTGAAGGTATGGGTTGAGTCCCATGAGAACCACTAGTTGCCAAGACTTTACTGCTTGTTGGTCAGTCAATGAAACGCTGTTCAGTGTCCCCTGGTGCATTTAAAAACCTACAAGCTACTTACTAACAATAATTGCCCTCTGAACTCTGTGTATGAATGAGATCATATGCTTTAAAGAACAAACAAATCTGCAACTACTGGTTCTCATGGGACTCGATATATGACTTGCCATCTTAGTGATGGATTTGTCTGACTTGTTTAATGCTTGTTGTTTGCTGTTTCAGTCGGAGGAGACCCTGCGCACACAGCTGATGTGCTTCAAGGTACTTTCTTTTCTTTCCCTTCCATATAATATTTATAGAGCGCATTTCTTGCTGCGCTACTCAATGTGCTTTCAAGCATCTTTCATAATAACTTGCTCACCCAACAGTACACTATTTGTAAAGCTCCAATATCAGAATAAATAAGCAATAAATAAATAACACACACATACATAAGCCGTTTAATTTGTCTTGTAAACAAATCTGAACCAGGACCAATACACACTTGCAATGACATGTGTAGACGCTTCTCCAAAGTGTATGGATCTAATGACAGCACTTGGTACATATATGTTAACATCAAAATTGTTCCAAATAGGTCACTAATACAAGCTCGTTTTCCTTTCTTGCTTCAAACTTTTTGACAGATGTTCAATCAAACTGGTATGCTGTCAAATGTTGGATGGTGAAGTTGAATGAAGCCAATCACTTGCGTTTACTACTAGTGCTGGGTAAAACTTGTAGACTTGAGAACACCAGTCAACTGATATCTTTTTCCAAAACATTGATTTTATTCATTGTCTTGTTGCATCCTGACATCCCAAATAAAGAGAAACTCAGAAAGAAAAAAAGAATGTACACATTAGGAAAATGTTCTAATCCTTAACCCCTTACCTGTCAGATTAATTTGAGAAAACTGAGATGATTTTATTTACTTATGATATAGATAAGACATGCTTGAGTCAACCTGGCTAAACTTTCTAGAGATATATCCCTCCAGACTGTTTTAAAGCAATACCATATTTTACTCACTATAAGGCGATACTTTTTTTTCATAGACTGAGACCCCTGCGCCTTATAATGTGACTAATAATATAGTAAGAAAATATAACAAAATCTGAATTTTGTGTACATAATCAGGTGCACCTTGTAGTCCGTAAAATATGGTAATCAGCATTCCAGGGTTGTGACATCAGAATTTATTACATAAACAATGGACATCATTTCGCGGCGAGCCTGACAAGCTAGAGGTTAATGACCAGGCTCTAAATTTAAAACTCATGAACTCTTTCGTTCCTGAGAACGGCTTTTGAGGTTGAATGGTAGTAACTGCAGATTCCTCTCCATCTCCCTATTCCTGGGTTTCCAGAGAGAGTAAAACTATATAAAGGGGTGTTATTGTGAATATGCGGCATGTTTTCTGCAGCATGTTTTTCTTTCATAAACAATACTTGCCCCAGTAAAAAAAAAAGGGGGAAAAACCATCTTTTGCAATGCAATTATAGAAGAGCAAGGTAATAACAGTTGCATCATGATGATATCACAAGCAAAAGAGGCCCATAGGAATCAACGGGATAACAAAAATTCAGCAGCTAGAGGTTCTCAGGAATGAACAGTTGTTGAAACTTCTCTAAATACAGAAACCAAAGAGTTAATGCAAATAAGACTAAAACAGTTCCAATATTGTAGCGTTGTTTCCAAGGCGGAGAGGCTTGGGCGTGAGCTGCGTTTCCCTGTGTATGTGTGTGTGCAGCACAAGATGAAGAACCTGGTGTGGACCAAGGGCACCAGCTGTCTGGAGGGCGAGTTCCAGTCCTCCTCTGAGGTCGACTTCTATGTCGATGGGGTGAGCAAACCATTTGGGTACATTTTTTGGTGTGAATTTATGTACAAGTCAACTATGTTCTTGTAGCTGTAGTGGTCGAATTTTATGCTGCGACAGTCCTGAGATAACCATAGCTGTTGACGGGACTATAACAAAGTAAATGAGTGAACACCCCCCGTGGGGATACCGGGGGGGTCTTCTGTACAAATAGTTCCCCCACCTTCTGGAAGTTCTGTGCTTGTAACTTCCTCTAATCTGTCTCTCTCTTTGACTCTGCCTTTTTCCTTGCTTTGTGTCATCTACTATCTTTCTGAATTTAGGCCCATTCTCTTGCCTTTAAAAAAAAAAATCTTCCATATAGTTTTCTCCTTTGAGCTCCTCTGAAATCGGAATGTGTCGGCTGAATGCAGCGAGGACACCAGTGAAAACTGGGAAACGGACACATACGTACCCATTGTGGCCTTATGGCCCGGGAACGCAGAAGAAGAAGAAAATTAGTGAACCTCTCCACAAGGTGTGTTCGTTCCTCTTGTGCAACTATGAATCGCACACCTACTTTTTCTAAACTAGCAAACTTAAGAGTTTGAATGCATAGCGTTCTTATTTGGAGTTACATAGCATGGGAGCATTAAATCTGAAAGACTTTTTAGTCTTGTTGAGTTTCAGAGTCTGGATCATCTTGTTTTCTTCACGTGTTCTTTAGCTTGCTTTGCCATGTTATCATCACACCAGACAGGCAGCGATCTTGACATCTTACCGCTTGATATAGTACTACACTATAAATTAAATTCAGGGAGTGTCTTTCCTACAAAAAGATAAAAAATAAAGGACTCCTATATAAAGACTCCTGTCTTCAAAAGTGAGCACTAGAAGCATTTATCGAATCACTACATTTTATAATATAATCTTTGCAAGTTAAAAATAAACTATTTGTTTTATTGACAACCAACATTGTTTGTGGCAGGACATGATTCATATTGCTGACACCAAAGTGGCGCGTCGCTATGGTGATTTCTTCATCCGCCAAATCCACAAGTTTGAAGAGGTAAGTCGATGCATACTGTTTGTAGACCTGTTTACCCAAAACTGACGAAATTTTTGTTACGTTGAGGGGGGGGCTCGCTTTTTTCTTTGGCGTCTAATCAGGATCCGAGTCGGAATCATCCACTTGCCAGTGTTGCTTTTTCGGCATGCCTTCAGATTGCACTTCGTACCTAGACAAATGGCGGCATGGAGAAATAAACCGGAAGTATTCATTCAAGGGACATCACTCGAAGTGATACCTTTGATAGCAGACAACACAGTAGCAAGTACAGCTCAAACGCCATGCCTTCTTTTGATTTCTTCTTTTTTTTGCACTCGTTCAGCGGAAATGCGGATTTTTTTGTTGCTGACCGTAATAGCGTAATCGGAGGTCTCAAAACGTAATATTTACGGACAAATCCGTAGGGAAAACAGGTCTGCTGTTTGTCATATCTTAATCAGTTAATTAAGATAAGTTGTTAAAGCAGTATGGGTATACATATTTGTTGCCTAGTTATAGATGTAAATTTTATTTTTGATATAAAACTACTCTAAGAGCAGTCACAGGAAGAGAAGAGAGACTGATAAAAGTTTCCCAGCAAATAAGGTGGAAACGTGGCTCAAGAAAAGAAAGTGATTGTAAGAAGGCTAACTTTTCAGCAAACGAGGTGGAAACACGATTGAAGAAAAGGTCATTCTAAGAATGCAAACTTTTCAGCAAATAAGGTGAAGGGTGGTTCAAGAAAGAAAAAAAGTAAAGCAAGTTTAAATTTTTTCATCATATAGGGTGGAAACCTATTTCAAGGAAGGAAAGTGTCAGTGCATGTTTTGAAATTTGTTATTAAGTTTATTGAGCTATAGTTTGTCGTACAGT
>CM065680.1:66974311-66999311 GCA_017654935.2 Phymorhynchus buccinoides
TTCTTTTTGTCAGAGGTTGCGAGATCAAATCAAGACATGGATTGCCAACAGCGATATCAAGGACAAGCAGCCTTTGATCGAATCCAGGAAACTCATAGAAACGGTACTATTAGTATTATATAAGTTATAGTGTGTGTTTAAAACCAGGCTTAATCCCTTGACTGTCACCAATGTATCACATACTGACCGGATGACATAATTGATGATGTCATCAGATGAAGAGGAATAACCCTGATATGCTGGATTTTGCTCTTTAGAACACAGTCAAGAGAATAATATCCCCAGACCATTTTGCCAGATTGGCTATAATTTGTATATGGTGTGTATTTGTTTTTGTTACACTTAGCCACATTAAGGCCATGTGGGTTAGGCTGGACTCTAAGAACATTGAAATTCGGGTTATTTCCCTTGATAGAGGTTTATGTGTGTGTGTGTGTGTGTGTGCACACATGTGCTCTTATTTATGCATGTGTTGTCTGTGTTAACAGCAAATGGAGCGCTTCAAGGTTCTGGAACGAGAGACGAAGACCAAGGCATACTCCAAAGATGGCCTTGGTGCAGCTGCAAAGCTGGACCCCCAGACAAAAGAAAAATCGGAAATTCTCAACTGGATATCAGTAAGTACTATTTACCTTGTAAAGGAGATGATTTGTTGCTGTTGGTTTGTCTGTCTTTCATACGTCCAAAACTTATCGACCATATGCAATGATGGAGGTGTCATGTTATGAATTGTACTGTATGTTTTGTTGTTTACAGGTTGTTGAACGTTGGTAAGATACATTGATGAATGTACTAAGTGGTCGAACTTTACGCGGTGACAGTCCTGAGATGACCGTAGCTGTTGACGGGACTATAATGGAAAAGATAATTAAAAAAATAAATCCCCACCCCTACTCTCCCCAAACCTACAAGTCCTTTCGATTCATAAGACAACTTGTTATTCTGTTCTTTTTGTTTTTGCTGTTTTATATTACTGTCACAATAGCAGTGAATGCAGATTTTTATACCCTGGCATAGGAGAGACACTTTGTGCTTTCAGTTAGCAAACTTCCTTTTTTGATTAATAAGGTTTGAAAACATAACACTCATTTGTTAGAAATTGCTGTATCCTTAACTGAACTGCTGAACAAATCAAAGTAAAATTAGGCAGAATTGTCGCTGATATTCCGACGATGGTGCCAGCTCAACCAAGGATCCAATAAAAATGACTTGGGTTTTAAGCTACAAAACCAATAAGTGTATCAGAATCTGGTTATTGTCAAATGGTGTGTCTATTTATTGTATGTGACTGACAATTATTGTATGTGACTGACATTGGCTGCCTGTTATTTTTAATCATGGGTTACATGTCCAGTTATTTGGGATAATGGGCGGGGGAGGCGAGACAGCATGAAAGATGTTTGTATTGGTGCAGGTTTTTCTTTTTTTATTGTCTCACTCTGGTTTTGTCTTTCACTCTTTTTTCCTACTCTCTCTCTCTCTCTCTCTCTCTCTCTCTCTCTCTCTCTCTCTCTCTCTCTCTCTCTCTCTCTCTCTCTCTCTCTCTCTCTCTCTCTCTCTCTCTCTCTCTCTCTCTCTCTCTCTCTCTCTCTCTCTCTCTCTCTCTCTCTCTCTCTCTCTCTCTCTCTCTCTCTCTCTCTCTCTCTCTCTCTCTCTCTCTCTCTCTCTCTCTCTCTCTCTCTCTCTCTCTCTCTCTCTCTCTCTCTCTCTCTCTCTCTCTCTCTCTCTCTCTCTCTCTCTCTCTCTCTCTCTCACACACTCACACACACACACACACACACACACACACACACACACACACACACACACACACACACACACACACACACACACACACACAACACACACACACACACACACACACACACACACACACACACACACACACACACACACTCACACACACACACACACACACACACACACACACACACACACACACACACACACACACACACACACACACACACACAACACACACACACACACACACACACACACACACACACACACACACACACACACACACACACACACACACACACACACCACACACACACACACACACACACACACACACACACACACACACACACACACACACACACACACACACACACACACACACACACACACACACACACACACACACACACACACACACACACACACACACACACACACACACACACACACACACACACACACACACACACACACACACACACACACACACACACACACACACACACACACACACACACACACACACACACACACACACACACACACACACACACACACACACACACACACACACACACACACACACACACACACACACACACACACACAACACACACACACACACACACACACACAAACACACACACACACACACACACACACACACACACACACACACACACACCACACACACACACACACACACACCACACACACACACACACACACACACACACACACACACCACACACACACACACACACACACACACACACACACACACACACACACACACACACACACACACACACACACACACACACACACACACCACACACACACACACACACACACACACACACACACACACACACACACACACACACACACACACACACACACACACACACACACACACACACACACACACACACACACACACACACACACACACACACACACACACACACACACACACACACACACACACACACACACACACACACACACACACACACACACACACACACACACACACACACACACACACACACACACACACACACACACACACACACACACACACACACACACACACACACACACACACACACACACACACACACACACACACACACACACACACACACACACACACACACACACACACACACACACACACACACACACACACACACACACACACACACACACACACACACACACACACACACACACACACACACACACACACACACACACACACACACACACACACACACACACACACACACACACACACACACACACACACACACACACATGTGCGTTTATGTTTTGTTCTGTGTGCATGTGTTTGTTGTCTAATTCATGTAAAGTTTTTGTTCAATGTTTTTTTCTCCAGACCCACATAGACACACTTCAAGTCCAACTTGATACAGTTGAGGGCGAGTTGGAAACCATCGAATGCACGACAAAAAAGAAGAAGATGGATAAAGATGCTGTAAGTTTATCAGCTTTTTTTTGTTTATTTGCTTAATCTGTTGTTAATGTTAAATTTTATGAATTTGCGAAATAATTAATATTTTAAGATTAAATGTGTGTGAATATGATGTAATATTCAGTAAATTTTAATTCATGTTGTGGTTTCTAAGTCTTCTTTCTGCCGTACACCACGCAGGTTTCACTGACAACTTTTGATTAAGAAAAGTTTTAGCTGCAATCACTGGTTTAGAAACTTGTTAACCCTTTTGCCACCAATGCCGCATCACTAAAAGGCATGAAATTAGGATCTGTTATCCAATGACCTTATGCTGTTAACACACTCGGGACGAATGAGCCGGATCCGGCTCATGGCTCGCACAACCGTTTAGGACGAATGGCCCGGATCCGGCTCATAAGAGTTTTCAAGAGGTTTTGATTTCTGGCGTGTAACCAGCTTTCAAGTGCGAAGTCATAACCTATTTTCGGTTTGCTTTGACATTGCATCTCTTGAAATCAACCAATCATTGCAGACTTTACATTCAGGTTTGGTTGTAGAGGGGGGTCAAAGATCGGAATGTGAAATTTTCCTTCTTTCTATGTGTTAGCTGTTTTCGTCAATAGGAGACAAACGACGAAGGTATGGAATCTGATATTTTACGATCGTTTAGTGCATGGTGTTAGTAATCTTATCTTAAAATATCAGTCCATAGCTTTTCATAACTTTTTTGTGGTGATGGGTTTTCAAACCTAGTCAAATGGCCCGTCCGAAACGGTTGTAAGGGGAAGCAACTGGCCGGTGCCGAGAGAGCTCATTTTGGGAGATGAGGAAAGGCCTTGTTTGATGCATGTCATAGGGCGGCGATTCACAGTATTGCAAATGCCAACTTTTCTTTACCCATAGAATTTTGATATAAAAGTTTGGCTGAAAACTGGCTGGCGGTGAAAGGGCTAAGTAATATACAAATGAGCCGTGCCTAACGGGCAGACCTTTTTATTCATCTCTTACCTATTTATGTATTAGGCACACACAAAAATAGTTGTGCTTACAGTATCCCGACCTACCCTATTTTTTTCGGCGGACCCTATGATTTTTTATTTTTTTGCCTAAGAAAAAAAGAAGAGAGGGGCAAGTTCAATCGGGGGATGCCCATCAGGGAACATAACTCAACGCGCTGAACGTCCACGTGTCGTTGCAAAATGGCGTCATTTGCCATTTCAATGGAGCCATGCGCTCATATTTATGAAAATACGAGGGTGATTAGCACTTTCAAAGCATCTTACACACTTGTGGATGTTTTTCGGGACATTCATCCGGATGTAGGAAAGGAAAACATCACTTGACTTGACTAGACTTTTCAACACCACTTGGCAATCTCAAAGAGTTGGGAGTGAAGAGCCTACAATTTTGACCTTTAAAAAATAAAAGTTAGGGCCTACATACATAACTACCATGTTTTTTTTGCCATACTGCCTTAGCCACAACTTTCTTTGGGGGGGGGGGGGGGGTTACTTAAACTGTCTCCAGTATAACGACCTCAGACTTATTACAATAACAGTTTTGCCCAGTCAGTTGGGGAGTTGGAATTCTGAGGTTCGATTATATTAGACAAGAAATTAAGACAACCTGGTTTTCAGAAGTCACAAACAAGAACTTTTGCAAATAATCAAAACTGCTCAAGGTTACCCCCTTGAAGAGTATTCTTTTCAATGTTTTACCTTATACTTTTTCATGACAAAAATAATTTCTGGTCTCGTATTAAAATTTTAAATTGCTAGACTTTTGTTTTATCTATGCCTATATATAATAAAATCCATTTTCCATGTATATGCATACCTGCCAACCCTCCCGTTAAATCCCAGATTTTGTTACCTCTCCCGGTCTTCCCGGAATTCACGTGAAACTCTCGGATTTAGACATTTCCAGCTTAGATGACCTCAGAAACGAGTGTTATGAAACCCGAAAACCGAAACGGGGTTTCAGGAAGCTTCGCGGAGCAGAGTTCGTACTGCGCATGTCAGAAGCGAGGGCTACTTCCTCCTGCAATCCTTTGTTTGGCAGTCTTTATGCCTGTCTCACGCCGCCATTGAGACCTTTTTCTTTAGGCCTGTCTCACGCCGCCATTGAGACCTTTTTCTTTAGGCCTGTCTCACGCTGCCATTGAGACCTTTTTCTTTAGGCCTGTCTCACGCCACCATTGAGACCTTTTTCTTTAGGCCTGTCTCACGCCACCATTGAGACCTTTTTCTTTAGGCCTGTCTCACGTCACCATTGAGACCTTTTTCTTTAGGCCTGTCTCACGCTGCCATTGCATTTTTGCTGCTGGTAAACTTTAACTTAGAATGACTTCAGTGAGCCTCCTGAGGGCTAGTTTTCACATTTAAAAGAAAAACGTTTCTCAGCTTCAGGGGGCTGCACCTCCTGACCTCCCAAACCCACCCCCCTGCAGGATTTTGTTTGGGAAAAGTTGGCAGATATGTATATATTTGTTCACCCTGTAAGTCGTGAACCGGTAGGCAGAATTCCTTCAAATTTTGTGTGGGCGTATCATGGTGCACACATGGTCCCATAAAAAATTGTGACCGTGAAGTTTGACCTTGACCTTGAAGACCGAAATTTGTTTTCCTGTAGTAGTAATAACTAAAGGGTAGTAATTAGGAACTGACTGACTGGAGTGGTTTTCAGTGGTTACTTCCCTTGGACCGTCAGTGAAAGCGAAAGGGAGGGTTAGAATGTGTGTGCGTGTGCGTGCACATAAAGCATAGCGAGCGGGTTTGCTAGTGTTAGATAAATATGACTCAGCTGTCTTTTATGTTCGATAATCAAGATTCTGCCCTATGCCTTTTTTTGTTATTTAGAAGAACTAGCGCAACGCCCAGTACTGGTAATGCTGAGTACCGGTTTTGCTGGGTCCTGCGAAATATTATATGATTACTTTTGTTTTTCTCCTTCCAATTTTTCCTCTCATCCCATTCTACTCCCCACCGCACCCCACCCCGCACCCAACCATCCCCGCTCCCCACCCCTACCCTATACACACAGGCGCACGCGTTAAGCTCATACTGAAGGGCAATTAGGTGGAAGCCAATAGCAGTGAATAGCGCGATGTTAGTACTTTGGTAAAGTAATCTCCGCTCTTCACCTGTCTTGTTGACGGCTCGCTCGCAGCAGCGAGCTGTGTGTGGGTAAAGTGTTCATTGAACTTGGCGTCCATTTTTGGGTCGGCGCAAATGCAAATCGGGTCCTATCGCCCGCGTTTATGAACGGATGCTGTTGAGGTTTTGCACCACGATAGTCACTATCCCTGGTCATGAACGTTCCAAATGCCGAGTCAATGTCGGGTCTCGTTTCGCCGCGGTTTGTGAAAAGGTGAAGTGGCGCGTATCGCACGCATTTATAAATCGATTCGCTTCCGGTTTGGCACATCGATAGTCACTGTCCCCGGTCACCAAATTCGAAGGCAATCGGCCCAGAAATACCGGAGATACGGGCGCCGAGAGGCCGGTTGATTAGCGTTTCGCACATTTGCCAAACCGCGCAAACGACACGGCCGCCTCGGTTGCCGTTGCCATCGCCCCATTAGGGCTCATAGCAAATTTGAAGCGATTCGGTCGAAAAACGGCGGAGTTATAAGGCCCGTTTTGTGTTTCAGACAGACAGACAGACACACACTTGCCTTTTTATTATATGATGATGTTATATCACAAATCGTAAGGCTTTACAAAGTCACTAGAATGGTACAAATGCATAACAGGCATATAAACACATACATACTTTGTATTTTGGTTACTGACTTTCAAAAGGTATATGTTCATAGGGCCCCAAGTCTGATGTGTTGAAGCAGCGGAGAGACAGACACAAGTTCCACATAAAAACCTTGGAGATGGCAATGCGAGCTGTGGACAATGATGCTTTGTCTGTGTCTAAGGTACCTGTATGTTGCTGTCTAAATTAAAATGGTATTTTGGTTATGTGCCAAAGAAAAATATTGTGTTATTTGTATGTTTGTATTTATGATCGGTAAATTGCTATTCTTAGAATTACTTTGCATAGGTCTGTGTATTTCAACAGAGACGGAGTTTTATACAAGTGCAATATAAACACATTCACAAACAACTCAATATGAGAGCGAGTTGTTTGGGTATTGCTCATCGGTGATTGTATATGTATAATGCTTCTCTAATAACGAAGGAATAGACAGGTATGTCTACATTTCAACAAAGTCAAGTTTTTGGTTTTGGTTTGACCCTTATTCAGCTAAAAAGAGAAAAAAAAGGTTTCCGCTCACATTCACATCAAAGTAACTTTACAGTTCTAAACACCAGCGTTATTCTATTGTCATTGTTGTCGAACCCTGGCTCCAGTGATCATCCCAACAGCCGAAGCACTTGAACACTATGGCACAAATGCACCAGCTAGAGATGAGAACATTACGTGTGTGACCGGTTTTGAATACCCCACCACGTGGGCTGCCACACTCAGACTTTGGAGGATATTTTGCATCATCTTAAGAATTTTTTGTTTGTTTTGTTTTGTTTTCAGATCAAAGGCATCAAGGACGATGTTGACTATTATGTCGAATGCAATCATGAACCAGACTTTGCAGAAAATGAATATTTGTACCAAGACTTGGATCTTGAAGACATTGGTGAGTGTAAGTATCGAACCATTTTTATGTACCAGAGTGTATTGGGAGTGCTGCTTAACAATTTCTGTCACCTTCCATTTGCTTGTAGATGCCTAGTTGTGAGTATAACCACCTCTTCGCAGCTTACCTTTCTTTTCCTTTTTTTGATTTTATTTTTTGGATTCACAATTCTATAAGATTATGAGTACTTCGCAACTGGAACGAAGAACTGTACGTTTCTCTGTTTGTGGTGTGTGTTTTAACAACATAACAACAGATTGTCCAATAAACCATTTGCCACGGGCGAGCGACCTTAAATTTTTATTAAGGCTTTGAATAAAAGAGTTCACGTAACTACAGCTCATGGTGTAACGAGCATGGTCATGGTTCAAAGGGCAAGACAGCTTTGATACTAGGGTATCTTCCATATGAATCGTTCCCCCTCTGCTACGCTACTATGACTTGTTTGTTGATGTAACCTGGCTAAAAGACTCCAGGGATCATCCCAAGAGCCAGGGCTCCCAGGGACCCCCATTTGGGGGTCTATGAAGCACTACAATTCTCAAGGACCCTGTAAAAGAATGTGCAGGGGGTCCCAAGGATGCACTAGAAAAATTCTTTTTAGCATTTGCAATGCCACTGGGACCCTCTATCCCGCCTCTAGGACCCTCTATTCTGTACGTGAAGGAGTCCCTGGGACCCCTTGTTCTGCGGGACGATTGGGAGCCCTGACAGCCGAAACACTTGAACACTATGGTACAAATGCATCAGCTAGGGATAAGAACATTACGTGTGTGACTGTTTTTGATTACCCCACCACATGCGCAGCCACACTCCGACTTCGGGGGATACTACATCGCAAACTCTTGCATTTTCATTTATGCCAGCTACGAATTTTCAGGAGACGGTGCTCAGTTACTCAGTCCCACTTTTCACTGCTTTTCACATGCGGTTTGTAGGTGCCCGTACGTTCTAGCCTTTTTTCTGCCTTGCTGTAACTATTGTGGGCGGCCTACTTCGCGACTTTACTACTCACGAGACCACAACCCCATTTTCTGGGTCATCCTAGCAAGAGGCTTGTTTCCGTTGTCATCGCCCGCTCGCTAGCTTTACTGGTATGTAACGCTGTTTAACTTTGCGCGTGCGGCCAGCTTTGCGAAATCATCGTGACGTGCAGCGAAGTTCTGGTTCTGTTTTGGTAGTGTTTGTGCAGGAGTATCAAAATGAAAGGCGAAGCATCGAAAAAGCAAAATAGGCACGAATCGAACAAAGAAGTGGAACAACAACAAATTTGTTTCTTAAAGTGCCAAATCAAGAGTTAACTCTACTGTAGATCTACCACCGGGAGTAGATCTACCCATGAATCATTGCATCAAAGAACGGCATTCATCATGCCTACTACACAGTTTGCAAGACAGAATTTTCTGTGAATCACGGTGGTCTGTGTGACTGCAACAGTCACTGAAAGGAAAGTACACAAATTCAAAGCTCCATCAACTTTTGAGTGCCTTTAGTAGTAAGCAGACAGGAATCCAAAATCAAGCCTGCAACAAGATGTGATGGATTGTGTTGATAGGCCTGGCACAGTCAAATATGTCACTTGCATTGCCATTAGCAGATGGGTTTGTGCTAGCGATCAAGGTCATGTGCCCGGACTTTCGGTCTTTCTGTCCTTGCTCCTTGTGTCTTTCTTTCTCTTTTTCTCTTTCTCCTTCACTCTGTCTATCTTCCCCCTCTCCCCCCCTCTCCTTTCTTGTCCCTCTCTCTCTCTCTCTCTCTCTCTCCTCTCTCTCTCTCTCTCTCTCTCTCTCTCTCTCTCTCTCTCTCTCTCTCTCTCTCTCTCTCTCTCTCTCTTTAATCTGTCTCATCTCTTCGTCTGTCTGTCTGTTTCTTTTGTCTCTTTCTCTTTTCTCTCTCTGTCTCTGTTCCTCTGTCTGTCTTTCTGTCTGTATCTCTCTCTCTTTTCGTCTTATCTCTGTCAATCACTTATTTTTTTATCAATTTTTCTTTTGGTCTCTCTGTCCCTGTTCCTCTGTCTGTCTTTCTGTTTGTATCTCTCTCTCTTTTAGTCTTATCTCTGTCAATCACTTATTTGTTTTATCAATCTATTTGTTTTGTCTTTTTCTGTCACTCCCTCTCTCTCTCTCTCTCTCTCTCTCTCTCTCTCTCTCTCTCTCTCTCTCTCTCTCTCTCTCTCTCTCTCTCTCTCTCCAAAATATGACGCACATGTTAGTACTGAATTTCCAAGAAACTACTTTGTAGTGAATCTGTTTAGAAGCGTGCGTTAGTGTCAAAAGTGGATTAAAACTGTCATTACAAAGGAATAAAGAGATTACCATCCATTTCGGGGGGACCCCACCAGGGGCTTTGCCCCTGGACCCCCGCCTTATTTTTCCTCTTGTTGACTTTTTCAGACTATCATCTCTGACAGGCAAAGGTGTAGTAAACACTAGTCTAGTCTATAGTACAACCGCCTGTGGCAAATGCCCTATTCCTACAGCCTAAACTATTGAAGTGATCATGAGCAGTGGCAACATTTTCTCCAATATCCCAAGGATGATACCCAATATGTCAATTAACCAGTGTTCAAGAGACCTAAGCTGTCTTTGATTTTTTTTTTTTAATAAAAAAGAATTACCACTCTCCTTGCAAGAGTGGCAATTTTGTTATTTTATCTTGTTCGAGTAAATATGATGGCGCATCGGTAAAAACACATTTTTTAGCAGAAGCCAAAAATAGTCAACAACCCCCCAAAATATATATTTTCTAGTTAGGGCATATTTGTCTATTTTTCTTCATTCCGGTATCCATAACATGCAACTACAAGACACTTTGGGACTATTTCTATGTTTCTTTTTTTTTTTTTTAATCAAGTCTATAAAAACAGGCAAAATTCTGTCTTCTATGTCCAATTTCTGCAAATGATCTATATTGAATGTCAAACTTCAAATGGCTATAAATTCAAAACTAGAGAGGATAACTTAGTCTGTTTTCTGTGTATTGACTAGGAATCTTTGCTCCATCTGGTAAAACAATCTCAATTTATGCTAAAACTCCATTATGTCTGGCTTTCCAATGCCCTATCACAATTATGCTAAAATTGAGTTGAGGAACACGAGATTTTGTGTGTGTATGCATGCTATTATATCTTTGAGCCAAAAATGTCCATTAAAGCTACTTGGCTACAGAAAAGATTTTGTCTGCAATATTGTTGGATTTCTCAGAGTGAGACACATTTAGAATAGGGTTAATCCTTTCTGCCCAAATTTATGAACACAATATCTTTGAATAACAGACCCTGATTTCAAGAGTTTTTATGACATGGTTGTTAAATCATTGTGGTGCAAAAATGCGACATTGGCGGTGAAAGCGTTAAATTGTATGAACAAGCAAAAAAATCGGGACTCAATTGTTGTCAGCCAATAAATACTGTAACGGCAACCTCACATGACTTGTTGCTGACAGATGGAATGTTGGCGAATTGGTTAACGTTCCTGTCTCTTAACACTTTTTTGACAAAATTTGAATCTACCGGTATAATATATATTTGAATGATATTTCTATCAACATCATGTTATTCTTGTTGGTTTTGTTGTAGATTTTGTACTTTCACAAAACAGAAACTAAATTAACTCTTCCAGTACCATGGGCGAATGTATTCGCCCAAGACATCACTCTACACTCCCACCAAATGCAAGGGCATTCACTGCCAAGCACCCTGCCATATATTTTTTAAAGCTTTTGCAACCGTTTCTGCCGTTTAAATCTACAATGCAAGCAGTGAAGCAAATTTTAAAAATAAAAAAGTTACTCCCCTCTTGTTAGTTGAGATGCAACGGACATCCAAGAACGTAAAAAAATACATGGCGCTAGAAGAGTTAAAAGCACCACGTGGAGTGCATTTATATGGCTTCCTATATCATTCATTCTTTCTGTCTGTCTATCTTGTCTGTTTTCTCTCGCTTTTGATTCTTTTCTTTTTCTTTCTTTTTTTTAAACTTTTTTTTTCTGTAAAGAAATGCTATGCAAATATAGTTTGGCAATAATTAACATCCTATCAAAGTGAGGTAAGGTAACTCTCTGTATTTGACTCCCTTCACCTATGAACCTGGGTCTGTCTGAATATGGCTGTTGCTTATGCTTTGCTTGGTGAATTGGTGCCGGATATAACTTTCGTGAAGGGAATTAATTACAGAGAGTTACCTTACCTTCACTATTATCCTCTCTCCTTGCCTCACTATTTCTATCTTTGATGTGATGTCCCGAGGCCCCGGTCATGGGCCATTGACCTATTAACCCTTTCGTCGCCAGCCATTTCTCACCCAAATATACCATTAAATTTAACTGGGTACAGAAAAGAAATCATCTCCAATATTGGGAATATCTCTGTGACATGCTTAACATTAGGCCTATCCTTACATCCCAAAATGAAGAAAATAGGGTCTTCAGATAACAGGCCCTGATTTCATGCCGTTTAGTGACATGGATGATAAACTATTGTGGTGCATAAATGCGACATTGGCGGCGAAAGGGTTACAATTGAAAATGTCCTATTGTGTTCTCCTCATTGAAAGAGCCAGGACATTGTCCTATTGATTTCTCTTGTCTCAGGACAGTTTGTCCTATGACTTTTCAATCCTCTGTGCATCACTGTTAACCTGTAAATTAATCTTGTGTCAATTTTGCATCTAATAATCGTGTGTGGTTGTTTTCTTTTAAGAAATTTGTGTGTGGGTTTTGTTTGTTTGTTGTTTGTCTTCTTTTTTTTTTGCCTTAACAACTACTTGTCTTGAAACTAATAATAATATTAATAAATTACTAGTGCAACGCCCCGTACCGGTAACGCCTAGTACCGGTAACGCTGAGTACCAGTTTCGCCGGGTCCGCGAAATATTATATTTTTACTTTTGTGGCTGAAAACCCAATTTTTAGATCCCTACCACTTTCAAGGCCTACCGATCTCCATGACCTTGACCTTGATCAGTATGCAATCATCAGAACAAGCATATGCCAAAGTACATACATGCCAAGATTGAAGTCCCTAAGACCAACGGTGTGGACGTTACAGCCCCTTAAAGATTTTCGGTTGTCAAGGTCATACGCCAAGGTGAAGGTCACGACGGTGATAATTTATGCGTGGATGCCTTCCTCTCATGGTGACACGCCACCACACAAAATTAGAAACTATTCGGTGAAGCGGTTAGGAAGATATGCGTGGGGCAGAAAACCCCAATTATTAGACCAATACCACTTTCAAGGCATACCGATCTCCCTGACCTTGACGTTGACCTTCATCGGTACGCCATCATCAGAACGGCCATAAGCGAAAGTACCTCCATGCCAAGTTTCATGACTCCAGGACCTGCGGTGTGGAAGTTATGGCCCCTTAACGATTTTGGGTTTTCAAGGTCATACGTCAAGGTCAGAGCTGCGAAAAGTTTTCTGCGGATGCCTTCCTCTCATAGTGACACACCACCACACAAAATTGGAAGTGATTCGGTCAAGCGGTTCGGGAGATCCTTAGGACAGACAGAAAAGAACAACAAACAAACCAAAAAAGGAAACAAACCTGAACGAAAACTTACTCCTTTGCGATCGTAAATTGGCAAAGGACAAAAACAGAAAAACGAACTGAAAGCCAACTTAGTTCAGCCTTTCGGCATGTGGGGCATTTATAAATACAAAGATTGTGGGAACAATACTGGAGGCAATGCCCGGAGGCAGTGCTAAGCCAGTAAAGTCCCGATTTTTTAATAATAGATACGTGTAGTGTCATCCCGTTGTAATCTCCACTGCCCCCCCCCCACCATCCCTCCGCCCACTACCCCACCCATAACCAGCTCCGCTGACCTACTCGTCACCCCAGCACGTGTGAACCACAGTCTCATGCACACAGCAGTCCCCCCCCCCCCCCCCCCCCCACCACCACCACCCCCCTTTAATAACAGCACGTTTGGACAGATCCCGTTTGGCGTAGTCAGTGAAACTGTAAATTGGTGCATATCGCGGGCATTTATGAACGGATGCTGTCCTGCCATGCTTTGCCCCGGCCATAGCAAGCCTGACAGCAAATTTGAAGCGAATCGATTAAGAAATGGCGGAGTTTTTCGTGAAAAGGTGAAGCGGCGTATAGCGTGCGTTTCTGAACCGATTCGCTTCCGGTTTGACACATCGATAGTCACCGTCCCCGGTCATCTACCTGCCAAATTCGAAGGCAATCCATCCGGAGATACGGGCGCCGAAAGGCCGGCGGATGCGCGTTTCGCGCATTTGCCGAACCGCGCAAATGACACGGCCGCCTCGGTTGCCGTTGCCATCGCCCCGTTAGGGCTCACAGCAAATTTGAAGCGATTCGGTCCAAAAACGGCGGAGTTATTATATTGCCCATTTTGTGTTTCAGACACACACACACACACACACATGGACACTTGGCTTATATGACAATATGATGATGATTGTCTGGTGCTTTCAAAACAATCACTATATTATGTGTATATGTTGTTTTTTGTGTGCTTGTAAAATGTAAAAAAAAATGTTCAATGAAAAAACAAATTAATAGATTAGATAGAACATATTGGTAGTTACTTGCTGTATATGTTTGTTTTTTTTAAATATGAAAAATATAAGCTACTATGTTTGTTTGGTTTTTTTTAATATGAAAAACAAATTTCTGTGCATGTTACTCATATTGTTAAGTTTATTAACAATAACAGGGACATAAAAACAAATGCACACCCTAGAGCAAAACCAGTTATGAAAAAAGCATTCCATTTTTGCATTGTCATTTTTTTAATGATTACAAAAAGATTGTCTTGCATATTGTTTTATGCAAGGTTCCACATATTAACCATTATTCTGTACATGTATTGAAAAAGCCACAAGAAATTAGCAGATGGGTTTGTGCTTTATCAGCAATAAAGAAATTAAGGTCTGATGGATGCATGAATGACAGGTGTTTGATCTGTCAAGATGAAACTTTGTGAGAGTGATTATGTTTTACATTTGTTGTTGTTAGAGGGTTGCCTAAAATGGCTTCATAGCAGTACTGGAATACTTCATAACAACTTGAGAGCTCAAACCTAAGCTAAAATCTTGCTTTAAAACATTATTCACTTGAATCTATTCACTTTCCCAACCACCATCTTTCCTCGTCTCTTTTATTCCCTTTCAGAGTTTTCTTGCACCTGTTTGTTTGTGTTTATGCCCTTTTAGTATTGCACAATGTTACGTGTAGCTGTAAATTAGAGACTAAGTTGATTTTTTTTTTAAACGTAGTATTAAATCTAAAGAAAAAAGTAATTTAACATGATCATGCAAAGTATTATAGACTTAACATTCATATCATATTTTACCATTTTTGATGTCTACGGTCTGGAAGAAAATGCTGTAAAGATATGCCCTGCAAGTTAAACATTCTAAAACATCACACGTTCAGGGAATTAACTTTTTTCTTTATTTCTTTTCTTTTTGTTAAAGTGGGTGCCCAGTGTGTATGTGAAATTGTTTACGGTTAGTCTCGCCTTTAAAAAAACCAAAAAAACTACAATTGTGTGATTCATCGACTACTGACTTAATTTGTAGCATCGTTTATATATGGGTTCTGCCAGCAATTTGTTTTTATTGTCTATCAATTTTCAAGAATGCTTGTACCAGTGGTACAGAAATGCTTCCTCACCATTGATTTTTTGTTGTTGAGATCGTGTAATTTGCAGTGCTGCATAAGTAAATAAGGGCAGTCTTGTCTCTGAGATGTACTATCATTTTCATTGTCAGAATGCTTCATGCTAGACAAGAATGTAGGCACATTCTTTTGGGAGATGAGTATATTCAGCTGCGGGTTTAGTCCTTCTCAGTTGGTTTCCCCATGACATATATGGGGCCACTAATAATTGTGATTTTTTTGATACTTTCCTAACTATTTTGTCATAATTGTGCGAGTCTGAGCAACATCTCTATCACCCTGGGGATCATTTTTGTGTGATTGGAGGCACATACTAGCACAGCCTTCGTTTTAGCAGATTTCACCCACTAACATTTTCTTATGGTTCTGCAAAAAATTATTTGCATTTCCGTTCAGCAGTCTTGATGTTCTTTTTTGCTTCAAGGTTCTTGATGTTCTCTTCTATTAAAAAACCCTCACTCTCAACAGTGTTCGCTAATATATTTATTTTTCTTGCTCTTCCATTGAACTTCATCGGGCCAGGAGTAATGGTCTTCATCATGAATCAATTGTAGTTTTTCAATGCAGTGACAGTGTTCTTAAATTTCCAGGTGATGGATGGCGTCATGGAGATTCTGAAGACGACGATGTTCCAGGTGGTGAGTCTGACGATGGCAGATCTTAAAACTTAGATTGCTTTTTCTCCAGTAGCCAGTTCTTCTTGTCCACCTGTTGGAGACTGACTGATGGTGTGGCTTTTGTTAACCTGGCCAACAATAATTCTCAAAGGATTTCCAATAATTTCTCTGATGCTTTTGACAAGTTGCTAGTAGAACCTATCCTCTCAAAGTTGAATTTTTGTTTGGTTTTGCTCCTCGCATGTGGTGGGTTGCAGTGGAGTGCATTGTTATGGCTTTTCCTTTCTGCAAATGGCACATTCAACAAATCGCAAAAAGACCTTTAAAAAAAGTTAAAAGGACAGAACCATGCCACGTTCAACATTGATTTCTGTTTGCCAATGTTACGGTTGTGTTCTTAGGAACAGAAATGATGTTTGAGGATAGGAAGGTCACATATGTTCCGATGCAATAAAGTTAAACAGAAGGACTATCTCTTGCTGCCTACCATAAAATGCAGACTATAAGATGCTACTTGTCCCGCAACTTTGACCCGTGCAGCTTGTAGACTAATTCGGCTTGTCTGGATTTCTTCCTCTAATCTGCCACCCGCTTTGACTCTGCCTTTTCTTTTTGCTTTCTATCGTCTAGTATATATCTTTCTGACTTATTGGCCCATTCTCCTGCCTTTAAAAAAAAAAGTCTTCCAAATAATTTTTCTCCTTTGACCTCCTCTGAAATCGGAATGTGTCAGCTGTACGCAGCGGGGATACCAGTAAAAACTGAAAACCGGACACATACGTACCTTGGCCATATGGCCTGGCAAAGCAGAAGAAGAAGAAGTCTGGATTTTTGCAATCTTTATCGGTAGGATTAAATACATGACCAGCCACATTTTCCAACAGCCTATTTTGAGCTTCATTGTAGCTTTCAAACTGGTCACAACTCGTGATAGATTCAAATTCCATACTTAAAATGTTTGAAATCCAATTTGTATCTTTGTGTTGCTTTGTGCACATGTTGATTTTATGTGGTGTTGTAGGCAAAATTTAGTGCTTTTTTTTCCCCAATTAACTTTCTTGTGTGTATAATTTTATCTGCAACTTCTAAACTGCTGCCACTTATAATATGTAAATAGATGCTAAATACAAACCTCTATTTTAAGACTTCCAAAATGTCCGGAAAAATCGGTCGTAAATTGGAGGGGTCGTATGACGGAGGTTTTCACTGGCAGCCGTAGAAAGAAAAAGTTCAGCACAGTTCATACTCTCTTCTTCATGCACACATACAATGACATATTAAAACTGGATTTGGGTCTTTCCAACTCCATAGGATTGTGCAATCGATGTATTACAGTTTCACTTCGCCCACTTCTGTTAATCACCTCCACTCTCGTCCAAAGTCAGTGGTTTTCTTTTTCAAAGTCGGTGGTTTTCGTGCTTTTCCTACGCTTCCCTTGTTGTAGAAAAGATGACGGAAAGCGACTCCGCTTTCAGGCCCTTGACTGTGGTTGTTTCCCTTTGCTCGAAGTCTATGCAGACGACAACAACGGTCGTAAAAACCAACAAAATGGCGGTCGTAAGTCGCGTTTTAGAGGAAGTCGTTTAAGAGAGGTCGTTTACATAGTAAAATGCATCCGTGCCAACAAATCCGGTCTCAAATGAGAGGTGGTCGCTTAACAGAGGGTCGTAAAATAGGGGTTTGTCTGTATTCTGTATATTTAAGGGGTGTGGCTTGTACACTGGTGTTTCTATCTTACAGTAGTTCAAATTCTACGATGAATTCAAACCGTATTGCTACTATGAATAATGTATTTTATATCTGGCATATAAGTTATAACTTACGAATTGAAGGCAAAGAAATAACTTTCATAAGAAAGAACATAAAACTAAGTTTAATAACTTTTGTTTGGGATTTAAGTATTTTTGTTTTGGTGTGTTTTTTCTGAGCTCTCTATTTATGTTCAAAGTTCAACATTGATTTTGAGTCGCTTCACAAACATTCATAACCATCCTTACAGACTGATTTGTAATCATCTGCCAATTGCATTCCACTGCAGTTAATTCCAGAACACTGTTTTAGCTTATTTTTGTGCCCCCCTCCTTTTCTGTTCTTTCTCTACTCCTGTTTTCATTGAATTAATAAAATTGAAAACCCATCAGGTGCTCTAGTATAAGTTGACCCTTTCGCCGCCAATTTTTGCACCACAATGATTTAACACCCATGTCATTAAAAACCTTGAATTCAGGGTCTTGATTTGGGGTGTTAAGGATAGGCCTTTTTTAAGCATGTTGTAAAGGAATCCCCAATATTTCAGACAAAATCTTTTCTTTACCTATGTAAGTTTATTGAATAATTTTGGCTAAAAAATGGCTGGCGGCGAATGGGTTAATAAAATCTAAAGAAAATTTTAAATGCTTTTGCAATTTGGTTATCTCTTAAAAATAACATTTTCTTCGTTCACATGTTGGGCATGAAAGAAATAAACATTAAAAAACAACAACAAAAACGCACACACTTAACTCTTAGCGTCCTATAGCGCACCGATCCGCACCTCACCGTCAGTCCTAAACCGCATGAAAGCGCACCTATCCACGCACGTTGTTTAGTCATATTGCTAAGGAAGTGGAAACTAATGCAGAGAGGAAGCTTTAACGACAGCCGGAAAGCATTCGACTTCCTGTTGTAATGGCTGCCATTTGCAGGGAGGTCGATTGAAGGCTAGTTTTGATCGGTTTTCTTCTAATTTCTTTGGGACATATTTTTGTCATCAAAATGGCGGCGATCCGAACGATGAATGACGATGTTATCGATGTTTTTACCGATAAATTGTGTGCCAATCGTGCTTTTGGACTTAGTTATAGGGGCCAGAGTGACGTGACTGTTGAGACTCATGCTAGTGCAGTGCCTACTTAGGTTAACTTTGACTATCGATCGGCAGAAAATCGTATCGAACGATTCCGACAACCGGTCATCTGCCGAGCATTCGGACACTGTTTTAGACAGCGACTTGGACAGTTTCAATGGTTTTTATCGGACTTAGAGTGGTTTAACACTTTGTACAAAGCATAAAGATACTTTTCACATGAAAACTACGATTGCGAATAATCGGCAGTAAGACCGACAGGTGTGCGTAACATAATTTTTACCTGTTAATTGCATCACCAAAATACTACAGAAAGGCAAGTACTAAGTTAATTTTGTGCTTTTAGTGTTTCTCTGATCATGTAAGTGACTTGTGCTTGCAATGTTTTAATAATAAACACACCACACATTGTTTTTTAACATCTTTGTTGAACACCTTTATTTATTTTTTGTTGTTGTAATAATCAATCAAAATAAACACCAAAAAATGTCAGATTGGCAAAAATAGCATTGTCAACACAGAAAACAATATCATAGCAAGATTACTACAAAGTTTCATTAACTTTTATTCACAAATAATTTCAATATAATATTTTGAATAAGCATAGCCATTTCTTGCTCATTCTGCCAAATCCTTACAGGATTGTGGGCTTGACTCTGCCACTTCCTTATAGGATGCTAAGAGTTAATTCACAATGAACACATAAAAGGAAGTACAGTGTACAGTGGAACCTCCCTTATAAGACCTTAAAACATCTTCCAAAATGAGGTCTTATAAGGGAGGTAATTTTATTACTTACAAAGAAGGGCAATGTCTCAGAGAAGTAGGTCTTAAAAGTTATATGTGAGGGAGTCTTATAATGGGAGGTCTTATAAGGGAGGTTCGACTGTAATAGTAGTTTTTAAGTCAAATTTGTGAAACCTACAAGTGGAAAAAAAAAAGGAAATGCAGGTTACTGAAGAAAGTATGTGCTAGCACAGGCAGACAATGATACTAATGATTTTGCTATTAGCACGTGGCAGACAATGATACTAATGATTTTGCTATTTTGTTCAGTTATTTCAATTTTTGAAATTTTATTGATGTATGGCAAAGCTTTGTTTGCTTTTGCTTTGCTTTTTAGTACTAAAACAAAATATACTAATTCTACAGACATTTACAAGTGATGACTTGTCCCTTTTCTTTCCTACTTTTTCATATTTAAAAAATCCATTGAAAACCTGTAGATGACAGGGATATAATGTTGGGTTAATGTCCATAATCTTGTTGAATAACTGTGTGTCCATTTACATTTTAAAGGGGCACCCTGACGGATGAGTTTTTGCAAGAAATGCATCGACATCACCAGAAAGACAGCCTTTTCAAGCAAGGATCGGAACACTCACTTTGCTCTGGTTTCCTAGAAATCAAACCGTCAAAACGGCAATTCCTCAAAACGGCAATTTCCCCTTGGCCGAGTTGCCAGAGAGAGAAGCCATTTTGGATGGGATGCGTGGAGGCCACTTGAGTGGTTGAAGTGTTTTCTTCTTTGTATTGCAGTAAAAAAAAAATTGGAACTTTTTCCTTTGTTGTGAGCTTTTTCCTTTGTTTTGTCCTTTTGGTAAGCTGTAAATAAAAAGGCTTGTATTGTGGAAGTTTTGTGATTTGGTCTAAGCGACTCAGGCGGCCATTAGAAACGAGAAGGCAAAAGAAGGCACATGCCTCCTCTTTCACTGAAAGAATTTGACTTCCAGCACCTCCACCAAGGAGGACCTCCGCCGATTTAATGGTTTGATTTCAAGGAAACCAGAACAAAGTGAGTGTTGTGATCTCTGTAAAGGGTGTTTTCCGGGTAATCTCGACATGTTTCTTGGAAATGTTACACCAGCTCGTGTGAAGTGTGTTCCCTCCAAGCTCAGTATCTATCATGCTAGATTTTTTTTATTAACCCCTTTTAAAATCAAAATAATCCAAGAGTGCATTTATGAAACAAATGCAAATTGTCATACTTATGTCATATTTGCCTAGCTCATTTTTTCAGTTTGCGAAAACAAATTTTTAATTTTTTTTTGGGGGGGGGGGATACCATAATGTCATTCACACTGAGACTTGAGAAATTTTGTTCAAATTGACATCAGCAGTTTTTTAATTACAAAAATGCTTGTGTGACTGATGCGTTATTCTATAAACATGGATATTTTACCTCCATATACTTCAATTTTTGTTCTTTTCGAACTTGGAATATACCAACCGATAACTTGCTTTAGGGGGAAAAAATAACCACTTTCTAGTTTGTTCATATTTTATCTTTTAAAAAAACCCACATGCTTTTTACTAAGTAATGGTTATGAATATTCTCATTTAACATTACTTGAATTAACACTAATGCATGCCTGCCAACCCTCCCGGTAAATCCGGGAAGCAGTCACGTCTTCCCGGAATTCACGTGAAACTCCCGGATTTCGAAATTTCCAGCTTAGATGACCTCAGAAACGAGTGTTATGAAAACCGAAACTGGTTTTCAGGAAGCTTCGCGGAGCAGAGTTCGTACTGCGCATGTCGGAAGCGGGGGCTACTTCCTCCTGCAATCCTTTGGCGGTCTTTAGGCCTGTCTCACGCCACCATTGAAGTAACCTCGCCACAATGCCGAAGGCAAAGGAGAAGACGAAGGAATGGAAGACCGTCTTTTCAGACGAATACAAAACATTTGACTTCATCGACAGCTGTTTTGCATTTTTGCTGCTGGTAAACTTTAACTTAGAATGACTTCAGTGAGCCTCCTGAGGGCTAGTTTTCACATTTAAAAGAAAAAAGTTTCTCAGCTTCAGGGGGCACAGCCCCCCCGCTCCAGGATTTTGTTTGGGAAAAGTTGGCAGCTGTGCTAATGACTTAAAGCTCTGATTTAAAAAGAAAAGAATAGTTGTTGAACTGTAATTTTTAATCTGGGCTCATTGATGGATGCATGTATCTGTTGTTTCTTTATGAGTTTATCACTAAGTGAGGTGCGATTCTTATTGATCTGTTTCAAAAAACAATATACTCCTTTACACAAGATCTCCCTGTCCTCACTTCTTTATTTCTCTTTTCCCTGTTTAAAAGATAAGTTTGATGAAAAGAAAAGGGGGGAACGGATGTACTGTATTTTCATTGCAGCATAATTATGTTGGGGTTAGTAAATAGTTTACTAATTTATTGTTTATTTTTTATTTATTTTATATTCATTGCAATGTGACATAACATGAAATGAAAAAGTAAGCTATTGTTTATCGCTCTTGGGAAAATTGACTGTAAAGAAAGAAATTTGATGCTGTGTCAGTGATTGTCTTACTGTGTTGAGACTTTAATTGTAATACTTGACCTCTTAGCTTAAGAATTTGGAAAATGTTGTTGCTTGAGTAAAGGAGGGATGAGAGGCTAGACCTGAAATAGCAATGCTTTTTTTTTTTAGAAATGCATACCTTCACAGCAGGCCTATTTTAATTGATATTTATCCTGTAAAATATGAAAATTGGTAACAAAATACGATTTTCCATTCCCTGTTCCGGCAGATCTAAAATCGCCTGTTAGTAAAAGTTGAAATTGTGGACTGCAGTCATTATGAAGCTTTTGATAAACTTATGTCACTTTGTATCTTTTCTTTGTTGAATAGTGTGCCTTCAAAGATTGTGGCAAATAGGGAACTGAAAGGCCCTTTTCTGTTCGCCAGAAAGAAGAAAACGGTCTCAAACAGCCCAAAGGGCATTTGCGCATCATGCTACAAAAGACAGACCTTCATGCATTTTGTTAGCCCTGTTCTTGTGACTCGGCATAACAAGATGAAGCACATCAACAAGAGTAGTTAATTTAGTAAAGTACATTTTCTTGCCTCGTTCCTCAAAATATGGTGTGTTAAAAAAACATTTTTTACAGTTTGGGTTAAAAACAAATATTAGCCTGGGGTAGGCTTCGCTGCTTTTAGCTGTTATGGCTTCGTAGGGCTTTTTGTTTGTTTGAAAGGGTTTATATGTTTTAAATATCTTTTTGCAGGTTTTTTTGTTTTTGTTCTGAACTGGCCACTTCGATCTTTTTTCTGATTTGTTCTTATTGGCTTATGTAGACTAATGTTACCTGTTGGTTATGTTTTTTGTGTGTATCAGCGGGAAACCAGGCCCTGGCGTTCGATGGAGACGAGCATGACAAAGCTGATGCCAACTCCACCAACTCCAATTCTCCTTCACCCAGTCCCAGTATCAATGCCAATCATTCCACAGTATGTACTTCCCATTCTGTGCTTCCCTCCCCTCCCCCTCCACCAGTTTTTTTCTTCGATCCAACTTACCATACTGTCTGGTTGTCAGTTTTGTATGTATCTATTGTCCATTACTGTGCTTTTTGGAATATAAATGTAAAAAAACCATTCAGTATCACCCATGCAAATATTTTCCACCCTCTGTTAACTGCAATGTTATCACTGAATTCTGTATATTAAAACAAACCAAATCAATGATGATCATAAAAAAAATTAAATAAATCAATAGATAAGTAATGTAAAAATGGATTTTTTAATATGCCACATCAAAAAAGCAAACAAACATACAAAAACAGTTATTAGTGTTTGCATAGTATGTAAAGCTGCTCATGAGCTTTTGAAAAAATGAACATACCTGCTTTGAATATTGTCTGGGTTTTGGGGTGGTTTTTTTTAAGCATTCAAAGGCTCGTCATACAAGCATTCAAAGGCTCTGAAATGTATTAACCTTGTTTTGTTCAGGGGGACAAAGTGGATGACAAGGAGAGGAAAAGGCACAAATCCCAGTCAGAGGACGTGAGTATCTGTCATTGGATGTTTCTTTAGCGAGTCTTTATGAACATCTAGGCATCTTTGTGTTTATACACATTTTCTTGTTAAATGTTGGCCCATCTTCTGCACAGTCATATTATTATAAGATTCGTCAGTCATAGTTTGAATAGATAATTTATTGAGCTATTTGTCTCGTGAAATTGGAATCCAACCTGGTTACGGCCCAGCATGGTACACGTAGAAGCATATCCACAATCAGCCCTGCGAAGCTCAGCATCATCCAGTTTAGTGGTGTGTGTGTGTGATAATCTTGAGCCTACAGTTGACCTGGCATGGAAATAAGTGGCATAGTAAATTACCCACATGCCATACCCCTCCATGGCAATCCTGACATTTCTTATGCTAAAATCTCCTTTACATTCAAAACAAATTTTGTGTTTATGTCCCAACCCATCCTGCTTTCCTATATCGGTCCCATCCCTCCCTCAGTCCCCTCGTACCCCCACCCTTCTTTTTTTCCATTCTGCCATTTCCCATTCTTCTTAATAGACGATGTTCAGGGAAAAAGCTAGGGGAGAGCACTTCATGAAAATTAGAATTGTTTACCTCCATTACTCGGTCAAATACCATAGCAACAATGGCACCGAAGCTTGAAACCGCAGGATGCGAGTCAGCGACTTGCAAACATTTTTTAAGAAAAATTAAGGGTTGCCAGTGGCCACAAACTGATAAAACTTGCAAAATGTGACATAAAAATATAAATGACATTAGTTTTTAGAATGATGCACTGTGTTCTAAGTGCTGTATGTCTGCTCAAACCACAGAAATAAAAAGGGGAAAGCTTATACACGCAGTGTTCTGTATAGTAGGAGCGGCGCCACAGCTGATGTCTCAGAACCACCAAATGTAGGACTCTCTCTCTCTCTCTCTCTCTCTCTCTCTCTCTCTCTCTCTCTCTCTCTCTCTCTCTCTCTCTCTCTCTCTCTCTCTCTCTCTCTCTCTCTCATGTGTGCTGCTTTTGCACTGACAAGGTCGTATCGAAACGGCGACACTTCGCTGAGTTTTTTGCCCCAGCTGGCACAGCCAGTGGCTGCTCTATTTTTAACCTCTGTGGCTCAAACACACGAGTCGATAGGCTACGAGAGCTGATGGTAGAGTGACTTCCCCTGTTTGACCGATTTAATTAGGCAAGATCACTCACACACCTACCATGAAATTACTCCCATTAATTATTTCCGAACA
>CM065680.1:66999811-67024811 GCA_017654935.2 Phymorhynchus buccinoides
GAAATCACAAGTTCATTTATGTTTATCACTGTGTGAATGTTGTAATGCAAAATGCAATTGAAGTCCGTATTCTTTTCCTGCATTCTCAGGCAAAGTCTAAAATCAAAATTGTATTGCACTGTATAATGCTGTGTTGTAGTGTGTTGTTTTGCATTGTACTGTAATGCATTACCTTTATCGCCACAGTAGATTGCTGTGAAATTTGGGCTACTCTCATTACTCTCATGTGGTGAGCATGTTATTGGCATGCTGATGATGTAAATGACAAAGCCAGGAGATGGTGTGTGTGTGTGTGTGTGTTGTATGTGAGAGAGAGAGAGAGAGAGAGAGAGAGAGAGAGAGAGAGAGAGAGAGAGAGAGAGAGAGAGAGAGTGCGCGTGTGTGTGTGTGTGTGTGTGTGTGTGAGACAGAGAGAGAGAGAGAGAGAGAGAGAGAGAGAGAGAGAGAGAGAGAGAGAGATTTTGACCATTAACAACCCCTTAGTTGGTATTTGGTACTTTATAGTCACAGAGGCGTCTCTGTGAAATTCAGGTTGCTCCCACCTGGAGAGCATGTTGCAGCCAGAGACGCGCCACCCTCTTTCTTCTACTATTATTTGCATGCAATTTTTGTGCGACTGATGAGGAAGGAAAAGGGGGGTAAATTTTGACCAAATGACAACTTTTTCGTTACCACTGGGTTTAACGTGTGCAAGTGCATGGGCACACAGGACCTCAGTTTATCATCTCATCTAAAAGACTCCACGTTCAGACCATAAGGCCTAGTGCAGAGTGAGAGGAAAAATCCCCTGTACCCAGGTTCAAACTCGGGTTTACTGTATACGAGGTGAACGAGTTACCTCCGCTCTGTGTCACTCTACGCTGGGTTCTTCAAATTTGTGCAAAACGTGAGCTCACAGGACTTCACTTTAGTTTTAGTATGTATCTCTTTTTAAATATTTGGCACTTGAGACGGTAAGGTGTACATGATGACTTCTGATCGTAAGTAATAATTTATTCTGTAATTTTATTACAATCATCAACAACAACAAAAATATTTTAAAAAAAGAAGATATATATGACAGCGGATATAAAGCTAACAACAACAAAAAAGAAAGAACAAACAACAGTTTATTTACATAAACTTGGGTAATAGTTCCACACAAAATTATTACTTTTGTGATACTACTGATGACGAGACCAACATTTTCTACAAGTGACCAAAAGAAAATAGGTGAAATGAGCTGAATCTTTGTGGTGATCATAATTAAACACAATCTTATTCATTAGAGCTTGTCTGTCAATCTATGACTACTGCTGGGCATGCCCAGCCCACAACGCTCTATGATGCCAGACCTGGCCAGGGGAAATGGAGCTACAGGTGCAGGTGCTTGGGTAGCCGCCTCAACCTGGAGAAGGCAGCTGAGTTTTGTCTTCAATCTTGGCGACTGATAGGAAAGTCTGACATTTAGCCAATTGAATCGACCGCAGAAGAAAAGGAAGAAGCTGAGCATCTTCAGAGGAGAAAATCTGCACTAGACAATCATAGCTAGGCACATGAAGGCGCAAACTTTCAATTAATCAGTTAATTTTTAATAATAAAACTGATTAGTGCTTTAAAATAAATGCAAAGAGGAGAAGGCTAATAAAGAGGCTTGACCAAAAAATGAAATAAAACAATAAATGTATATTTTTGAAAATAAATCAAATCAATAAATGTAGAATTTTTAATTCTGCTTGTACACTTACAAAATATCTGAAGAATTCAGGACGAAATAAGGCTTTACGCCCTCTTCGGCCTTGTGGGGCCCAGAAGAATTCAGGACATTTTTTATCCTGCTTTAATCCATTTCTGCCTTCCATTCCTTCTCTGTCTTCCTATTTCTCTTCTACAGCAAGTTTGAAATAATACACCTACCAGTAGTCTATATTTTTGGCTGTCCTCACCCTCTCCCAATTGCTAACCACTCTGTGGCTGCCTCCTGGATTGAAACACTAGGTACATTGCAAACCTCGCAATCCAAAGCAGAACAGCAGTAAATAAAAGTTACATAGTTACATGCAACAAAAACTCCCACATCACGTTTAGGTTTTCTACTCAGGATCTAAACATTATGATGGGTATCTGTACTTCACATTATTGTCACAATCCTCTATTCAATAACCAAATGCTTTGGCTTTTTTTCTTCTTCAAAAAGTACCCAAGCAAATGATAAAAAACTCAAAACATACAATTTAATAACATCACAGTATGGCTACATTTTTCTCAGAACTCCTCCTTTGTGCTTCATATGCAATTTTAATAGTTTGAACAAAATTATTTCATACAAAATGTTTTTACTGGTGGGCTGTTGTCTTCATACTGTCTTGTGTAACTTTGTATGTTGTTTAATTTATGCAAATTGGTAAATGCTTTTAAATAAATGTGCTAAAGACATTTCAACCACAACAGCAACAGCAAAAACAAGAAACACTCAAACTTTTAACTCACACATAAAAGCTTTCCTAAATGGAACATCTGGCACCATGATAACAACAACGAAAACTATCAGAACTATTTGGCATGAGGAACAGCAGCACAAAACCAACACAACACACTAACCACAACTAAACCAACTGCAGCAAGCTCTGCCTTAAAGGCACATTCCCACCGCCTTCACGGACCTGGTCCGTAATTGTATTTGGTGCTATTCTATATGTGGATATAGTTCAGATCTATGGTGCTGTATATTTACATTTCTCCACCACAGAAACACTGCCACACACACTGCAACATACTTATCCCCACAACCTCAATTGGTACATCTTCAGATCATTGCTGGTTTAATACACATTCCAGTTGCTTTTCATTCAAGAGTTTCCAAGTTTGTCATATTCATAGGCACACCAATGCTATACATGTTCCATCCACTTGGAAATCATGATTCAGACTCTGCTGTAGCTCTTTGCACTTGAAATGATATGTATGTTCCAAACGTCTTGGGTGTCCGTTGTAAGAATCAGGTGCAGTCTTTACAGTAGAAAAGTCAATGGAGTTATTTCTCGTTTTGATATCAACACCCACACACATGCACTGTTCAAAATGTCATGATGTCTTCCATCCGGCAATACTGTCTGATATGCTCCCAAGTAATATTTCTGCTTCAAATCTGAACTTATCAGTTAAATACAAAAAGCCTTTTGTAAATCACTACTAAATGTCCTCACAACTTGAATACATGCCATTTGATGTTCAATAACACCGCTTCATAGCCTTGATCTGATTGCAATTCATCTCTCAGCATTTAGCTGCTCAGATTATAAACGTGTTAACAACAAAGCATAAATTAAACAGTTTTAGTTCTTGACAAGTAGGCCGTATTGACAGCTAAACAAAATTGCATGTAAGGCATTTTAAAATCAAATATTTGCAATGACCAATTAGTGTCTTTTGGAGTCTTCTACAGTTAAGCATGACTTCTTCAACATTAATATGAAATGTATAAAATAAAATAAAAATAAGAAAGTAAAATTCAACACAGGTTTGATTTTTGAAAAACTTTAAGCATGACTTCTTCAACATTAATAAATGTGAAACATAAAAAACAAAAATAAGAAAGAAAAAAAGGAAGAAAATTCAACACAGGTTTGATTTTTGAAAAACTTTTCATTGGCTCTGAAGCATTACAAAATGAACGGACCTTAGTTCATACAGGATAGCTGTTGGTCAGTTTTTTATTTCAACGGGCATTGACGGCAGTCACATCATCCAACCACTGGATTGCTTAGCAACACTTGTGATCTTCTTGCAACATTAAGACACCATCCGACAAAGACTCTTATAACGTCGTATAATGCTCTCATGCCACAGCCAGTATGAACACCGAGCTGCTGCACCAGATATGTCAAGATTTGTACACGGGGACTATACAAGTTATTTAGCACTGGCCACATTAGGAACTATACAGGTAGCTGTTGATGACACTGGCGGTTCATTTCTTGAGGAGCTGTTTGCGCTGCTGCTCGAGGAGTCCCTCCAGGTGGTCTGCCCGCTTGCAGGCAGCCTGGTACTGCTGCTTGAGTTGGGTCACCACTTCTTCCTTCTTTACGATCGCCTGCTTCACCCTGCACGACACACACCGTTATCTGGTCTACACAATTTCACATTAAATCATGCCATGTCTCTACACATTTACACCTCTCCTCACACAAATAAACAGTGGTTCTATGCCCCACCCCCCCCCCCCCCCCCCCCCCCCCCCCCCCCCCCACCCCATCCACCCCTCTCTACTGAGTTCAAATAAGGCGGCTACATGCATCAGACAAAAAACTATAAATACAAAAAAGTTCAAAGCACTTTGATTTGTAATCATGTGTACTGATTCTTTCAAAGCATACATCTTTTTATGTCCCTGTGATACTAAAAGCTCAGTACCATGTCTGTTTGGGTTTTTCTTTGGTGTTTCATTTTTATTTTTTTAAAGAATAATAGAAAAATGGAACAATAATAAGCATTAAAACCACAAATACCATTCAGATTCTATTTAAGAATGTCAGATACCCGTAAACAGGCCCAACAGTTTAATATTTCAAATTATATACAGACCTGCCCAGGCCCCTAGTACCTCTCAGTAGTAGAACCCCATTTTTCAGTAGTTTCACAGGCGTTTTCAGTAGTATGAAAGTTGCGGCATTTCATTTAGTAAGTGCATTCTTAAGTATACAGTACGACTAAATTTCAAATTAAATGTATATATGGTGTGACAACTAGCATGTTAAATTTTGTAAAAAAAAAGATGACGAAAAAAGTGAAAATCCAAACAGTACACACACACACACACACGTGCATTCAACACTGACACAAACTGTGTGTGTGTGACTGCTAAACTCTGTGTGTGTGTGTGTTAATTCGTAGGAACTACGGACAAATCGTAGGACTAGGCATGTCTGTATATATTAGACCAACTGTAGACAAGGACCCTTCAAAGAGATCCCCCTCCCCAAATGTAAAAAGTCTTGAACATATTGAAAACTGTATCTATACATTATAGACAATATGGTCTGAAAGGTATCGCATCCATTTTACAATCTTTTTCCTACCTCATTTTCTGTACACAAACACCACATTCTGCATCATAACAGCCAGTTTTCTGGAATCCCAACATTTTCATTTCTTCTTCCATTCAGTGCCCACAAACAATGGAATCCACTTTAGGGCATTTACAATTAAAGTTCAAGGTCGGTTATAAAAAAAAACACCATAACACACTTTCTAACTTCCATCTCCAAAATCTGCACACAAACCAAACATTCTTGCCCACATAACAGCCAAATCTTTTAAAAATCCCCAAGCACTGACCGTTGGTGAATTTCCTCAATTTCCGCGTCCTTGCCCTGCTTGATCTCCTCCACCTCCTGCTTGGCCTTCTCCATGTCCAGGCGGTGCCTGGCCCGCAGCTCCGAAATGTCGTTTTTGATGCGGCGGTTCTCGTCCTCGGTGGTCACTATGCGGTCAGCAAACTCTTGCCGTATGATGTCAGAGACGTGGCCGCGCTCCTCTTTCATTTTTTCCAGCAACTGCAAATAATAGCATTAGAAATGATAGATAAAAAAGCTGTGATGTAGCTGACAAGAAACCATTGTTTATAGAAACTCTTCTCGTTTTTAACAACGATGCAATAACAAATTTACAACAGATCAGGCAGAGAATGATGTTGTTGTTGTCGTACCCTGGCTAAAAGACTCCAAGGATCATCCCCAAAGCCGAAGCACTTGAACACTATGGTACAAATGCACCAGCTAGGGTTGAGAACATTATGTTTGTGACCGTTTTTGATTACCCCGCCACGTGGGCAGCCACACTCCAATTTCGGAGGATTTGGGAGACTGATGTTATGCTAGGAGCTTGTCATGGCTAAAGGCAATCCGCATAACTGTGCAGAGCATAACGAAATTTTGATGTAGCCTTGATGTTCTAGCCTATGTCAATTGGTCTGACACAGCCTTAAGCCAAGGTGAGTGGAGAATGCTTTTTTTATACCGATAATAGCAAATTTGTCCTTTTCCCCCCGTTCATTTATGCAAGAAATTATTTACACATACAAACAGGAGTGAACAACGGGAGAATGAAAAGAGGTTTAGGCTAAATTGGACTGGGTTTGTTAAAAAACCCACAAAAACAAGAAACATCTACTCAAATCCAGGCACTAGGCTTTGTGTGATTTCAAACAAATTGGGGTGTGTGCTACATGCTCTGTTAAAAAACTGGAACAGCAGGGTACTTCAAAGTACAACTGACCTTCTTGATGTCTCTGATCTCCTCCTCCTTCTGCCTGATAATCACCTTCAGGCGCTCATTTTCACCTTCTATCTCTGTCGATTTGGCCTGCAAATATGACAGTTTCACACAAATCTGTTCTGTTTTTAACCCTTTCACCGCCAACGTCGCATATTTGCACCACAATGATTTAACACCCATGTTACTAAAAGGCATCAAATCAGGGTCTGTTATCCAAAGACCCTGTCCTCTTAATTTAGGGAGGTAAGGATAGGCCTTACTAATATGTTACACAGGAATCCCCAGTATTGCAGACAGATTGTTTTCTCTACCCAGGTAAGTTTGATGGAAGTTTTTTGCTGAAAAATGGCTGGCGGTGAAAGGGTTAATTATTACCTCCTCTGTTAAGGAGGTTACATTGTTTTCCTCATTGGTATGCCTTTTTTGTGTGGTGTGTGCGTACACAGCTTTACTTAAACAATTAAAGCCAACATTTTATGTTGAGTAATGCTATCACCTTAAAAATATTTCTATTAACAAAACAGGACATACAGAATGACATTTTGAAACTCTAGATCACAGCAATATGGCACCACACACAAAAATCACATACAGTGCCTCTTTACCAAGGCAAGTGTTTTTTTGCAATCAAATCAGCACTGGCACCTTACTTTCTTGTAGATTAAAAACAATGCCAATTGCAACAAGATCATTTCACATTCGGGGGGAGAACTTACATAATTTAGTCCAACAGGGAAAGGACAACTTTCATGTTTTCTTTGCATGTGATCAATCTCATTAACATTAATTAACTTTTTTGGGGTGGTGGATTAATAATACATGTGGAATACTTTCCAATGCATACAACAAAATATGGCAACTTATATGTATATAAAATATAAAGAACATGAGAGCACTCAAGTTAACTTTAAAGACCCACCACGTCACGTGTCAAAATCATGGTTTTCACGTGTTTTCCCTCTTATAGCTGGTAAGAAATCTTAAGAAATTTTCCAAGCATAAGAGGGAATGTGACACGTGACGTGGGGGGTCCTTAAATACAAATGGTAATCCTACATCACTGGATCAAGAATGTGATACATTTTCCCTTGTTGAAAATCCAATGAAGTACCGGTACTAACAAAGCATTAAAGACCCACCACGTCACGTGTCAAAATCATGGTTTTCACGTGTTTTTCCTCTTATAGCTGGTAAGGAATCTTAAGAAATCTTCCAAGCATAAGAGGGAATGTGACACGTGATGTGGGGGGTCTTTAAACATCTCGAGCAAAGGAACTTTAAGTTTTGAAGTAAAGTCATGGTAAAAAGATTGACTTGTTCAAAGTCCTATGTAAACTTTCCACCAGCAGTGGCTTCCAGGCCCCACCTTGATTTCGTTGAACTTTTTGACAGCCCTCCTCTCCGAGTTCTCCAGCTCCCTGGTCTCTGCTTCAAACTTCTCCCTCAGTCGCCTGCACCACACACAAAACATCAGTCCATGGTTGTATAAAGGAATCAAACTCTGCTTCAAACTTCTCCCTCAGTCGCCTGCACCACACACCACACACAAAACATCAGTCCATGGTTGTATAAAGGAATCAAACTCTGCTTCAAACTTCTCCCTCAGTCGCCTGCACCACACACCACACATCAGTCCATGGTTGTATAAAGGAATCAAACTCTGCTTCAAACTTCTCCCTCAGTCGCCTGCACCACACACCACACACAAAACATCAGTCCATGGTTGTATAAAGGAATCAAACTGCTTCAAACTTCTCCCTCAGTCGCCTGCACCACACACAAAACATCAGTCCATGGTTGCATAAAGGAATCAAACTCTGCTTCAAACTTCTCCCTCAGTTGTCTGCACAAAACATCAGTCCATGGTTGCATAAAGGAATCAAACTGCTTCAAACTTCTCCCTCAGTCGCCTGCACCACACACCACACACAAAACATCAGTCCATGGTTGCATAAAGGAATCAAACTCTGCTTCAAACTTCTCCCTCAGTCGCCTGCACCACACACCACACACAAAACATCAGTCCATGGTTGTATAAAGGAATCAAACTGCTTCAAACTTCTCCCTCAGTCGCCTGCACCACACACCACACACAAAACATCAGTCCATGGTTGTATAAAGGAATCAAACTGCTTCAAACTTCTCCCTCAGTTGTCTGCACCACACACCACCCACAACACATCAGTCCATGGTTGCATAAAGGAATCAAACTCTGCTTCAAACTTCTCCCTCAGTCGCCTGCACCACACACACACCACACACAAAACATCAGTCCATGGTTGTATAAAGGAATCAAACTCTGAAATAATACAGCTTCGCATGGGCGCTGCAATGTTTTTTTTCTCTACAAAATATCAAGTCTTTCGTCAATGAATATATGTGGCAGTCCTTGTGAGTTGGCATTTGCAGATCAATGAATGGATCTATGAGTGCAATAACAACAAAAAAGACTCGCACCTGGTGTATGAAATTCTAAGCATATAATATTATGAATGAAAGGATCTGTGTTTGGAATTCTTAAAAAAATGACCCACAAGAGTCACATCAAACAAATGTGGTAGTTCGTAAATATGTAAGCACATACTTTTTGTGTCTATGATTGGATCTAAGGATGGGCTAAAAAAAAAAAAAGACTAACACAAAACAAATATGATAGTCTGTAAGATTGCAATAGTTATCAATAAGTGGATCTGTGTGCATACCAGGCCATAACCTCCAACAGGTCCCTTCCATGATAATGTGTTGTAAACACCTACGAAGACCTATTTACGAGTCTGATTCTGCATGAATGAATCATCCAGATAACTTATTTGTATCGGTAATAGGTATCAAAATCACTTTTCTGTGAAGCAAAATCTACACAACTGAACTAATAATCTGGGTATGAACAAAACTGAGAGAAATTCGGGTAAAGTTGATCACAAAAGGCTGAGTGAATGACAGGAATGAAAGAACATAGGATCAGCGCTTGACAGACTGCTGTAAATTGGATCAACCCAGGTAAAATTAAGCGCTAAATAAAATAACAGCGTGCATTGTTGGTTGATTATTGTAAACAGGCTAGAGTTTAACTCATGACCAAGCTCAGGTCTTATAAAAGTATTTATATAAAAAATAAAAAATAAACTTATTCTCCTTTGCTGACTATAGTCAGGCAAAGGACAATTATAGATATTAATATTGGGGCAGTGGGTTGATGCTCTGTGCTTGTAACTTCCTTTAATCTGCCACTCTCTTTGACTCTGCCTTTTCCTTTTCTTTCTATCACCTACTATCTTTCTGACTTATTGGCCCATTCTCCTGCCTTTAAAAAAAAATCTTCCAAATAAATTTTCTCCTTTGAGCTCCTCCGAAATCGGAATGTGTTGGCTGTACACAGCGGGAAGACCAGTGAAAACTGAAAACGCTCACATACTTACTTTATCTATTATGGCCTTTTGGCCTGGGAACGCAGAAGAAGAAGAAGAAGATAATATAACAACAACAAATAAAAAATAAAAGAAAGTGTACAAACCTTAACTTGGTTTCAGAACCTTTTTCGTTTTCTTCTCTTGCAATGCAGGAGTCTTCTTCTAGACGGGCAATGACAAGCTCAATCTCCTTGTCCCTCTCCTTGCGTACCTGTCGAAGAAAAAAATTCCTACCACGGTAAACACAATACATTACAATTACTCAAACAATTTAACTCACGCCTTCCGTATCAAACGTCTTGCCATTTTGCATGGCTAAAACTACAACTGTTGATTATATATTATGATGCTATGCAAAAATATCACAAAGAACTACTTTTGAGATACGCTTCTTCAAATCAGTATGCTTTGAGCACCTGTCTATCTATGCTCTTGCCTACAAAGAAAAGTAACGTGAAGGTGCATTCTGTCTGCAAGGCATGTAAAAACATGTAGGCATGTCACCTGTTCCTTCAGTTCCCTCTCTTTCTGTACGAGCCAGGTGTCGTGCTTCTTCTTGTAGTTTTCCTCCCAGGCCTCTTTCTCCAGCTGAAGGCGTTCCTGCAGCTCTCGAATCTCCGTCTGAACACAGAGCAAACATGACAAAACATGAGCACAACACAGTCACAAAGTGTCCTTGCGCTAAGACAGACCAAAGTTTTCACAACTATTTTTAAATTACAGCAGAGCTAAACTCATGTGACATGTTGGTGCATTGCCTTTTTGCTTATGAATAATAGAACAAATGTTTACCTACAACCTTTTTTATACTTTCACTTCTATACATAAGAAAGGGAAGTGGGGTGGGAGGGGAGAGATCTTTTAAAAAAACAAAAAACTTTTGGGGTGAGGGAGAAAAGAAGTGGGGAGAGGATCTGTGTGTGTGTGTGTGTGTGTGTGTGTGTGTGTGTGTGTGTGTGTGTGTGTGTGTGTGTGTGTGTGCATGTGCGTGTGTGTTATGTCTGCAAGAGTGTCTGTTTTTAAAAGGGAACAAAAACGTTATTCAAACTGTAACAAACAACAATACTGGACTAATCAAAACAAAAACTGACAGAACACCAATCTACCACATCCCAAGACTTTACCGAAAAATCTGATTTTGTAATCAATCACAAGTTCCTTATTGCATTTTCAATCATACAGTACTGCAAAAGTGCAAGGTTATTAGTCTGGGAAAAAACAAGTATGGTCTTATAGTCTGTAAAATACGGTACATGTTCACAGGACTCCCAGGGACCCCCATTTGGGGGTCTATGAAGTACTAGAATTCTAAGGGACCCTCTAAAAGAATGTGCATGGGGTCCCAGGGATGCACTATAAAAATTCTTTTTAGCATTCACAATGTAACTGGGACCTTCTACCCCTCCTCTAGGACCCTCTATACCGTAAGTGAATGAGTCCCTGGGACCCCTTGTTTTGCGGGACGATTGGGAGCCCTGAATTGTCCTATCCACTCACGCTGTGCCTTCGCTCCTGCTCCTCCTTGGCCTTGTCGAACTGCTCCTTCATGGCGGACAGGGCCAGGCGGTTGGAGTCCTCCAGCTGTCGGCGCACCGCGTCCAGCTCCTGCCGCTGCCGGCTGGCGTTGCTGGCCAGCCGGTCCTTCTCGTCCTGAACCTCGTTGTACATCCTGCGCCGCTGCTGCTGGTACGACTCCTCTTCCTGCTGCAGCTGTTTCTCGTACCTGAATGAACCGGAGGAGTTTTTATCATTACCTGATGACAGGCTGTTGTTTGTCTTTGTGGTAACAATTTGTGTGTAGGTTCTTTTTCATTCTTATTATGCAGCAAGACACAATACTGTAACTGATGATTGATGCATACTGTGTATGAATGAATGTGAATCCCTTTATATTCACTTTACATTCCCAGTCTTCTTGTTTTCACACGTTACATAAGCAGCTTCACTGTGCAACCTTGAGGCACTTCTATCTGCATTGTATTTTTGCTCCATATTTCGTTTCGTTTTTGTTTTTGCTGTTGTTGCTTTTTGTTGTTGTTTGCTTTGTTCCGTTTTTTTCACTGCACTGTCCGGTTAACCTTTGCTGTTCTTTGCTATCGATCTACATAACAGACATTTCCTCAAACTGCCTCATGTCAAGATTTTGCTGTAAAAAACCCTTCTCTGTTCACTCCACCTCCACTACCATTCCCCTGACCTCTCCTTGCCCAGCTGCCTCTCCCTGGCCACCGCCGCCTCCTTCTCCTGGGCCAGCTGGTCGCGCAGTTCCTCCGTCATCTTCACGTAGCGCTGCGCCGCCCGCTCGTCCGACTCCAGCAGCTCCGCCTCGTGCACCTGCTTCAGCTTCTTCACCTCCGACTTGTGCTTGGCGATCAGGCGCTGGATTTCTGGCTCCAGGCCTTTCACCGTCATGTCCTGAGGAAGACAGTGTGGAGCTCAGATTTAACCTCATATGCAGATAGCTGCTTTCAATAAGTGTATACAGTGGAACCTACCTTATAAGACTTACCATTATTAGACTCCCTCACACATAAGACCTACTTCTCTGAGACATTGCCCTTCTTTGTAAGTATTAAAATTACCTCTCTTATAAGACCCCTCCCTTATAAGACCTCATTTTAACTGAGAACTGAGAAAGAGCGCTATATAAATTCCCATTATTATTATTATTTTGGATGATTTTTGAAGGTCTTATAAGGGAGGTTCCACTGTAGTTAATTTTGACAGAGTGGTAGTAGTTGTGAGAGTGGTAATATTAGCCACACACACACACGAACACACACCACACCACACACAAAGCATGCACAAGGACACACAAATAAACACATGAACATGCACAAGATTAAAGCTTTTTGTATTATAAAGAGTACACACACATACACAGACAACTTCTTATATTGAATCCACAGAGAACGGAAAAAGCAAGATCAAGTCGAAGGCTGTGCAACCAAGCATGATTAACTTATTAAGAATGGATAATTATCTTTGTATGATTCCAACACAGTATTCATGCTTTAAACATGACTACAGCTCGACCAGCTAGTCTGGACCTCACAGAATCCTTAAAAATGAACAGGGACGGGGGTGGGGGGAGAGTTGGGTTAGCTCACGTAAAAGATCACTGTTATTACAAGATAAAAAAAACCATAATCTGAGAATGAAACCCACCTTTATCTTCTTGGTTTTCTCCTCGATCCACTTCTCTCTCCTCAGTTTCTCTGCCGCCATGTGGATCTCCTTCAGTTTGGTTACTTCCACTGTGTGGCTGAAACACGAACAACGGTAATTCAACATCACTGCAGTATTACTCTTCTTCTTCTTTGATCGTTCCGACAGTTTCCTGTCAATTATGAGTGCAGATGAGTCATCCTGGCGTTATGCGCCTAACTAAGAAATGGTTAGGCCCAGCATAACCGTCTTCGGCTGGAGGAAATCGTTTTGAAAGTGTTTCTTGGAAAAAGGCAGGAGAATGGACCGGTAAGGCAGACAGACAGTTGATGACAGTAAGCAAAGGGAAAAGGCAGAGTCAAAGAGAGCAACAGATTAGAGGAAGTTACAAGCACAGAACTTCCAGAAGGTGGGGAAAGTATTTATACAAAAGACCCCCCAGTATTCCCACGGGGAGCTGCAGTGCTATTAAACCACCAGTATTAGTCACATGTGTCATAGAAATGCCACGTAACTACCACTCCTAAAAAGAGTTATGAAAATTTAGCTGTTTTTTACTTCATTTATTTTCTCATCTTCATTTTTGTGTGTTAATGTGTAGCGTTTTTGATGTTTTTTGAATGATTTTATTTAATATAACTATCTATTCTATCTATATACTTACTGTTTCACTACGAATGAGTTATTCCTTCCAATTTGGAGCAAATGCCAATTTACCAAAGACCAAAAAGTTATAGTCTTAACAAGACTAGATTACTTCCCTTGGTCTACACAGCCAATACCACTAAGCTGCCGTGGATCCCACTCGCTACGTCACTTCCGGGGAGGCAACTTTAAATCATGATAAATTTTTTAAAACCAACCTTCCCAATGATGTTTTCGTCGGAGGGAGGAGGGTGGGAACCTTTGATCGTAGTGAAACGGTAAGTATATAGATAGAATAGATAGTTATATTAAATAAAATCATTCAATCTATTCTATCATGTTACCGTTTCACTACGAATGAGTTGATTCCCAGCGAGGAGGTGGGTAAGAAAACATTGTTGAAACTTCACTCCAACAAACAAAAAACAATACCCACAAGACAAACCTGACAGGGAACGCCAGGGGTAACCTGTAAGGGAGAGGACATAATAACAATTAGATAACCAAAACATCCATACCCCCAAACAGCATAAACATATGCATACCAACACCAGAACAAAAAATAGCATAAGCTTATCGTTAGACCAGAGAAAAAGGAGTCTGCGCAAGCACCACCTTCCTGATGCCAAAGGTGTCGTCCTGCCTTCTGGCGGAGAAATGGCGAAGGTAGAAGCTAGCAAACGTGGACTGTCACTTCCAGTACGCAGCTTCCATAACGCTGGACAGCGCCACTCCCTTAATCATAGCCAGGGATGTGCTGAAAGCTCGGATTTCATGGGCTCTCAGAGGATTAGTGAGCAATGACCAGTCGGCACTTATATACGCTAAGTTAAAAGCGTTCACCAACCACCTAGAAATGGTTGACTAGAAATATCCCTCATGTATTTCTCGTTCAAGGAAAAGAACAGACGGCGTTTGTGCCCCCGGAAGGGGGAGGTCCTCTTAAGGAAAAACTTAAGAGCTCTGACGGGGCACAGGAGTCTATCAGAAACAACAGGGCCGAGAATAGAGAGAAGACTTTAAACCGTAACCGAGGGAGAAGCAATCTGAGCAGGATGATTCTTGGCCCTAAACTTGGTACCCGCGAGAGACAGAAGGGTACCGAAAGCATCATCCTGGGGCAGAACCTGAGTGGACTCCACCGAGACAATATCCTGGAAAAGAAGCCAGGAGATGACAAACTCCGCATGGAGACACCCAGGGCAGCCAAGGCCGAAACAAAACGGACTATGAGTGGCCGGACCGGGCCACCACACGCTGCTACGCCCTTACGAACCGGAAAAATATCGAACGAAGTGGCGAGTATGAGTCAAAAACGAAATGGCCCACATCTGGACAAGACTTGTTCAGAATGGGCAAGCAAAGGATCGATGATGGGATAGAGACAGCTAGAACTAAATGGTAAAGATGAGAATCCGCAAAACAGCAGATTCAACCTCCGAACTAGCAAACTGAGAAGCCACGGTATGAATGTGCGACTGCACTCCATAACCAACTCTACATGCTAAGACCGTAGGAAGGTAAAAAAATGAAAACTGCCCCTGACGTAGGGACAGACCGAAACAGCAACATAGTTGCTATCGCATGACGTCAAAACTAACCAGATGACGCGGAAATGTCCCCACCAAAGAGGAAAACATGTAGACAAAAGCGAAACAGTGTGCAAACGTGACGTCGACTTAACCCATTCCAACGCCACCCAGTCGAACAACTGAGCTGACGGCTGGGCATGGAAGATCATGTTAGCCGGACAGTAAGGTTCGATCGGGACGGAACCAGACCGAAAAGGATGACTGGAACGGGTGAACGAAATAACTGGTTGAACAACTCATGGTTGTAACCAGAGGAAACGAAGGTCTGAAACAGAGCAAGTAAAACCATGCCTGCCAGAACAGACAACATTCGAAAGAACGGTGAAGCCGGGGCCGTTGCCACCCAAAAAATTCGTTCAGAAGGAAGGCAACAAGGGTACGGTTGAACAACTCTCGGTTGCTGTCCTAGAGAGAGCTTGAGTCCCTCACTAAAGGCGAAGATAAGAGAGAGAGCTGTCGTATTGTCTCCGCAGATGGAGACCCATTTCTGGGTGAGACGGGCTGTGAAAGACTTCAGAGCCCTGGCTACTGACTCCATCTCCAACAACTCGACTGAAAGCACGATCTGTCTTGATTGGGCCCAGAGGAGAATCTCTTCTGCTTTCCTTGAAAGAGCCGGAGACCGTGTTCCTCCCTGGCGACGAAGATATGAGAGAGCTGTCGTATTGTGTCCGCAGACGGTGACGCATTTCCCGGAGATAAGGACTACAAAAGACTTCAGGGCCCTGGTTACTGCTTCCACCTCCAAGAGGTTGATGTGAAATTTCTACTCTGCCGAAGTCCACTGACCCAAAAATTCGACTCGATCCAAATGGGCGCCCCAGCCCGTTGTCGAGGCATCTGTGTGAAGAAAATCGCTGCTGTTGCATGGGACGGATAGGCACCGAGCTGTTGAGCCACTCGAGAATCATCCACTGTTACGTTGACTCGAGGAACCAACTGCCGTGAGACACTAGTTGCTCGAGAGGCAGCTGAGACAGTTTCCTTTGCGACAGCAGTCGTTGCAGTGGCCGTTAGCGCAACCGTGCGAGAGGAAGCAAATCCGCTACCGATTCCATAAGTCCCAGTAGACGGAGAAGCTGACGAGCAGAGAGCGAAGTCTAGGCCTGAACGTCGAAACAATCTCGACGATGGCTTTGACCCGAGTTACCGACAGCTGCACTGAAAACCGCTCCGTAACGAACTTCATGCCGAGGTAGCTGAAGGAGGCTGACGGAGTCAGCTCTGATTTCCCGTCGTGAATGCGAAAACCCAGTCTTGGACAGTCGAACAAGAGTGTCCGTTTGTGAGAGGCACAGGGCTTGCGAAGCTGTTAGCAACAACCAATCGTCCAGGTAAACGTGAAGACGAATAGCCCGGGACCTGGCCAGACGAACGAGCTCCTTGGTGATTCCTGAGAAAAACCAAGGGGCCGGGGACAGGAAGGGCAACAAACTGATAAGCCCTGTGTTTCCAGACGAAGCGAAGGAAACGTTGACGTGAAGGATGGATGCACGCGTGAAAATATGCGTCCCTCAGGACGAAGGAGTAGCCCAGTCGTTCGGGAGAATGGAGAGACGGATTGAAGCCGCTGTTTCCATTTTGAACTTGTCGGTGCGAAAAAACCTGTTGAGGGGGGACAAGACCAAGACCGGGCGAAATTCTCCGCTTTTCTTGGGGACCACGACAGACGAGAGAAGAATCCCGATTCCGTAGGCACAATCTGAACAAAGGCTCCCCTATTGACAGAGCGCAGAGACTTCTCTGTCGATCGCTTCGAATTAGACTGGTCTTGCGGGGGCGGCTGGTAGCTGAGGTAGCGAAAGGTACACCCTCGAGACGAATCGGCTCTCGTGGAGACAAAAGGAGGAGGCCTGAAGTCCATGCGCGCGCGCTTGGCTTGGGGGGAAGCAACCCCCCGGCCGGCAGACCTGGTAGCCAACTCCACGATGCGTTCCTGACCCCAGTCCAGTCTCCGTTCCTTGATCCGCTCCAGGTTGTCCTTGAGGGAAGCCTGATGAAAAGTAGAACGAAGATCAGTGGGGCCAGAACGAACGGTCGAACGATCCAGCAGGGAGAGAGGAACTTACAGTCCTTGAGGACCACGTCTCTGAACGTGGCCGCTAGTTGCACCTTAGAAGAGGAGGCCACGGACGAACTGGAGCTCACAGCTTGGTAGAACGAAGCCAAGGCAACGCCCAAGGCACGCTCGTCGACGTCATCACGCAGTCTAAAGTCTTCAGGTTTGGAAGAATTCGTTGAGCCGGCGATGAGCGCCAGGGACTGAAGCATTGACGTGGCTAACGACGAGGCTCGAAGAATAGAGTACATGGATCTCTCCAAGATGTTGAAGGCCGGCCCATGAAGACTGAAGTTTGCCTCATTCAGCGCCCATAACAAAGGGAGGAACGTACCTACGGGGACACAACCGAGTGCGAAGGCACAGGCACAAAGGGATAGCCAGCTGAAACAGTGGGAAGAAGACCTTCTTCACAAAGGCGCCGGGTTGAGACGGAACAGGCTCCGGCAGAGGGGGAAGAGAGACGTCGTCGTCAGGCAACGGCAGCGGCTGAGACCACAGGGTAGAGTTAGTCTTACGAAGTGCCTGCCGAACGAACAGAGAGATGTGAAGCGCTAGTCGAGCCTCCTTCTGCGCTTGCAGTCCGCCAAAAAACTGTGGCTGTCCCGCTGTCTGAGCTGATTCGAGCTGCACCATCGGCTTGACGTCGGTGCAGTAGGGCTGAAGGATATGTAGATAGCCCTGATAACTGCACGACGAAGGGATTGGGTCTGAATACACAGGGGGATCAGTCACACCACTGCCACGCTCAGACTGAGAGAATTGATCGTCGACGTGGTCAGATCTCGACGGGGACCGCTGAGACCCCTGATACACAGTTCTCATGATGCGAAATACTTCGTCCTGGACGGCTAAGTCGAAGTCAACCAAGCCTTCACGAGGCAACGACTCAAACTCTTCATCCAAGGAAGACTCTCGTGGCAGCGCAACATGACGCTTCGAGGGGTGTCTGGTCAGATAGGCATCCGCGGGAAGCTGAAACTCATCCGCACGACGAGGGCCAGGATGACGTGAGACAGGCTCCAGAACAGGCAACAGCCGGTCCGCCGCTGATGGTGCCGTTCTGTGACGGGTGTCCGTGACGGTGGAGACGGGTGGCCGCGTGCCGCCGGCACGAGTAACGGACACGGTTGGTCCGTGAACGGGCCGCACGGGCCATGGCGGGTAGACGAAGGTGTCATCGATATTTTCGGGTTCAAGAGTCCGCCGAGGCAAGGCCCTACGCGGGCAACGGCTCTGCTGGGTATAACGCAAGTCCGTACTTCTCGCCCTACGCGGGCTACGGAACTGTTGATCATCGATATTTCCGGGTTCAAGAGTCCGCCGAGGCAAGGCCCTACGCGGGCAACGGCTCTGCTGGGGGAGATCATGGGGAGAGTCCGTACCTCTTGCCCTACGCGGGCTACGGAACTGTTGATCATCGATATTTCCGGGTTCAAGAGTCCGCCGAGGCAAGGCCCTACGCGGGCAACGGCTCTGCTGGGTATAATGCAAGTCAGTACTTCTCGCCCTACGCGGGCTACGTGACTGCCGATCATTGGGAGAGTCCGTACCTCTTGCCCTACGCGGGCTACGGAACTGTTGAACATCGAGAGAATCCGTACCACTCGCCCTACGCGGGCTACGGAATTGCCATTCACTGAGAGAGGAGATATTCGCCTTCACGGCGTCCGTCTGGGGCTTCCTGCAGCGGTCGTGGGAACGAACAGCTTCCACGTCACGCTGGGTGGAGGACCGTCCGTCCAGCTCGAGGTCTTCCTCTCGTGGGAAGATGGAGATGCCCGTAGTCAGCTCTCTTTGGGCCAGCTGCCCAACCGAGTAAAGAATAGGAACATCATTATCGTTCATGCAAAGAGAGGCGAACGTACACACTGGTTAATACCTTGACTCTCGAGAGAGTACCCTGCGTAGTTTGTCCGTAGTCAAGTCAGTTGTCGTGTCCAAGGCCTACCAGGTCTAACTGACAAACCGGGCCAAGAGGCCGACGGAACCAAAAACTAACCCCTCATTCTTAAACTCCGCAAGCATATCTGATACCAGAGAAGAAGAATCCACCCAGGAAATAGTCTGCTCTGTAACAAACGCAGGAGACTCAGAACAGGCTGAGGGAGGGGGGGGGGGGGGGGGGGGGTTGCTCCTTCCTCGACGACGAAGAAGAGGAAGACTAGGCCTCGAACTAGAAAGTTTGCGAAAACTAGAAGAAGAAGAAGCCTGAGGTATCCGAAAGCTTCCCCATAACATCCCGAGATAGCTTACCAGAAAACCCCACTAGACTGAGTCGATACTACAGGATCGACGGCCGACATGGCGACCGGGGGAACAAAGCATGTAAGCACAACAAAATATTTCAAATAATTATTTAGCAATGAAAAAACGTGAAAATAATTCACACAAACTACATGCCGACAAACCTGTAGCCCCAAGGCAAAGGGGCAACCCAAACAGAGGAGGATGGCGGCTAGAATAAATTAGATAAACGAAATAATAGCAAGAGCAAAGAACAACATGGCTGCTCCAAGTTGGAAAAAATTTATTATGATTTAAAGTTGCCTCCCCGGAAGTGATGTAGCAAGTGGGATCCACGGCAGCTTAGTGGTATTGGCTGTGTAGACCAAGGGAAGTAATCTAGTCTTGTTAAGACTATAACTTTTTGGTCTTTGGTAAATTGGCATTTGCTCCAAATTGGAAGGAATAACTCATTCGTAGTGAAACGGTAACATGATAGAATAGATAGTTCAATTATAAATTTAAAAAAAGAGGAGGAAAGGTGGGAAGAGGAAAAATGGTTATTGATTATAGAGATGAAATGTAGAAACAGTAAATGAACAATAAAGTAAATAAACAGTATTGAAAGTTATAAGTAAAATGCCTGTTCTTAGCACATTATACCATATTTTACAGACTATAAGGCACATGTAATCATAAGGCAATCTGCCCCCCCCCCCCCCCCAGTACACACACACACACACACACCAAAAAAAAAATGACACAAAATTCTGATTTTGTTACAACAGTTCACTACTAAATTATTACGCATATTATAAGGCACAGGGGTCTCAGTCTGGGAAAAAACGTGTCATCTTATAGAGTACAAAGGGGGTGGGGGGGGGGGGGGGGTGTGCGTACCCCTTAAGGCATTATCGCAATATAACATCACTTTGTGTATCTCCAGTTGGCTACTGAAAAAGAATTAGATCAAGGGGGGTATGCACAGACCCAACCAACATGCAGACCTGTTAGTACTCTAGTCTGTAAAATACAGGTTAGGAGTTGCCTAGACGTCAGAGCATGTGGTCCCTACCTGTCCTCCATGGACTTGATTTTCTCCTGGTACTTGTGGTCCACTGTCTTCAGCTCCTTCACCAGCTTCTCACACTTCCCCCCCAGGTCTTTCTTGTCGTCTATCAGCTGCAACATCGTTCAACACATCACGCTCACAACAACCAAACATATAAACAAAATCTCACACTTCTCCCCAAGGCCTTTCTTGTCGTCTATCAGCTGCAACATCGTTCAACACACCACACTCACAACAAACACCAAACATATAAACAAAAGCTCACACTTCTCCACCTGGCCTTACTTGTCGTCAATCAGCTGCAACATTGTTCAACACACCACACTCACAACAAACACCAAAGATATAAACAAAAGGTTCACACTTCTCCCTCTGGCCATACTTGTCGTCAATCAGCTGCAACATTGTTCAACACACCACACTCCCAACAAACACCAAAGATACAGAAGGTTCAGGTACCCAGCAAAATGTGGCATGTAGACTCGAGTTAATTTTATTTTATGTTAATAATAAAAATGTCACCTGTGCAAATACATATCACACAATTAATGAATAAACTAAACAAATCTTAAACAAAAAAAGCACTGGGGAGAATAATTCTTATAACCGTTAAAACTCTGATTTAGTAAAGCATGAAAAAGTCCACAAACATTAATTGCTGAGGGGCTTGTCTTCATTGCAAGATGACATATTTATTTTCATTAAAGACAATAAATAACACTTTAGTCATTTGTAACAGAGACACACAACAGAAAACCAAACAGCCAATACATTGACGATTTATTGATATTGATGATTTACTGATTAGTGTCTGACTGACTCTGTCCACTATTAGTAAGAAGCATTACCATATTTTTCGAACTATGTATAAGGCACACCCCAAATTTTACCCAAATTTCAGATTTTGCTAATATATTTTTGTTCTGTTTTATTTGCCATATTCCGAGTATTAGGGGTCCGAGTATGGGAAAAAAAGTGTCACCTTATAGTCCGAAAAATATGGTAGTGGTTGTGTGCCAGAGACAGAACTGGTTTTTTTAAAGAACACCCTTGTACAAGGCAGCACATGTTCTCACTGAAGAATATCTTTCAAACAGCAAAACTATGCACAAAACAAAACAGGCATATCGATGATAGTGTCTCAACAATATTTCTCATTGTCATACGTTTTCATTATCAATGGATGCAAATGCCAAAGGCAGTTTACATGCGAACAATGACACAAATGATTCAACACAGACTGACAACACACTGTTCATGTATCTTTCATCTCAGACACAAACAAAACCTAAGCATCAAGTCATTTGTAGCTCAGCCAACTGCGGTGGTCACAGAATCATGCAACAGCCACACAGACAATACATAAACACATCTTTAAAAGCATACAGATGAAATGTGATGGAAAATAAATAACAATGAAGCATAGTTGCATTCAATTTGATGGGACACGTTATCATAAACTCAGACCTGCCAACCCCCTAACAGACCAAAGAGGAATATTTGTAGCAGGAAAGAGGAATTTTGGGGAGCTGAGAGGAATTTTTACGCGGCATCTTACCTTTCGCGCGTAAACATAATTTGAAGCAAGCAATTTTTTCATCCTTGTGAACTTGTCTTGTTTAAAACTAGTCTTGTCTGAAGTGTCACAACTATTCATAACACAATAGAAGTTTTTGGTTTGTTCCTCTGTCCTTTTTATTTAGACAGACCAAGACGGTTGGTGTCATAGATGACTTAAATAGTAAGACTTGGAAGGAAAATAATGAATCATTTTAACTTCGTCTTTGTTCTCCTTTCCTTCCGTTGGCTTGAAAAAGTCGGTAACGGTGGAAGACGAAGTCTGGGAGCTTGCAGTTTCGATAAGACGATGAGAAGTAATGTGGCATTTGATGTCTTGACACCCTCCACAGGAGACTTTTAAGTGTAGTGAGCACATCATACATCTAGCATGATGCACACTTTCTTGATCTCTGAATGCACAGATACTCTTCCATGTAATATTGGCAGAAATATTGGTCTATTCTATTTCTTTTCTTCCCAGAGTCTCACACACATCGATGTGTCAATCGCCATCTTGACGTAAGTGCGCAAACAGAAACTGGAAAGTCGGCTATACACACAGCAGCTGTGCTGCTCTGTATATAAGACGATGAATTTGTGTGTTCCCAAAAACTTTTTTTAAAGTTTTGAAAGCGGAATTTTATGGACTTGAGCGGAAGAAATGTAGTCTGAGCGCAAAGGTTGGCAAATCTGTAAACTGAAAATACAAATGCAGTTTTAACAGTTACTGCAACATTTTACACCATGGACCACATCTGCCATGCAGTTTGAGTTTTGTCAGTCGGAGATGGTCAGTCATTTGACAATGCACTAATTTCAAACACATCCACTGCACATACCGATGTCTCCTCGTTTATCAGCTGGAAAACCATATGCCAAACACAATCAGTACTCATAAAGTCATTACCATTTCCTATATTTATGGATCAAGGAAATTTTAAGACTCCCAAAATATTCAATTCATCATGTGACAGACTGAAAGAGTCATTTGTTTCTTGAGGGATTAACAAGACACTAGATTATTCCTTCCTTAGTCACCTGACCAATTACAAAACGATAAAATTCAAGTACCAATCTGTTGTTTTTTCCCCAAACCAACATTGTAGCATTTACCAACTGTGAAATAAAAAAAATTTAATCGCAGTTTTATATAAAAGACTGCCCCCAAAGTGAAACCACTATCATACTTCTTCTTCTGCGTTCCCAGGCCATATGGCCATAATCGGTAAGGTACGTATGTGTCCGGTTTCCAGTTTTCACTGGGGGCGCGGGGGAAGGGAGACTTATGGAGGGGGAAGGGTCATCCAGCTCCCCATATGGAGGCACGAGGCATCCACCCACTGCCTCAGCCCACACCCATACAAAAGTTTGTACACACATTTTTCTTACAATAACTAAACGTAGCGGTAAGTGTAGTTTAAGAAAGGAAAATTGACCGCAGTCATTCTTTCTTTTTCTTAAGCATTCCCAGGCCATACAGCCATAATGGGCTAAATACGCATACGTCCGTTTTTCACTTTTCAGCTGGTCTCCCTGCTACATTCAGCCAACACATTCCAATTTCAGAGGAGGACTGCAGTTATGAAAGCCTTGACTGTACTGCAAGGGCCGGCGCAGTGTGACCTACCTGATCAATGAAGGACAGGTGCCTCTTGATGGCCTCTTCGTACTCATCTTTCTGCAAGTCCAGGCGTTTCTTCATCTCCTTGTCCGCTTCACGGGCATGACGCACTGTCAGTTCTCTCTGCTGGTTCTGAGAATCACAACACACATGAACAGGGTGGGGGGGGGGGGGGGGGGGGGAGAAAGAGAGAAAAAGAGAGAGAGAGAGAGAGAGAGAGAGAGAGAGAGAGAGAGAGAGAGAGACAGAGGGAGAGAGAGAGAGAGAGAGAGAGAGAGAGAGAGAGAGAGAGAGAGAGAGAGAGAGAGAGAGAGAGAGAGAGAGAGAGAGAGAGAGAGAGACAGACAGAGAGAGAGACACTTCAGATACTTTATTTTAAAAGGATAAGAATTTAGGCTGGGCCTAGTCTTCCATTCCATCCTTGGTTCTAGGCATGCAATACATAATACTAGAGAGAGAGAGAGGGGGGGAGAGAGAGAGAGAGGGGGGAGAGAGAGAGAGAGAGAGAGAGAGAGAGAGAGAGAGAGAGAGAGAGAGAGAGAGCAAATGAACACAGAGAGAGAGAGCAAGAGAACAAAGAGAGACATGAGAAAAAGAGACAGCAAGTGAATAAAGAGGGAAAGAGCGAGACAGTGAGACTCCTTGTGGGTGGGTGTCTCCCTGTAAGCTTGTGGATGCGCATGTTGAGCCTGCATCATGACACACACACCCCTCTTGACCTTGATCTTGACCGGTATCATTGGCAGTCCCTCAACGATAACAAAAAAACAATAAAACACTTGTGGCTATGCGCATGTTGACCTGCATCATGAAAAAAAAACCTCCCCCCCCCACACACCCTCTTGACCTTGATCTTGACCGGTATCATTGGCAGAGGTCTAAATTACGACATAACACTAACAAGAGAACAAACAAAAACATTGGGGGGAGCACTGCATTTTCCAGATTTTTTTAATGAAAATAAAAATAAAAATGCAGAGCACTTTATTTTCCAAAAATAAATCCCCAAAACCCCCAACTATTTATGACCCAGCCAACCAGGGCTTGTTCAGTGGGCCCCAACATGGTGCTGAATGATCTTGAAAAAAGAAAAGAAATGTGTACCAGGGCTTTCTGCAGCATGGACACAGTGCGAGACTTTTCGTCCAGCTCCAGGCGCTGGGACAGCACAGTGTGGGTCACCTCCGAGGCCACGGCCTGGGCCTTCTCCATCTGGGCCACCTCCTCCCCAGAGGGCACCAGCAGGGCAGGCTTCTCCAGCTCCTCGTTCATCCGGTGGATCTCCTGCTAACATCAGTGCAAATGTGGATCTGAAGAAAGGTGTTTACACTTTGATATAGTCAATATTTGCATCTTCAGTTGAACAGTTGAAGTACTGAAGACTGGGGATTG
>CM065680.1:67025311-67047811 GCA_017654935.2 Phymorhynchus buccinoides
CGAGCTCTAACATTTGTAAATATCTAGGGACCTAAAGGATGATCTTGAGTTTTTCGAATTGATTCAAGATAAGCTAACAAACATCCCGTACCCCATATTATGCAGCAGGTGACTGAATTTAGTTCTCACGCAGACTAGCTTACACAATTACAGCACATACTAATAACCTAAGCTCAAGAAAAGGTTTGAATTCATTAATGAATTAGAGTTAGCTGACATTTGGAGATTAATTAATCCAGAAGTAGAAGATTTACATGGAGAAGACCAAACCCCCACTCAAAAAGTAGGTAGAATTCTTTCCTTGTATCTGAAATCTTCTTGTATACACTAAGATGCTGACATTTTGATAGGTTATAGAAGTGAATCACTCCCTTATTTCCCTAGAATTAGAATTCAAAAAAGAAATGTAAAAAGGAGGCATTTTGGAACTTTAACTCTTCTTCACTGAAAGATGCACATTTTGTTTTGACAAAATCATGATACAATAAGCAAACAAAAGAACAATACGCAGCCTTAGATCTATGATAGAAACTCAATTGAAAAAATATCCGAAAGCAGATCTAACGCTTATGATTTCAGATCAAACTGTTATTAGATTTACCACTTATTATGAAATTCGCAAAGCACGATAGAATACAGTATAAGAAAGAAGAGAAAATAACGATAACAGAGCTAAGTTAGACAAGACATTTCAACTTGAAAAGAAAATCAACAAATCAGAGCTAGGACAATCAACAGATTCAAGAAAAAAGAGAGTTGGACTGAATCACGCAAAAGTAAAATGATGGTGTATTATACATTCGTGCTATTCACATGTACAAGAGGGAAAAAATAGCAATAACTATTGTAATACGGAAAATAGATACTTTGCTGGTAAACACATATTTAAGCTTGATTTCTAGCCAAGGTGAAGATTGGAAGATAAAGTGACCACTAAAGAAACAAAAGAATTGTACAAGCCATTTGTACAAGAAAGGGAAGTACCATTGTCAATTAACCCGACTAGTACCATCTTCCAAATTGAGTCTGAGTCTTCGAGGGATTAATATCACTAGAAGAAGCTACGAAGCTCTTTAAAATATGAAAAATGGTTAAAAGTCCAGGAAACAGATGTATGAACTGTAGAGTCTTTAATGTTATGGAGACAAAATAGGTGGCTTTGTAGTTAGATAAATTAAATGAAGGTTTTAAGAGGGAAGAAAAGTCCAATAACGCAAAAAGAAGAATCATTATATGCTACTAAGGAGACAAACCTTAGAGGTTTCTCAAAAATTGGCGACCCATACTTTTATTAAATGTAGCTTAGAAATGGATCCCGTGTATAGCAATTCGAATAAAGACTGTCCTACCGAAGTTATCACGAAGATTCAAACTGGCTTTGTAAGTGGCAGGGACCATCGGTAATAATCCGTTTGATTTTATGATTAAAACATCATTTGAACAAAAATCAATTCCAGATTATTGGCATCAATTGACTTTGAGAAAGCATTTGATTGCGTCAATGGTCGACTTATGGCGATTGTTGCCCGCCAGGGGCATAACGCTCGAGTGGCTATCACAGCATATATGATGAGTTGGCGTAGTGAGAGAGAGAGAGAGAGAGAGAAGAGAGAGAGAGAGAGAGAGAGAGAGAGAGAGAGAGAGAGAGAGAGGAGAGAGAGAGGTTGGACTCTCCCTATCTCTCTCTCTCTTATCCAACTAGAATATAGATGAGGATTAGCCCCACTCGAGCGTTATGACACCTGGGGGCAAAAGAGCCCGCTAAGCGCTCATGGTCTTTCAGCAGAAGGTACGTAAAACGTTTGGTGTTGGTAAAGAATATATTATGTATATGGATAAAAACTTTTTATGCGAACATTCGTCTCCCTGTTTAATTGTTAAAAAACCAAACGGATCAGTATCTGAAAATATTTGCCATACAGCGAGGCTGTAGACAGGGAGACCATCTCTGCTATATTTGTATTCTCTGATGCAAGAGATGTCCTTAGCAGTAGAATAAGAGAGATTCAGATATTGAAGGCATTGTACAAAGGAGACACAGAAAATGAAAGTCAGTCAGTTGCAGACCGATACGCCTTTATTCCTTGAAGGAACAAAAAAAATCATATGAAAAACTTTATATCAGATCTTTCAGAATTTTGAAAACATGTCCGGACTTAACTTAATATGGAAAATAACTCATGTCTGGTTGGGAAGCAGAAAAAAGAATCAGACATTTTTACAGCACTTAAAGATGGAACGGAAACCATCACAATTCAACCGCCTGGTATATGGTTCACAAATATCTTATGATTATGCAGAAATAAATATGAAAAAATAAAGTTCAGGAAAACTAAGAAATTATTTAATTGTTGGTCTAAAAGATCCAGCACACATTAGGTAGAGTAGCCATTCTAAAATCATTGATTTTGTATAAGATGGTGTATTTTGTGGATTTTACTCCCTACCCTCCAAACAATTTTGTTGTCAACAACTCCAAACGATGACTGATTCATATGGATAAGAAAAGGGATAAGATCTATTGCAATTCATCCAATTGAAGGGGGCATCAATATCCTTGTCAACGCTACATTTAGTCACTTAAACTAATTGGCTCAATAAATTGTAAGTGACAAACAACCAAAATGTGGCAAAAAAAGATGCAAATGAATTTCAGAATTTAGGTCCGATTACAAATGTTGGACACTAGAAAACTGAAAAAAAAGCCAATGTTAATCCATTTGAAAGACGTTTTTGATGCCTACCAATTCTGTTTACCAAAAACTGAACATCCGATCCAGAAGATCTTTGATGGAAACCCAGTGTTTTCAATATGGACAAATTCAAGATTGGTGATAAAATATTATATTTCCAGATGGCAGACAAAAACATAATTTATGTTAAAGATCTTAAAAGATGAGGATCATTCTTAAATAAGAATGAACTAATCAAAAGTACGGCTGAATGCTCGTCCTCGGTTTGTTTTAAATGTAGTGAGGCGATTAAAATGTATATGAGAAAAAGGGTATACACTTCACAAATAATACTGCTGCGAAAGAGTAAAAGCCCGGATTTAGTAATTACAAACAAAAAAGGATCTAAAATATTTTACAAAGGAATGATAGATTAAAGCAAAACTACCATTGCATCAACAAACTGGGGAAAGTATTTTAAGCAGTCAAATTAATTGGTGAAAAGTATTTCATTAATGTTAAATTATCCCAGAGTAAAACTACGGTGGTTTCAAATCAAGATAAAACAAACAGAATTATTGTCACAAACTCTATCTTAAACAAAATGGGGGTAGAAGAAAAATAACTTGTGCACTTTTGTAATGCAGAAAACACACTTTTTTTTATTATTTATGGGCATGTGTACACTTCCAGAACTTGGAAGAATTAGAAATTATATAAAAAAATACTGCTTGGTCTGGTATTATTTGGATGTGATTCACAAATACAGAAGAATGGATGAAAGTTTATATTCATTTGTTACAAGTCAAAACACTTGTTATATATCGTCGTACAATGAATAAAACCAACATTGCCTGTGTTTTTAATTAGACAATGATACACTTAAGAAGGTTGAAGATATGTAGACCAGCGGACATGCTTTCAGGATAAAATTTACTACAAGTGGTTACCATTTAAACTCACTCTTAAGATAAAAACGCTGTAATTTACTATTAGTGTTGAGGGTTATGGCTATTACAATAGGATGTGGGCTGTGCTGGATCTGCTATCCAAATTGCTTTACTGCTATCGTCGGTTGAGGAAAAAAATCATTTCAGTGCTTGTTGACTGCTTTTTTTCTTTCTTTTTATGTCAATCTGTAAAACAATTTATTCTAAAAAATGTTAATGCATAAAAATAATGAACATATTATTATGTCACAACCTGTTATGTTCATCTGACATCGAACATAATTACTTGTATGAATAGAGAGAGTAAGAACAAGGGGGGGTGCGAATGGACAATGGGTGAGTGGGTATATTAATTGTAAAGAAACCCCTATTAGCTGGTAATGTATTCTTGTAGGCTTTGATTTGTAGGTATTTGTGTTTGTTTGTATATGAAAAAAAGATGAAGTGTATGCATATATAAACCACTGCGCCTACTTTTCTTATTTTCAAGTGCATGTGTAAGTGGATGTAATAAGCGTTCATACTTATTGATGATGGATTGCATTCATTTTCTTTGCATGTGCAAATCTTGAAGAAAAGAGAACCTTCTTTGCAGGGGAAGGGGAAAATGTGTAACAAAGAAACCTAATATGTTTGTTTCTAAAAGGTCAGTAAGAACACTTTTCTACCAGTCTGAACCTCCTCCCCCCACCCCTCTCTCTCTCTCTCCTCTCTCTCTCTCTCTCTCTCCCCTTGTTCTGTTTTATTTCCTCTTCTTTGTTGGTCCACATCCCAAAGTGCGAACGTTTACTTCGATAGAATGAAGTTGGTAACCACCAGAGAGAAGAAGAAGAAGAAGAAGAAGAAGAAGAAGAAGATAAGTAATAAGAAGGAGAAGTAGGGCAACACAGTTCTAAGCACAAGAGAAATCAAGCATGAAGTTACAGCAAAACAAAAACCTACTGGGGATTGGGTGGGGTAGGGGGGTGGGGGGGGGGGGGGCTTTGCATAGCCTCAGTTGTAGCACACACTCTCTAAGTAAACATCTGAGGAGAAAACAAAACAAACAACCTCACTCAAAGATTAGACAGCAAATTCACAGATTAAAACCAACAGACTTCTGGTATCTTGTTATGTAGCTATCCCCTCACCCCCTCCTCCTCAGATTTTCAATGAAGAGAACATTCTGCCATTTTTGAGAGAGGTAGCGGTAGGATCGGTCTAGGGCTTCTTTTTTGACCTATAAAACTGAAAGAAGCAGACTTTGAGGATTGAGGGTCGTGCATGAAGATAACTAAAGCATAAGTCACGAGTTTTAATTATGAAGCGAATTACATGTGTGCCCCCTACTCCACGTGGGTCTTGCGGAAAGGTGCCCCCAGCCTGTGTGGATCGGCCTTGGCGTGCTGTGTGGCCGGGGCGCCAGCCACAAAGCCGTACTTGTTGTCCTCACGAACTGAGTTCAAGGCCAGCAGCTGCGCACCAATCCTGCAAACGCGATATGATGGGGCATCAGTTAAAGCCACAACAAAACGAATCTTTGGATCGGGTCGGCGTATTGTGCTCTGGCAAGGAAAGGGAAAGGTACAGGGGTCGCGGCGCGATGAGAGAAAAGTGAACGAAAACGCCTCATGAAATTCTGCTTAACGTCCCCGGTCTGGAACGACAATATGGGACTATTAGTAAGAAACGATTACGGAGGGCAATGCCCGAGGCAGTGCAACCCGGGAAAGTCCCGATCTTTTAACAATACAGATTTGATACGTAAAAACTGCCTGATGAAAGTCTGCTTCACGTCCTCGGTCTGAACAGACACCGTCCACATATGGGACATTAGTAGACATAAAGATGGTGGGAAACGATCATGGAGGCAATGCCTGGAAGGCAGGCGACACCAGAGAAAAGTCCGAAGTTTTAACAATACAGATTATATGAGAACATGCAAAAAACTGACCTCGCCTCTGTACTGATTTGCTTCTGGTGGTTAAGGATAGTTCTGGTTACTGTATTGCATATGGTATGTCAGTTAACGAAGTGCTGCTAAGGTAAAAACTGTAGGCCCTATTACACTAACTCATGATAGTATCAGTTAAAGCAGTTGTTGTTAATTGGTGAAACTGTAGGCCCTCATTTACAATAAATATGACAGTATCAGTTAAAGCAGTTGTTAATGCGTAAAAAACTGTAGGCCCTATTACACTACTAGGATAGCATCAGTTAAGCAGTTTTGTTAATTGGGAAACTGTAGGCCCTATTACACTATGCTAGTATAGTATCAGTCTCACAGCAGTTTTGTTAATGTTGAAAACTGTATCACCCATTGCATTATGAGATAAACGCAATTATAAATGTTAGTGGGGAAAAACGGTAGGAAACGATGGTGTTTATCAGTAATGGTTGGTTTGTAAATTACTGTATTCTTTACCACAGAGTTTGGCGTAATATATTGTGAACTTAATATAGAGATGTGGACTAACAGGATAAATTCCTTAAACTGAAAGCAACCATTGTAGTCCCTATCATAAAACCAGGTAAACCCCGAAAAGACGCAGTCCTAGCTTATAGGCCTGATTACACTAAATCACAACGTTTGTAAATTAATGTAGAAAAATTAGTATAAATAAGAGATAAAAATTTACTACTGTGAAAACTAATAAATATAATTCAGTGAATCAGGCTGGTTTCAGAACTGGTCGTTCAAACTATAGATCACTAGTGAAACTATTCACACATATCAAAAAAAACAGTTGCGAACACATTTTGTTATGTTAAAAAGGCATATGATAGCGTTTGCACAGAAGATTATTTCTATAAACATAAAAAAGTTGGGTATCAGGCAGATTTACAAACTATATAAGCGTCTTTCTTGAAGGTAGAACCATACTGTGAGAAGTGGTTAAACATATCTTCTCCTACAAGTGTTCAATATGGGTATTTCTCAGGTTCAATATTAGCACTTTATTATTTAACATGTTACTATATGAACTTACCTGATTCAATCTCCCGGAAACAACAAAAGTAAGCACAATTATGCTGATGGTTATAGCCAATATGTAGGATGTGTTACTTTTTTTAAAAAGAAAACATCAAAGCGTTCAAATAAAGTATTCAATGACATTTATCAAAGAAACTTGATAATTTATGTGACTATCTTAGATCAAATAACTAGAATATCAACTGAAAAGACCAATGTGAGTTCTCTTTATAAGGGTTTTGTTTTTCGCCAACAGTTTCGCCACATTTAGCAGTGATGCAGTAAATTATTGGAATACCAACATTCGTTAAATTCCTTGGAATTTTTATTACAGACAATTTATCAATAGGGAAAAAACATATGGACTACATGTTGGCAAGAGCAGGAAAAGTCTGATTTTTCTAAAATCGTTATCAGTTATGATTGGGTCAAGAAACAAGCACTTTGATACACTAGCAAAATACCATGACATCTTAGTTGTTCTCAAGCAAAATTGACTTATGGACAAGAAAATTTTCGTAGCTCCTAAGTTGTACTTAGATAAACTTCAAAGTTAGATAGCAAGAGCGTTGATTAATTGGAACGTTGGAGGGCCTGTCAGCTTCAATGATTAAAACATAACAAAGAAGTAGGACTTTTAACTTTAAACGAATTACAGGAATACTGCTTGTTCTAAATCACATTATTAGAGCTTCTGCAAGTAGGACCATATACAGAAAATGTAACTGGAAAATAAGATCAGGTTTGCACGTTTTCCAAACGTAGTAGAAAGTGTAAAATTGTTTCAAACACTTGTACTTATACAGCTGAGCTTTGATAGCGGCTAAGGTACATCTTACAGATGTTGCTAAAATATAGCATGCACACCTCTTCCTACATGGGAATAACAAGGCAAATTTTGAAACTGCGTTTATACTCCGTCAGACGGAATGTAAGCAGCCTACTTCAGCAGCAATTCTCTCTTTATGAGAGATAAAACATGCAAATGCCCTTAAAGTTGCAGGCACTGATGGATCTGTAATGGAAGACGTTAAGGCAAGGGGCTGGTTGTTATCCCTAGTTTAAAGGTACAAAATGTATCATCTGGCCGTGATATTCGATTTTTACAGCTGCGTGATAGAATAGTTATGGCCTTACAATATATTGTCAAGTTCCAATGACTATCTTCAACATTCTCTTTTGTGTTGACTCAAAATCGGTATTAAGTGCTCTAAATTCTGATATGACTAGAGAGAGATGCATAAGTTTTTGTTAGATAAAATACCTCAACATTGTTTATTATTGAAGAGGATCAAATATTACATTTTTGTGTCCTTCCCATGGGAGATATTAACTGAATGCAGATAAAAATGCAAAGCAAGTGCAAATAATCTATTCGATCGGAGAAAGAAAAGTTAAAAGTTAAATTATACTAAAAGGAAATGAGGTCATATAATCGAATACCAATTATTCACGTTATAAAAATAACATACACCCCTACCATTAAACATACATCCCGTCTGGTAACGTGCATGTAACTAGCTTAATACATAGGCTGAGACTTAATGACATACAAAACCAAGATATGATAAGGAGTTACGCTGTATTTTGGTCCCCAAGCAACATTTCTATTGAAACATATATTAAATTTCTCTAAATTAAATATTTTACCTACAGATTTTACAAATATTGAAATAAATACTCTCCTATGCAAAAAAGATAATTCATTTTTGATGAACCTAGCACAAAGTATTTTACACAGCTCAGTAGGACACTTCTTATAGCAGGTTTTCCATTGCATGCTAGTAACTCGATTGTGGGTGGGGGGTTTCTTTTTGGGTTTTTGTGTTGATATAAATTCTGTTCGGGTAATGTCGCTGTGAAGTGAACACACGTTAAATAAAAGATTCATTCATTCTTGGTTTGTTAATGGTATAAATGTATCATAATTTATGATGGTATTATCAGTTTAGGCAGTTTTGTTAATGGTAAGAACTGTATCATAACGATGGTGTTATCCAAAAAAAACTGAAACAGACTACAACATATGGTGTTATCAGTTAACCTAAGGCAGTTTGTTAATGGTAAAAACGCAGTAGACGATGGTGTGTCAGCTAACGCAGTTTGCTAGATAGAAACATTGCAACACAGAATGGGATAATCAGTAAAGGCAGCTTTGTAAGCGGTAACATTGCACCACAGGATACTCAGTAAAAAGAAACTGTGTGAGGGTTAAAACCGTATGGTCAACACTCAGTGCAGAAGGCTTACGTGTGCACAGAATGTTGTAGCAGTCAATGCAGCTAAGTCCAGGCTAAAATTAAAGATAGAAGGGCAGAGAAAAGGACGGAGAATAGAGACAGACAAAGAGACAGAGAAGAGGGCAGAGGTAGAGCAAGAGACAAACTACAGAGACAGATAGATACAAACAATAAAACAGAACCTTAGATGAACTCTGTGGCTGAGTTCCGCCGAACTCCTCAGGCAGGATCTCAGGGGGCAGGTGCTCATGGAGTTTCTCAAGTCTATCTCCGTGCAGCTGAATCTGAAACAGTGACAACACGGTACAGTTTATCCCCGTGCAGCTGAATCTGAAACAGTGACAACACAGTACATTTTATCCCTGTGCAGCTGAATCTGAAACAGTGACAACACAGTACATTTTATCCTGTGCAGCTGAATCTGAAACAGTGACAACACGGTACAGTTTATCCCCGTGCAGCTGAATCTGAAACAGTGACAACACGGTACAGTTTATCCCTTTGCAGCTGAATCTGAAACAGTAACAACACGGTACAGTTTATCCCCGTGCAGTTGAATCTGAAACAGTGACAACACTTTACAGTCTACTGGACCATGATGTCCATCTGCTTTGTGACCGATGCGGATGAGGTATATAGTATGATTGATATAGTAAGACTATGAATATCACGACTAGCCTGGTCTTATTCAAGTAGGAAATAGTGACTTGATCCCCCCCTTAGACACCCTTTTCCCCCCCCCCCCCAAAGGGAGGAGACTCTCCGTTAATCTCTCTTTCTTAGATAAAATTAGAAGGTTGTGTCATTCTTGAACACAACGTTGATTTGTTTGTACACAGCTCTCTCTGCCAATGTTGCTGTATACTGTGAGGGTGAGGGTCATATGGGCAAATCTGAAACATCCACTTTTTTAAAGGCTGCTGTTGGGTTTACTCCCCTTTGGCTCTTAAATAGGCAGGGCTAGGCGGAGTTATCATGAATGCTAACTTTGATGGAGTAGGTAGCTTTTAACGGGCAGTCTTTGCTCTGCCTTTGTGCATTCCAATAGTTAATTTTATAATAGTAAAGCATAAGTCTAGTCTAATGATATATGAATATTCATGGATTGCAGAAGCAGCGTATTAGCTTTTTATTGTGTATATTATTAAGCATCAACAAAAAAGCAGAATGTACAAATTAACGCTATAAATTGAAAATGATTTATTGCTGTTATAATATACAAAATGTGAGGCCTGGGTCAGTTTCAGACTACTGTCATTTCAAGTTGATGCATATTCAGTAACAATGAAATAACAATGACAACAGCAATGGTAGTAACAGTAGCAGAAGCAGCAACAGTAACATTACTCGTAGTATTTCAATTTTAATTTATTATGAACAAGTAAATTATGTTACACAACGTATTTCTTCTGTGTATATGCAGGCCTATGCGTGTGGGGGTCTGTCTGTCTATGCGCACCTGTTTCTGTGCGTATATATGTGAGCATTTTGTGCAAGCATGCTCACAAACGTAATCACATCCTAAGTGCTTCAACCGACCTAACTTACATACGAATAAGAGAAAAGGTACCAATTGGTCCACTCACTCTTTTCAAGGTCTTTTCCTTGAGGAAGGGCCTGATGATGGAAAGCACAAGATAAAACAGCTTCGGCTCGTGAATATGGTGAAACACCTTGAAACGCACTGGAAAAGCATCCTGAGAACATAAAAATGGTATGGGTCAAGCATTATTCGAATGCATAACACATCCATTTTTTAGGGGGGGAAACGACACTCAAGTCCAGAAATTTCTTTCAAATCTGACAATATCATTTTAAGCAAATCATGCCAACTAACAAATAATGTGATAGATATAAATACAAACATTTTTTACATACAAATTCTGTATCCGACGACAGAAAACCAAAGTTGTTATTTTTAATACCCTAATATTCCGCAAATGTGCGTTAACGTCTTTCCATAACTTTCTGTATTGTTATCATACAATTTCTGTATCCGACAGAAAACCAAAGTTGTTATTTTTATTTAATACCCTAATCTTCCGCAAATGTGCATTAACCTCTTTCCATAACTTTCGGTATCGTTGTCAACAGACAAATCAAGAACGATTTTGAAAAATAATAATATAACACAAAGTTCTTGACAAGGATAACTAAAAGTGAAATACAATGCTAACAAGTTAACGATTAAGAAAAACCTTTCAAACACGAGGGAAATAATGCTCAAGAAAGTACCAGCAAAGAAATCATCAAACTGTTGATTATGGTTACTTAGACGGAAGAAGAAGAAGAAGGAGGGAAGAAGGGGATGGAGGGGAGAAGGAAAAATTCCATACAAATGCAGTTGGTGAGTTTTAACATTTTCAGCCTACCTGTAAAAAGGCCGCCTGCCTCCTGGCAATGGAAGGGGTGAAGTGCTTGACGAGGCTCCAGCTCAGACCTTTGTCGTCAGACAGGATGGTCACCCCACAAACCTGAGTCTCTTCGTCCTGGAGACAAGCATACAGTATGAAGAAACGACCACTAAACAAATAAACACTTCAAGCACCAAAAACATTGATGTCGGTTAAATAATAAGACCCAAACAGAGACCTTCCCCTAATCAAAAACTCTTCTGTGTAAATAAAACTCACTTTCTGGCAATATGTGTGTGTTATTGCCCAAAACCGCTGGCTGTGGTATGAAAACTATTTGCCATCAATCCCCAGAACCATATGTTTATTCTTGATCAGCATCACCCAATGAATGCAGTGGTGCTTGTAATAGTCCTATATTGACCTCCCGTGCAAACCTCCGCCTAGGAACCACTCACTGTCTTAGACTTCTTGGTTATACAGCTCAAATGCTTATTCTTTGCCGTAGACCCCAAGACCCACATGTGTATTCTCGATCATCATTACCAAGGAGTTCACTAGAACTCATTTTGACAGTGAAACCTCCGTCAAAGATTCAATTTTGTCAGTAAGTAACGCAATTCTTGATCTTGGATTTGGTGAATAGCCAAAAGGGCACTTTTGTGGCATACCATCGAAGAAACTCGAAAACCTGTCGTTATTAGTAATAAGCACAGAATTGCCTAATTCCCTCAACATCTCTAATTTTTTTAAAGCACACGTGAACGAGTAGTGTGTGGCGCATGTGTGTGTGGTGCGTATGTGTGTGTGTGTGTGCATGTGCTTGTGTGTGTGTGTGTGTGTTTGTCTTCTGTGTGTGTGTGTGTGTGTGTGTGTGTGTCGTTTAAGCAGAGCTACGTGTGCGCATGTTGTGTGTGTGTGTGTGTGTGTGTGTGTGTGGTGTGTTTTAAAATGCTCTTATAGGGGTAATGAGAGGCCTATTCCATACACAACACACAGGAACAACACACACACACGTTGTACACACACACACACACACACCTATAACCTTGCACACACACACACACACACACGCACGCACGCACGCACACGCAACGTGGACACGCACACACACACACATCACACACATTGACACACTTACACACGCACACACACACAGACACACGCACACACACACACACCTCCACACACACACTAAACGCACTACCACGGTCCCCACACAGAGTGACTACACACCACACACCACCACAACACACACACACATACACACACACTCAGGAGCGTGCTCGCCCGCTCTTGCACAACTGCATGCGTCGCGTGCACACTCCCATCCCCACCCCCTCCCCTAATCAAAGCGTGCATACCTCAATCAGTTTGGTGCAGTGTAGAATAATAACCGTCAACATATCGTCAAAGGAAAACTGCTCCGGGTCCCAATTCTCTGCAGACAGTGTAATCAATGTGTGTGTGTGTGGGTGTGTGTGTTGTGTGTCGTGTGTTGTGTGTGTGTGTGCGTTCGTGCGTGTGTGCGTCAGTGCGTGCGTGTGCGCGCGCGCTGTGTCTGTGTTGTGTGTGTGTGTGTGTGTGTGTGTGTGTGTGTGTGTGTGGTGTGTGTGTGTGTGTGTGTTGTGTGTGTGTGTGTTGTTGTTCTTTAATTTAACGTCTTTTTACTTAAAAGTGATATTAGACAAGAAACGTGAGTATATGAGTGTGTTGGGTGGTGGGGTGAGTGCGTGCGTGCATGTGTGCATGTGTGTCTGGGTGCGATATTGCTTAAGTGCATATTTGAGTGTAACATTATGGGAGAGATGCTAAATTAGAACAAAAAGCCAGAATTAAAATATCATAAAATCAAAATGCAAACATTACTAGAAACAACAATTATTAAAACGAGCCAAATGGATTTATCATTAAATTTTGAACAAAAACAAAATTCAAAAGAGATACAGCATCTTGGAATATACATTTGGAATAATCTTTTCTGATTTCTGATAGGGCCGATTCCAAATAAGGGCAATAATCTAGAATGTGAGTTGTTGTACAGTAGTCAATAGCACCGCAGACACATTGATTTTTTTATGAATTTAGTTTTAAAAGCATTTAACTTAAGTTTATAAAGTAGTGAAACAATTTTTTGGCGGCTTCTTGGATGTTTATTTACATTTCTATTAAATTAAGCTAGAGCATAACAACCTTTCTTCCTTTCAATTTTATCCCTTTCACCGCCAACGTCGTATTTTAGCACCACAGTGATTTAACACCTATGTCACTAAGAAGGCATCAAATTGGGGTATATTATCCAAAGACCCTATTGTCTTAGTTTTGGGAAGTAAGGTTAGACCTTATTTATATATATATATATATATATATATATATATATATATATATATATATATATATATATATATATATATAATATATATATATATGTCACAGAAGAATCCACACATACTGCAGATGGATTTTGTTCTCTACCCAGGTAAATTGAATGGACATTTTCTGGTTGAAACATGGCTGGCGGTGAAAGGGTTAATGGAATGCAGACTACCGTAAAAGAACTTACAGGCCTTCACGCTGAGTTTCTTTCCACCATTCGGAAAAGTAAAGCCATTGTGTGAATGTAGGACTGGATGACATGGACATGCAGCCCTAGGCATACCGGTTTTTCCTCTTTCTGTTTCGCATTTACTCTTGTTCTGAACGAAAGCTGACAGAACAGACGAAGACGATGAACGAAAATAGAACAAGAAAAGAAGAAGAGAAGAATTAGGCCTAGGTCTATATAGGTATGCTGATGTGTACATAACGGGCTGAATAACATGGCTTTCGCTGAAGACGCTCCTGCGAGACTCAGCTTGTGGCCACAATTCATGAAGTTGCCAGTAGTCTCGCCCCTGGAAAGCAAACAGACGTAATCCTCCTTGACTTCACCAAGGCGTTCGTCGACAAGGTGCCTCACGCTCGCCTCCTCCACAACACAGTGCTGGAAACGTTGAGCCATTCTACTCTACTTATCGGATCCAGGTTGTTGTTGTTGTTTTTAAGTAAAAAAGGATAACAAACACATAGTTACTAGTAAAAAATTATATATATAAAAATTGCCATATAGGCAAATATGCACTGCAGAATGGACAACAGGTGCCCACTCAAGTGCGCAAGGTCTCACGTGTGGACGCCAGTGAACAATATAGGGGAAGACGGGGTAAAAAGCCCATGGGCGGGTAAGAAGCCCATGCCAATTATCTCATGAAAATAAAGAAAATGTCAGTCAAATTTGCCCATGAGACGAATGCTAAATATTAACACTCGTCTCATGGGCAAAAATGTGACTATAAAAGCTGACAGAACTCTAGACGAAGACGATGAACAAAAATAGAACAAGAAAAGAAGAAGAGAAGAATTAGGCGTAGGTCTATAGCCCTTTCCCGAAACTCGATCAATTAGCGTTATCTGCCCCTGCTCTGGTGTGTCGCAGGTGAGTTCCGGCAAAGTACTTGTTAAAGTGCACAAACAACCCACGGAAAACTCGCAAACCATGACGGATTACGAGCTAGCGAGCTACAGCGGCTCCTCTTTCTCTTTACTGTCATAGTGTGTGTGCGTGGTGTGTGTGTGTGTGTGTGTGTGTGTACGTGTGTGTGCGTGTGTGTGTGTGTGTGTGTGTTGTCACTGTGTGTGTGTTTGTGTGTGTGACCGGAACTCACCCAGGCACGCAAGGGACATCACTCGTCCGAACTTTCTTACTTGGCTGTAGGGTAGGGCTATATAGGCATGCTGATTTGTACATAACGGGCTGAATAATAATAATAATAAGAATAATAATAATAATAATAATAATGTATATAGCGCTTTACCTCAAATGAGCCCAAAGCGCTTTACAATCAATTATTCATCAACAGGTAGATAACAAAAATAGTATTTAAGAATGACACATGGCTTTCGCCGAAGACGCTCATGCGATACTCTGCTTGTGGCCACAATTCAGGAAGTTGCCAGTAGTCTCGCCTCTGGAAAGCAAACATTCATGAGTGATTTATTTCTAAGGTCTATTCTACAGTCCTCTACATGCCCTTTGCTAAAAAAAAAAGTGCTATGACACAGACAGACAGACACACACACACACACACACAGTGACACACACACAGAGTCATAGTCACACACACACATACACATACACGCACGCATCATGCAAATGCTGCACACTCACGCGTGCACCACACACACAATACACACACACACACACATGATACACACACACACACACACACACACACACACACACACACACACACACACACACACACACACACACACACATATACGCACACACACACACAGAGAGAAGGGTTTAAAACATTTTAACAGACAAAACAACAATACCAAAACAAGCAAACAAAAAACAGACACAAATTTTAACAGAACACTTGTGGACAAGCACGCATCGGGCGTAAATACCGACAATGATATCGGTGCCCTAGAGTCAACACGGGCCATCCCCAGACAGTCCATCGACCCAGCATCGAACTCACCGCCACACACACACACACACACACACACACACACACACACAAACACACACCACACACACACACACACACACACACACACTCTGTGTGCTTTATATCTATATTACTATTACATATTTACGTTGTTTTAATGACATTTAATAGACATTGAAATAGCAGAACACAACGGATTAGACTTCAACCAACGATTTATAGCAATACCATTTTCGTTGAAATTCATTCAGTTGCATATTTATCTTTGCGATATACTCCTCAATATTATATTTATTTTTAAGATAATGCCTAAAACATGTTAGCTTGGGGGTACTATTTTCGCACTTACTTTTGTAGATATAGAATTTAGCACATAAGAGGACGTAATCAAATATTTCGTCTGTTTTGTTCGTGTTATCCTTACCAAAGATTATGAGTTCTTTTGTTAATCGTAACCTTATTGCAATATCACACTCGTTTAGCTGTCTTGCAAATCAATCCAAAAGTTTTGTGTTATTGAACAATTCCAAAATAAGTGTTCTGTCGTTTCTTTAACTGTTTTACAAAACGTGCATGCATAAGACTCAACAATATGCATTTTTTCTAGGATGACATTAATTGTATAATCCTATGAAACAACCTAATTTGAAACCACTTAAGTTGGACTTCTTTTATTTTATGGATTCTTTCAAACACTGCGTTCCAACTAATTACTTCCGGAATTGAATTACTCCATTTTTTACAACAATTCGGAGATTGTTATCTGCTAGCAATATTTTATAGTAGACTTGAGCGCCTTTAATAACACTGAGAACGATGCTCATATATTTTGGCCTCTCTTTTATCTTGCTGCCTAGCAAGGTAATATTTGTTTTTTTACAGGTTTTTTTATTGCTCTGACACAACCTCAAAACTGTAAAAAGTTTGTCTGAACATTATATTTATTTTTAAACTCTTGGTAATTCAAGAACCTCCCGTCAGGATTAAGTAAATCTGCAATTCGATGAATGTCTTGTTCGATCCATTTTCGGAAATAAATTGTCTTTTTGTCAATTCTTATACTGTCATGATAAAAAAGATTTTCTGCCATATCAGCCGAATCACTTATAGTTAGTTTTCTACCAAATTGCCTGTACACTTCAAAAACATCTGTCCAAAAAGGGTTTAATTTGGACTTGCTGCTAGGAAGACTTTGAAATAAGTAACCATCAAATAGGATGTGCCTTTAGTATCCCCGACCTGAAAATTTCAAAATCATTTCAATTAAATAATAATATTTCCATTTTTTCCGCTGAGCTCTGGGCCATTTTGGAAGCCCTGGTATTTATTGATAATTTACCCAACTCCCCCACACAAATAGTTATATTTTCAGATTCCCTTTCTTCAATCCACTCCTTACAGGGAAATAATCAAAATCGGTCCGAAATAAAAAAACAAATAAGAAATATAGTGCAACAATTACATCTCAAAGGAACAACAGTTTTATTTGTATGGATTCCCTCCCATTGTGGCCTGGCAGGTAACGACGCGGCCGACAGAGAGGCCAAAAGGGCCGCTTCGGGTCAAGCCGGCAGCGTCGTTAACATCAATCTGTCGGTTAGGGAAATTACAACTTTACTCAAAACCTCAGTTGCCCAGGAGTGGGCCAAAGAATTGGAAATATATGCCAAAGCTCACTCCTGGGATCATAAAATAGTCCAGGGAGGGCTATTTCTCTCCGTAACACCTAAAATTCAATCCCTAATATTTCGACTCAGAACCAGTTCCCATTACTGTAAGTTTAAAAACCTTACTTGTGAATGCGAAAAAAACCTGAACTTAGATCACTTATTTAACCCATGTAATTATATCCAATTTCAATTTACAAACTTTTTTCAACAACTAAAAACAGCCAATATTACATTTACCCAAAACTCCATTTTTGCTTTTGGCCCAAGGGAGTGGTCCCCACTCGTTTGGTTTGCCGAGGCAATTTTGAAATCATCTTTTGGCCATAATTTCTAAAAAAGCTAAAATGACCCGATTATGTACATGTTTCGCATTGAGGGGTGGGGCCCCCCCTCGGGTCGGCCGGCGCTAGTGTCCACTGGGATTTTTTGAGGCATGGGCCCGCGCGTGAAACGCCACCCGGGGGGGACGCTTTCGTAGGGGAAGACGGGGTAAAAAGCGCATGGGCGGGTAAGAAGCCCACCCCAATTATCTCATGAAATGAAGCAAATTTCAGTCTCATTTTGCCCATGAGACGAGCGTTAATGTTTAGCATTCGTCTCATGGGCAAATTTGACTGAATTTTTCTTTATTTCATGAGATAATTGGGGTGGGCTTCTTACCCGCCCATGCGCTTTTTACCCCGTCTTCCCCTAGTCGTGGCGCCTTTTCAGCCTAGCAAAGTCCCCCCGCTCACTTAGCACGGACTCTTTACGACGACTTTCCTCTGCTAGAGCCGGGGGGGAGGGGTCTCGGTCCCTTCCTCCCTCCCTCCCCCCCACTCTCCCATGATCGAATCGTTAACCATACCCTCAATTTGTTTATCTTTTTTATCATGTCATGTATAATCAATTAATGTAATAGTTGGGATGCCTCCGATCAATCGTGGCGCAGAATCCAATGCAATAGAGGCCACCCTAATAGGGGTGTCTGTACCCCCCCCCCCCCCCCCTATTGAAGCATGGACACAATTACGACGTCCTGTTCCACTGCTTGGGCGCCTGGTAGGGGGGGGGGGGGAATTCCCGTCCCTCTTTTCCCCCCCCCCCCCCTTTTTTTTTATTTTTATTTTTTTTTATTTTTTTTTTTTTTTTTTTTTTTTTTTTTTTTTTTTTTTTTTTTTTTTTTTTTTTTTTTTTTTTTTTTTGTTTTTTTTTTTTTTTTTTTTTTTTTTTTTTTTTTTTTTTTTTTTTTTTTTTTTTTTTTTTTTTTGTTTTTTTTTTTTTTTTTTTTTTTTTTTTTTTTTTTTTTTTTTTTTTTTTTTTTTTTTTTTTTTTTTTTTGTTTTTTTTTTTTTTGTTTTTTTTTTTTTTTTTTTTTTTTTTTTTTTTTTTATTTTTTTTATTTTTTTTTTTTTTTTTTTTTTTTTTTTTTTTTTTTTTTTTTTTTTTTTTTTTTTTTTTTTTTTTTTTTTTTTTTTTTTTTTTTTTTTTTTTTTTTTTTTTTTTTTTTTGTTTTTTTTTTTTTTTTTGTGTTTGGGTTTGGGTTTTTTTTTTTTTTTTTTTTTTTTTTTTTTTGTCCCCCTCCCGCCCCTCCATGAAAGAATGGCGGCCTCTCCCTACACATAAATTTATATAATACTAGCGCAACGCCGAGTACCGGTAACGCCTAGTAACGGTAACACCAAGTACTGGTAAAGCTGAGTACAGCAAATTTGAAGCGATTCGGTTAATTAACGGCGGAGTTATAAGGCCCCGTTTCCCGTTGGCGCTGCTCTGAGAGTGACGCGCTCTCCCTAGTAACGGTAACGCCTAGTAACGGTAACGCCAAGTACTGGTAACGCTGAGTACAGCAAATTTGAAGCGATTCGGTTAAGAAAAGGTGGAGTTATAAGGCCCCGTTTCCCGTTGGCGCTGCTCTGAGAGTGATGCGCTCTCCCTAGTAACGGTAACGCCTAGTAACGGTAACGCCAAGTACTGGTAACGCTGAGTACAGCAAATTTGAAGCGATTCGGTTAAGAAACGGCGGAGTTATAAGGCCCCGTTTCCTGTTGGTGCTGCTCTGAGAGTGACGCGCTCTCCCGATTCTCGTCAAATTTCCTGCCATGCTTTGCCACGGCCATAGCAAGCCTGACAGCAAATTTGAAGGCGAGAAGAAACGGCAGAGATTTGTGAAAAGGTAAGCGGGCATAGCCGCGCGTTTCTGAGAGCTCCGGCGGACACGGATAGCCGTCGGTTTCGCCAAATTCGAAGGCATTTGGGCGCCGAGAAAACCGCGCAAATGATACGGCCGCCTCGGTTGCCGTTGCCATCGCCCCGTTAGGGCTCACAGCAAATTTGAAGCGATTCGGTCGAAAAACGGCGGAGTTATAAGGCCCGTTTTGTGTTTCAGACACACACACGGACAGTTGGCTTTTTACTATATGATGATTAAGTTAAAAATAATAAAAACCACAAATGGGCTCCCTTGCTAAACTAATATATAATATTATAATAGCGTGACCAAGACAGGGGGGCTACAAATTGGGTGGCCCTGGAGTCCGTCCCGACCATACTTAAAATAATAATAAAATATAAATTTGATAGTTAATACCTGTTCTCAATTTCATTGGCTGCCGAACGGCGGCCATTTTATTTTAGTATATATATATATAGGTAACTTTAAATTTTGAAGGCCGGAACTTTCGGCGTCATTTTGACATTATTTAAATGGTGGGGGTGGGGTACCCCCGGTCCGTGGGCCGGACACCTGTCTACACTCCAGCTCCCCTTCCCCCCTTTTTCCTTTTTAATTAAGAGTGTGCCCGAGGGGCTGAAGTGGCTTTTTTGAGCCCACTTTCTTTTTAATTCCCTCTCACCCCAGTAGACACGTGTCCGTCGTGCGCGCCGGAGGTCACTTTCGTAGTCGTCTCGCTAATGCGTAGGTGCTCCCCCCCCCCCCCCCCCCCCCCCCCCCCCACCCCCCCCCCCCCCCCCCCCCCCACCCCCCCCCCCCCCCCCCCCCCCACCCCCCCCCCCCCCCCCCCAGACCCCCCCCCCCCCCCCCCCCCCCCCCCCCCCCCCCCCCCCCCCCTTTTGGGACTACTTAAGCGACGCCTTTCCACTGCTCGGGGCGGGAGGAGGGGCCCCTCTCCCTCCCTCCCTCCGCCTCGAGTATGTAAGAATCGTTAGCTACCCCCACCATATTACACCATATTATATCATATTATACCATATTATAATAGATTATCATAACAGATTATATCATATTATATCATAATTTTCATTATATTATATTATTTTACAGATTACAACCTATCTAACTTTTGCTCCCAAATTACAAACAACGGTTTGATAAAAGTTTATTGTTGAATAAAAGTTTGTCGGAATAGTTTAAACCTAATTAATAATTACCTGACCGGTTTTCTAGAACGCTGGCCGGGGGTCTATTAGTGCGCTTTTGTCGCACTCTGTATACACTGCAAAGGATAGTTTCTCTTTTATTTACCTTTTTAATCACAAGACTTTTACAAATTACATATTTCTAAGTGCATCAAGAAACAAAGAAATTTTATTGCTGCAAATGTTGACTAATAATTATACAAATTTTACCAATACTCTTATTTTTCCACATGACTAAATGTGAGGGTTCTTCCCCCTTAAATCAAAGACCCGTGAGTTGGACCTCCGCCTCGGGTGGCCCGCCCCCCGGGGAGGTGGCGCGAGGATGTCTTGCGTATCCTTCCTCGGGGGGTGCGCCCCCCGCCATGTCGTTGAGGTCCCCCGGATCCTCCCCCCCCCCCTCCCCTACTCGTTAGCTGTCTCACCCTCGTCTGGGCACTGCCGCTGGGGGGGATTGACGCGAGGATGGCTTGCGTACCGTCCCCCTCGGCTGGCCCGCCCCTACGTAGCGCGTGGATACACTCCGAGTCCCCCCCCCCCCCCCCCCCATACCCCAACCCTCTTCTAAATAAAATAAATCATAAAAAGGACCCTTCCATAAATTAAAAATACCCCCCCCCAAATATTAACACTCCTAAATAAGAAAAGAAATCTGTACATATTTTGTCCTTGATGTAAATATTTCCCCTGTCACTTTAGACAGGGAAGTCCCGGTGGAGAAGTTTGCCCCCCCTGGCTGGACATAAACTTTTTTCTCATCTTTTGTAAATAAAAGTTTGCAGAAGTAATCAACTTGGGAGGGTTGGTTTCTTTCACCTCAGGCCAAAATACCAAAGTAATATTTAACGCAACACTTTTATATCTCCATAGCTATTTTATCAAACATTAATAATAAATTAAACTTTTTATAAATTTTACATATTTTCAAAATAACTTGACTTGCGCTTTTTTAATTCTCCCACTACCCCATTTCCATATGTACTGTTTGTCCACGTTTTGTATCGTCCACCTTCGTTGTGTTTGTTTTATTTTATTTTCAAACAACTAGCCAACTACAATTAATGTCCCATATGTGCCCTGCCGGGCCGGGAGGACGTAAAACACTATATTTCATTCGGAAGACTTTGAAGATATCTGCATCTCTATTAAAATCCTCTTTCAGTTGGTATCTGTACAATTCTAAGTACCTCAAATTACCTTTTGGTCCTGAAGGTATAAAACCTTTAAATTTCTTCTAGGAAGACTTTGTCCATATTTATCTATGTCTTTTGTAATTGGAAACATGTCTTGCAATAATGTGACCCATTTCTGTGAGCCTACTAAGATTTTCCGGATCCAGGAGAGTTTTAGGGCAGAAATCGCATGTTTCAAAGATGGAATACAAGGCCACCGTCTTTTATGTGCTTTACTGTTGTTTGTCTTGAAATTCTGTCCCGTTTGTTATTCCAAACAAAATTAAAGCATTCTTTTTTAAGTTTATCAATAATATCATTAGGAGGATTAGGTAAGAGTAGCCAAAGGTGCACTAATTTGACAAGACCAGTGATTTAAAAACTGCAACTCTGCCAAGGGGCGTGATGTTTCTCTTAATCCAGACTTTAAAAAGGGCTCTTACTTCCTTGAATTTTTCAACAAAGTTCAAGTTATGACATCTACGTAAGTCGGTTGCAAACCAAATCCCAAGAATTTTACTTTCGCTTGGGTTCCATTCCAATCGTAAATGAGGCATATATCTAACATTTGATGAAGTTTTATTTCCAAGCCATACTACTTTTGGTGTTTTTTAACATTTAATATCAAACCAGA
>CM065680.1:67057811-67060311 GCA_017654935.2 Phymorhynchus buccinoides
TGCAAGAGTTAATGCCCTTGGTGGGTGGGGGGAGATGATGGTTGAGCACTGACCAAACAAGGGTTATAACTCTCGCCAATAACCCTATTTGAGGCCACTAAATGGCTGCCTTTCGCAAGAGTGAATGCCCTTTTCAGCACTGACCAGCAAGGGCTTCACTCTCACTGTCAAGGGCATTAATAACCCTAGTTGCAGAGGCCAATACTTAGATGTATGAATTACGATAGTGAATCTGAAATAATTCCAAACTAGAGTGTGAAAATAATAATAATAATAATAATGATAATAATAATAATAATAATAATAATAATAATAATAATGATTATTTATATAGCGCCTATTCTCTGATTTAGGGCTCTAAGCGCTTTACATATTTAATACAAATACAACATAGAATATAATTATCTTATACAATCAGAACATGACGAACATACATACATTTTACATGAGTAGAATATAGAAAAGTACATATATACAAATGAACAAAAACGCATATCTTGAAAAAGGTACACAACCTACAGAAACACACACACACACACACACAACACACACACACACACACACACACACACACACACACACACACACACACACGCACGCACGCACGCGCACGCGCACGCACTGCGCGCACACGCACACACACACACACACACACCATGTGACAGCCACTTCATCATTTCACGGAAACTGAGTACAAGGGGGTGGAGAGGAGCGGATTGGTGGGGGAAGAATTATGATCGTTGAAAAAAGTGTGTCTTCACAGCAGACTTGAAGGAAGAAGTTGAAGGTAAGTGTCTGATATTGATGGGAAGTGTATTCCACACAGTTGGTCCCTGAAAGGAGAAAGAACGTTGACCGAAGGACTTTGTTCTGACAGAAGGAACACGGAAGAGACGAGTGTCAGCAGAAGAACGAAGTTGACGGGATGGGGTGTAGATGTGTAGAATGTCAGAAATATATTGTGGTCCAGTACCAGAGACAGAAGAGAAACAGATGGAAGCCAGCTTATAGTCAATGCGACTCTGAACCGGGAGCCAGTGGAGGGACTGCAACAGAAGAGTGACATGCTGACGTCTAGATGTTCTGCAGAAAAGTCTGGCGGCACTATTCTGGACCTTCTGGAGCTTGTCCAGAAGGTACTTTGGTGAGCCAGCCAAGAGACGGTTGCAGTAATCCAGCCTTGAGAGAACTAACGAACAGACCAGAGTTTTTGTGGCTTCAGTGGAAAGCACGTGTCTAATCGAGCTGATCTTGCGTATTTCCAGATATGCTGCCCTACAGACATTTGAAACATGCTGCTTGAAGGAAATGGTGGAATCAAAAGTCACGCCAAGGTTACGAGCCTGTGATGAGAACGAAATATCAGAACTCCCAATGCTAACAGAAGAAGGAAGAGAGGGGTGGTTTTGGAGTTTGGGAGGGGCAATGAGCAGAAATTCTGTTTTGTCGTCATTAAGCTGCAGCTTATTCATAGACATCCATTGTTTTAAATCATGGAAACAGTTTTGAATTTTGCTAACTGCATCTGTGAGTTCAGATATAGTGCTTGACTTGTACATTTGAGTGTCGTCAGCGAAGCTCTCATGCGACAAGGAGTGCTGGTCAATAACGTCAGACACAGGTCTGACGTACATAGCGAACAGTACAGGCCCAAGGACAGAGCCTTGTGGAACCCCGCAGGTGAGAGGTGTTGTAGACGAAGACAGACCATTGACAACAACTGTCTGGAAACGATCATTGAGATAAGATTTTAGCCAGGTAAGAACTGTGCCCTGAATGCCAAATGAAGTTTGGAGTCTAGAAAGCAGAATATCGTGATCGATGGTGTCAAATGCCGCGGAAAGGTCTAAAAGGGATAGAAGAGAGACTTTGTCATCATCAAGGGCGAGAAGAAGATCATTTACAACTTTCAGGAGTGCAGTCTCTGTGCTAGAACAAGCAGCCGCGCGGCAGCATTTTCGACTCCATTGACCTTGACCTCTGACCAATGACCCTCATCTTCGAGCTTGGCCTAGATATCCTAAATACCTATCCGCATGCAAAATGTGAGCCTCCTATAAGTCCCTCCGTTCAAACGCTATCATGGTAAAGCCCAACCTTAGCTGGCCGAATCCATTTCGGCCAAACGGGTGCTCGGCCGAAACGAGCGAAGTCAATTAGTGCTCTTTTCCTTTTCGCCCGAACAAACAACGAATCGATCGATCGCCGAACTGTGGGTTTGTTCCTTAATCTGACCCGAAACGAACTGTGCGGAAGTGACCCTTTGACCCCAACGTCATAATATAGTGAGGCTCAAAGGCCTACTTCGGTAAACATGTAGGCCTAAGTCTAGAAAATCCCCCCACCCCCTTAAATTTCTGCATCTCGTCTATAGAAAGAAAACAACCGAGAAGTAACATTTTGTTTTTTGTTTTTTTCAAAAGGGGTAGTAATAGCATTGAATTATTTTCATATAATAAATGATGTGATATGATGACAGATCGATGATCAGCAGGCCATA
>CM065680.1:67070311-67077811 GCA_017654935.2 Phymorhynchus buccinoides
TTAGTAGAACGATACTGGAGGCAATGCCCGGAGGCAGTGCAACACCGGGAAAGTCCCGAATGTTTAACAATACAGATGTGTATACCGTAAAAACTGCCTGAATGAAAATCTGCTTAACGTCCTCCGGTCTGGAACAGACACGTACACATATGGGACATTAGTAGACATAAAGATGGTGGGAACGATCCTGGAGGCAATGCCTGGAGGCAGTGCAACACCAGGAAAGTACCGAAGTTTTAGCAATACAGATATGTATAACATGAAAAAAACTGCCTCGCCTCTGTACTGATTTCATAGCTCTGGTGGTTAAGGTAGTTCCGTTACTGTATTGCATGATGGTATTGTCAGTTAACGAAGTGCTGCTAAAGGTAAAAACTGTAGGCCCTATTACACTAACTATGACAGTATCAGTTAAAGCAGTTTTGTTAATTGGTAAAACTGTAGGCCCTATTACACTAACTATGATAGTATCAGTTAAAGTAGTTTTGTTAATTGGTGAAACTGTAGGCCCTATTACACACTAACTATGATAGTATCAGTTAAAGCAGTTTTGTTAATTGGTGAAACTGTATCACCCGATGGCATTATGAGATAACGCAATTATAAATGTTAGTGGAAAAAACGGTAGGAAACGATGGTGTTATCAGTAATGGTTTGGTTTGTTAAATTACTGTATTATTTACCACAGAGTTGGCGTAATATATTGTTCAACTTAATATAGAGATGTTGGACTACAGGATTAATTCCTTAAACTTGGAAGCAATCCATTGTAATCCCTATCATAAAACAAGGTAAACCCCGAAAAGACGCATCTAGCTATAGGCCTATTACACTAACATCACACGTTTGTAAATTAATGTAGAAAATTATAAATAAGAGACTAACATACTATTGTGAAAAAATAATATAATTCCAGTGAATCAGGCTGGTTTCAGAACTGGTCGTTCAACTATAGATCACCTAGTGAAACTAACAACAAATATCAAAAAATAGTTTGCAAAACGTAAAAGCGTTTTAGCCACATTTTTTTATGTTAAAAAGGCATATGATAGAGTTTGTCACAGAAGATTATTACATAACATAAAATAAGTTGGGCTATCAGGGCATATTTACAACTATATAAGGTCTATTCTTGAAGGTAGAAACATAACTGTGAGAGTTGGTAATACATATTCTTCTCCTAAAAGTGTCAATATGGGTATTTCCTCAGGGTTCAATATTAGCACTTTATTATTTAACATGTTATTATATGACTTACCTGATTCAATCTCCGGAAAAACAAAAGTAGCACAATATGCTGATGATATAGCAATATGTATGGATTGTGTAATTAAAAAGAAAACATCAAAGCGTTCAATTAAGTATTTCAAATCCATTTATTAAAGAGAACTTGATAATTTATGTGACTATCTTAGATCAAATAATCTAGAATTATCAATTGAAAAAAACAATATGGTTCTCTTTAATAATGGTGTTCGCCCAACAGTTTTGCCACAATTTAGCATTGATGGTAAAATATTGGAATACCAACATTCTGTTAAATTCCTTGGAATTTTTGTTACAGATAATGTATCATGGAAACAACATATTGACTACATGTTGGCAAAGGCAGGGAAAAGTCTGATTTTTCTTAAAATCGTTAGTCAGTATGATTGGGTCAAGAAACAAGCACTTTGATACACCTAGCAACATCTTTAGTGAGAAGCAAATTGACTTATGGACAAGAAATATTTTTCTTAGCTCCTAAGTTGTACTTAGATAAACTTCAAAGTTTAGATAGCAAGGCGTATAAATTGGCACTTGGAGTGCCTGTTCATGCTTCAACTGATGAAACATACAAAGAAGTAGGAATTTTACCTTTAAACGAATACAGAATACTTGCTTGTTCTAAATACATTATTAGAGCCTCTGCAGTCGACAATTATACAGAAAATGAACTGGAAATAAGATCAGGTTTGCACTTTTCCAAACGTAGTAGAAATGTAAAATCGTTTCAAACACTTGCTACTTAGGGGAAGACGGGGTAAAAAGCGCATGGGCGGGTAAGAAGCCCACCCCAATTATCTCATGAAATGAAGCAAATTTCAGTCTCATTTTGCCCATGAGACGAGCGTTAATGTCTAGCATTCGTCTCATGGGCAAATTTGACTGAAATTTTCTTTATTTCATGAGATAATTGGGGAATTGGTGGGCTTCTTACCCGCCCATGCGCTTTTTACCCCGTCTTCCCCTATACACAGCTGATGCGTTTGATAGGGCTAAGGTACATCCTTCAGATGTTGCTAATATATAACATGCACACCTCTTCCTACATGGGAATTAAACAAGGCAAATTTTGAACCTGCGTATATACTCCGTTCAGACGCTAATGCTAATCAGCTGCTTCAGCAGCTAATTCTCTCATTTATGAGAAACATGCAAATGCCCTTAAAGTTGCCACTGATGGATCTGTAATGGAAGATGGTAAAGCAGGGGCTGGTTTTGTTATCCCTAGTTTAAAGGTACAAAAATCGTATCATCTTGGCCGTGGATATTCGATTTTCACAGCTGAGTTGATAGCATTAGTTATGGCCTTACAATATATTGTCAATTTTCCAATGACTATCTTCAACATTCTCTTTTGTGTTGACTCAAAATCGTTATTAAATGCTCTAAATTATGATATGACTAGAGAGAGATGTGATATTGTTTTTTAGATTAAATACCTCATACATTGTCTTATTATGAAAGGATCAAATATTACATTTTGTTGGGTCCCTTCCCATTGTGGAGTATTTAGAAATGAATTGGCAGATAAAAATGCAAAAGCAGGTGCAAATAATCATATTCAATCAGAAAAGTTAAAAGTTAAATTAATCACTCAAGGAAATGAGTCATATAATCGAATACGAAATTTATTCACGTTATAAAAATAACATACAACCCTACCAATTTAAAACATACATCCCATCTGGTAACAGGCATGTAACTAGCTTAATACATAGGCTGAGACTTAATGCATACAAAACAAAATATTCCAAGGAAGTTAGCTGTATTTGTCAAAGCAACATTTCTGTTGAACATATATTAAATTGCTCTAAATTAAATATTTTACCTACAGATTTTACAAATATTGAAATAAATACTCTGCTATGCAAAAACGATAATTCATTTTTGATGAACCTAGCACACAGTATTTTACATAGTTCAGTAGGACACTTCTTATAGCAGGTTTTCGATTGCATGCTAGTATTGGTTGTGGGTTGGGTTTTTTCTTGTTGTTGTTGTTTTTTTGTTGATATTAATTCTGTTCATGTAATATCACTGTGAAGTGAACACACGTTAAATAAAAGATTCATTCATTCTTGGTTTGTTAATGGTATAAATGTATCATAATTTATGATGGTATTATCAGTTTAGGCAGTTTTGTTAATGGTAAGAACTGTATCAGAACGATGGTGTTATCAAGAAAAAACTGAAACAGACTGCAACAGATGGTGTTATCAGTTAACCTAAGGCAGTTTGTTAATGGTAAAAACGCAGTAGACGATGGTGTGTCAGCTAACGCAGTTTGCTAGATAGAAACATTGCAACACAGAATGGGATAATCAGTAAAGGCAGCTTTGTAAGCGGTAGCATTGCACCACAGGATACTCAGTAAAAAGAAACTGTGTGAGGGTTAAAACCGTATGGTCAACACTCAGTGCTGAAGGCTTACGTGTGCACAGAATGTTGTAGCAGTCAATGCAGCTAAGTCCAGGCTAAAATTAAAGATAGAAGGGCAGAGAAAAGGACGGAGAATAGAGACAGACAAAGAGACAGAGAAGAGGGCAGAGGTAGAGCAAGAGACAAACTACAGAGACAGATAGATACAAACAATAAAACAGAACCTTAGATGAACTCTGTGGCTGAGTTCCACCGAACTCCTCAGGCAGGATCTCAGGGGGCAGGTGCTCATAGAGTTTCTCCAGTTTTTCCCCGTGCAGCTGAATCTGAAACAGTGACAACACGGTAGAGTTTATCCCCGTGCCGTTGAATCTGAAACAGTGACAACACGGTACAGTTTATCCCCATGCAGTTGAATCTGAAACAGTGACAACACGGTACAGTTTATCCCCGTGCAGTTGAATCTGAAACAGTGACAACACGGTACAGTTTATCCCTTTGCAGCTGAATCTGAAACAGTGACAACACAGTACAGTTTATCCCCGTGCAGCTGAAACTGAAACAGTGGCAACACGGTACAGTTTATCACCGTGCAACTGAATCTAGAACAGTAACAACACGGTACAGTTTATCCATTCGCAGCTGAATTTGAAACAGTGACAACACGGTACAGTTTATCCCTGTGCAGATGAATCTGAAACAGTGACAACACGGTACAGTTTATCCCTGTGCAGTTTAATCTGAAACAGGGACAGCACAGTACAGTTTATCCCCGTGCAGTTGAATCTGAAACAGTGACAACACAGTACATTTTATCCCTGTGCAGCTGAATCTGAAACAGTGACAACACTTTACAGTCTACTGGACCATGATGTCCATCTGCTTTGTGAACGATGCGATGAGGACAATAGTAGATTGAATAGTAAGATTAAAACAGAGAGGCTAGCAGAGGAAATAGTGGAGGAGGGGAGGAGACTCTCCATTAATCTCTCCTTCTAAGATAAAATTAGAAGGCTGTGTCATTCTTGAACAAAATGTTGATTTGTTTGTACACAGCTCTCTCTGCCAATGTTGCTGTGTACTGTGTGGGTGAGGGTCATACGGGCAAATCTGAAACATCCTTTTCTGAGGAGGATGCTGGGTTTGCCCCCCTTTGGCTCTTAAACATGCAGTGCTAGGCGGGGTTGTCATAAGCAACTTTGATGGAGGGTAGCTTTTAACGGGGAGTCTCTTCCCCTTGTTCATTTCCAATGATTAGAAAGTAAAACATAAACATGCATAATATGAATATTCGTGGATTGCAGAAGCAGCGTATTAGCTTTTTATTTTGTATATTATTAAGCATCAACAAAAAGTAGAATGTACAAATTAACGCTATGAATTGAAAATGATTTATTGCTGTTATAATATACAAAATGTGAGGCCTGGGTCAGTTTCAGACTACTGTCATTTCAAGTTGATGCATAGTCAGTAACAATGAAATAACAATGATCACAGCAATGGTAGTAACAGTAGTAGAAGCAGCAACAGTAACATTACTCGTAGTATTTCAATTTTAATTTATTATGAACAAATAAATGATGCTACACAACGTATTTTTTCGTATGTATATATAGGCCTATGTGTGTGTGTGTGTGTGTGTGTGTGTGTGTATGTCTGCGTGCGTGCCTGTTTGTGTGCGTATATATGTGAGCATTTTGTGCAAGCATGCTCACAAACGTAATCACATCCTAAGTGCTTCAACCGACCCAACTTACATACGAATAAGAAAAAAGGAACCAACTGGTCCACTCACTCTTTTCAAGGTCTTTTCCTTGAGGAAGGGCCTGATGATGGCAAGCACAAGATAAAACAGCTTCGGCTCGTGAATATGGTGAAACACCTTGAAACGCACAGGGAAGGCATCCTGAGAACATAATATACAGTATGGGCCAAGCATTATTATTCGAATGTATACCACATCCTTTTGTGTTTTTTTAAACGACACACATAGTACAGAAATTTCTTTCAAATCTGATAATATCATTTTAAGCCAATCATATCAACTAACAAATAATGTGATAGATATAAATACAAACATTTTTTTACATACAAATTCTTATCCGACAAAAAACCAAAGTGTTTTGTTTTTTTAATACCCTAATCTTCCGCAAATGTGCATTAACCTCTTTCCATAACTTTCGGTATCGTTGTCAACAGACAAACCAAGAACGATTTTTTTAAAATAATAATATAACACAAAATTCTTGACGGGGATAGCTAAAAATGAAATACAATGCTAACAAGTTAACGATTTAAAAAAACCTTTCAAACGCGAGGGAAATAATGCTCAAGAAAGTACCAGCAAAGAAATCATGAAACTGTTGATTATGGTTACTTAGACGGAAGAAGAAGAAGAAGGAGGGAAGAAGGGGAGGGAGGGAAGAAGGGGAGGGAGGGAAGAAGGGGAGGGAAGGAAGAAGGGGAGGGAGGGAAGAAGGGGAGGGAGGGAAGAAGGAAAGATTCCAGACAAATGCGGTTGGTGAGTTTTAACATTTTCAGCCTACCTGTAAAAAGGCCGCCTGCCTCTTGGCAATGGAAGGGGTGTACTGCTTGACGAGGCTCCACCTCAGACCTTTGTCGTCAAACAGGATGGTCACCCCACAAACCTGAGTCTCTTCGTCCTGGAGACAAGCATACAGTTTGAAGAAACGACCACTAAACAAACAAGCAGTTCGTGCACACATAAAAATTGATGTCGGTTAAATAACAAGAACCAAACAGAGACCTTCCCCAAAACAAAAACTCTTCTGTGTAAATAAAACTCAGTTTCTGGCAATATGTTTGGGTGCTTGGTTGTAGTTTGAAAACTCTAAGCCATCAATCGGAGTGTGGCTGCCCACGTGGAAGAGTAATCAAAAACGGTCACACGCGTAATGTTCTTATCCCTAGCTGGTGCATTTGTACCGTAGTGTTCAAGTGCTTCGGCTGTTGGGATGCTCTCTGTGGATTCCTTAAGCCAGGGTAAGACAACAAACAACAAGTATTTGACATATCTATTCTTGATCAGCATCACCCAAGGAGTGCAGTAAGGCTCATTTTGACCTCCCGTGCAAACTCCGCCTAGGAACCACTCACTGTCTTAGCCTTCTTGGTAACGCAGCTCAAATATTTATTCTATGCCGTAGACCCCAAGACCCACATTTGTATTATCGATCAACATCACCAAGGAGTTCACTAGAACTCATTTTGACAGTGCAAACCTCCTTCAGAGACTCACCCACTGATTCAATTTTGTCAGTAAGTAACGCAACACTTGATCTTGGATTTGATGAATAGCCAAAAGGGCAACTTTGTGGCATACCATCGAAGAAACTCGAAAACCGTTGGTTATAGACCCCAAGACCACTATGCATATTCTTAATCAGTATCACCCAAAGAGTGCAGCGAGGAACGTTTAAACGGTGCACACCTCCGCCAAAGATTCACAGGGAGAAAAGGCAAGTGGCAGTAGCCTACTTAGAGAGGAGATCCAGCAAGAGAAGCACGCAAGAAAAAGTAAAGTGCTCGAATTTTACACGGACAACTCCCAGCCGAGCGGTGTCTTTTGCAAAGTGAAAGCAAAAGATAGTATAATCCCTCTTTGGTAAAAGCGAGCAGGCACAGCGGTTGGTGGTTTTTTAATCCACGCTTTTGTATGCACACAACTTTCAGATCATTATTTCACAAAATCACGTGTGTTTTTTCACATAATATTACTCACGATCAATTGCTACGTTTCAACACACATAGATATGAATACATGCAAACCTAGTAAAGTAAAGTAAATAAAACTAGATTGAAAAGCTATCGAATGTAGCATTCGAGAATCACCCG
>CM065680.1:67084195-67106695 GCA_017654935.2 Phymorhynchus buccinoides
GTGGTCCTGGTTTTAGGAACATAGGTAAAGGGGGACAAACCTGTTGGACACATGATTGTGGCCCTGGTTTTAGGAACATAGGTAAAGGGGGACAAACCTCTGTTGGACACATGATTGTGGTCCTGGTTTTAGGAACATAGGTAAAGGGGGACAAACCTGTTGGACACATGATTGTGGCCCTGGTTTTAGGAACATAGGTAAAGGGGGACAAACCTCTGTTGGACACATGATTGTGGCCCTGGTTTTAGGAACATAGGTAAAGGGGAACAAACCTGTGTTGGACACATGATTGTGGTCCTGGTTTTAGGAACATAGGTAAAGGGGAACAAACCTGTGTTGGACACATGATTGTGGTCCTGGTTTTAGGAATACAGGTAAAGGGGGACAATCCTCTGTTGGACACATGATTGTGGCCCTGGTTTTAGGAACATAGGTAAAGGGGGACAAACCTCTGTTGAAGACATGATTGGTTTGCGTGTTGGCTGCATCAGACAATATCTCCTTTGGCACTATAAACTATAATTGATTTGTTTCATGGGCCACGAATCAGAAAAGGTACGGAATTTAACAAAGACCATCTATCAGTGTTTTGTGACACGTAAGATTCGATGTTAACCCTTTCGCCGCCAGCCATTGTTCAGCCCCCCAATATCATTAAACTTAACTGGGTAGAGAAATTTGTTTTATCTGCAATATTGGGAATTTCTCTGTGATATATACACCATTAGGCCTATCTTTACTTCTCAAAATTAAGAAAATAGGGTCTTCGGATAACAGACCCTGATTTGATGCCTTTTAGTGACATGGGTGTTAAACCATTGTGGTGCATAAATGCGACATTGGTGGTGAAAGGGTTAATGGTTGTGAACGTATTTCTCCCCAGGAGGAAGAGCTAGAGAGGAAGAAGAAGAAGGAGCGGCAGCTGCTGGAGAAGCGCTACACCTTGCCAGAGGCTCCATCCATCATTGTGAACCCCAGCCTCACGGCCAAGTCGGGGAAGTTCGACTGCTCCGTCATGACCCTTTCCGTCCTGCTGGACTACCGCCCGGAGGACAACAAGGAGCATTCTTTTGAGGTCAGTGCTTAGAGGATGACCTTGCGTTCGATGCAAGGAGAAATGTGCATTGAAAAGCAAACTACCAGTTGCATCAACAAACTGGGAACGTATTTTAAGCAGTCAAATTAATTGGTCAAAAGTATTTCATAATGTTAAAGCTATCCCAGAAGTAAAACTACAGTGGTTTCAAATCAAGATAAACAACAGAATTATTGTCACAAACTCTATCTTAAGCAAAATGGGTGTAAAAGAAAATAACTTATGCAATTTTTGTAATGCAGAAAAAGACACCGTATTTCATTATTTATGGGCATACCAGAACCTTTTGGGAAGAATTAGAAAATTATATAAAAGATAAGTGTGTGCATTGTGACAGATTATCATTCACTGCTTGTCTTGTATTATTTGGATGTGATGAAAAATACAGAATGGATGAAGGTTTATCTTTTATTTTGTTACAAGCAAAATACTTTGTTAAATATATGTCGTATCAATGAAGTAAAACCTACATTGCCTGTGTTTTTAAAAAAAAGAAAAAGAAATGTACATTGATCGATGTTACTAACACAAAGGAAGAACAGGTACAGTGGAACCTCCCTTATAAGACCTCCCATTATACAACTCCCTCCCATTTAAGACCTCATTTTGGATGATTTTTCAAGGTATTGTAAGGGAGGTTCCACTGTATTATGCTCTAAAGATTTTATTGAAGAAAAGATTAAAAGAAAGCCTGAAGAATTTTAGAGGGAAAAAATCATTCTAATTTTATGTAATGTCTATGAGTTATTAAAAATGCATTAATCGATTATGACTAAATCATTTTGTTGTATAAATCTTTTTTTTTTCTTCTTTTTTTTAAGCTAAAGAACAAAGTATTCATTTAGATTTAGATATGTGAATGTGATGAATTGCCAAAGTCTTTCTGTGGAGTGCCATCTTGATTGTCGTTTTTCAGTTTTCAAAAGCTTATGTTGCACTGCAGACATTCTTAATTGTACCAGTTAGGGGCTGTGCACATTATACATAGAAACCTCATGAGCTTGTCCGCAAATAAGTAAAAGTAAGAAATAAGCGGATGGGATAAGCACAAGCGGAAACACGTGCCTATCCCATCCGCTTCTTTCTTACTTTCTTTGAATTATTTGCAAATAAGCGCATGAGGTTTCCATGTGTAATGTGCACAGCCCCTTATGCAGTTTATTGTTACAGTTGGTAGAGAGAGAACATCACTAGTACAACATTTATGTTTGATTTTATTTTTTGATGAATGGTGGTACAGTGGAACCTCCCTTATAAGGCTTCCCATTATAAGACTCCCTCCCATATAAGACCTACTTCTCTGAGACATTGCCCTTCTTTGTAAGTATTAAAATTACCTCCCTTATAAGACCTCATTTTGGATGATTTTTGAAGGTCTTATAAGAGGTTCCATTGTACAAGCACTTTTTTTTGTCAAGTGATGTGGGACCTTTCTCTTGTAGGTTTCCTTGTTTGCTGAACTGTTCAACGAAATGCTGATGCGGGACTTTGGGTTCACCATCTTCAAAGCCATTGCAGCCGCACCACCAAAGGTGGAAGAAGACAAAAAGAAAAAGGACAAAGACAGCAAAGATAAAGATTCCAAGGAGAAAGACAAAGAGAAAGACAAAGACAAGAAGACGGAGGTATGAACATGACATGGTCAGTTATCCTTTAACCCTCTTGCATTTATTCTGGCCCAAACCGCCCTGCCGGAAGTTGCCTCTGTGTATTAAAACCGCCCTTAGTTTGCCCCCACTCTGAGACTCCAATGGCATTTTCATCACGCACTAAGTCCTGGCTTGTTATACACACACTATGAAGGAGCTTCTCGTTTGCAATGCTGTGATGGTAAGTGTACGGCGCTCTGTGTGCTTAAACCCCCCAGATTTCCCCCAAAATGTGTGAAAGAATCTGAACACTAGAAGTTTTTTATGTAACAAATGTGAATGCAAGAGGATTAATGAATGTTTAGCAAGCTGTTCAGTTGGAAAGGTGTTAACTCTTTCTATACTAACCTGCGCTCTCGTCGCAGGGCATGCGCGCAGCGCCTCGTTACTAAGGTAACGGGATATCGCATGTGAACTTTAAAAATTCATAGTTCATAGGTTAACAGTCATGCGTGCTTCAAAGTGGCTCAGAGAGCTACTAATACGTTTCATTCATGCACTCGCCACTGACTGGCTGGCTGTAGGCTATTTTGGGACCTTAAAATTATATTTTTGCTATTATGAGTGTGCCTGGCTTGACAAAACATGCTTTTATTTTAAAATATCACAAATCAAAACTAATCAAGTGGATGCTTTGAACCTGTTGCAGGTGTTAGTACTGTATATTGTGTACATATTGCCAAAATGTCACGTCTGTATCTGTTACCATTATTTAGAAAATAATTTTTTGGCAACCTATGCAAATCGGCCAGTACACAACGCTTGCAAAGGGAAGCAACTGGCCAGCATGGAATGAGTTAAGACTTAAATACATCCTGTGTTGATTTTTTTAATAGATATTGTAGAAAATTTCCGTGAGCTATGTGACTGCTCACATTTGGTTGGTCATTTTTTATTCTTTGCTCTTTCTTGATTTCAACTTTTGAAAAAAAAAAAGAATAGCTATATGACATAGGGGTTGTATTATTAAGGATTTTTGTTTGTATTTTACGGACTATAAGACTTTTTCTCCCCAGACTGAGAGCACTGCGCCTTATAATGTGACTAGTGAAATAGTAAGAAATTATGATAACGAAATCTCACATGTCTTTAACTTTATGTTGCAGGAACCACCAGCCAAAAAGAAAAAGACAGAGGACAAAAAAGTATGCAGTAACTGTGCTGTCCTGTGCATTGTTCATGCTTGTTGTGTGTTAGAGCAATGTTGCTAATACTAAGCAGAAAGTAGAAAGGTCTACTAAATACATGAAGTTGGAAGATGATTCATTTCACAAAATTTTGGATTCCTTGAAACTTTTTGCTGTCATAACAGTGTTTGGATAAATCTTGATATTCAAAGCTTTTTATCAGTACTTCTGTGATTTAGTGTTTTATAAGAAAACAATATTAAAAGACGGAAATTGTAAAAAGCTTGAATAATAATAATTACTTTTATCATGAAACAATGAAAGTACTTTCACCTAAAATTGCTCTTCATTTTGACATCATCTTCGTTAGTGTTTCTAACTGTTTAAAGTTCAACAGTTCATTGGCAGTATAAGTCAAAGTCAGGGGGAGGGGGGAGGGGTGGGTGGGTGATGTGTACAAGGGGGGAGAGGATATGAAGAGAAACAGAAAGGATGCATACAATAGTTACATGTGCTAATGACATTTCTACCTCTTTCAGGATGATGAAGAAGAAGAAAAAAAGGATGGCGATCAAGAGAAGGAAGAGGAGGAGGACAAAGCTGTAAGTGATACAGTGGAACCTCCCTTATAATACCTCATTTTGGATGGTTTTTGAAGGTCTTATAAGGGAGGTTCCACTGTAGTTCCAACAAAATGCTGGAAACTTGTTCAAACATACACGTCATGCACACATTTTGCAAAGACGCATGCGCTTGCTAACATCTGCATATATGATGCGTATATAACATCCTGAAGGTTATGGTAAATCAGACTTTGGTCTGATCATGGTAAATCAGACTGGTCTGATCATGGTAAATCAGACTTTGGTTTACAACCACATAAATCTTGTCTCCAGTAATGTACAGAAGATCGAACAGTGATAGGACAAACTGTCCTGAGACAAGAGAAATCAATAGGACAATGTCCTGGCTCTTGCAGAAAGCAATAAGACAAAGCGTGCCACTGTGTGTTAAAATTTTAATCAGACATTTGTCCTGCCAGGGGAGAACACAGGACATTTCCCAGTTTTAATAGGTTAATGTCCTATGAACGAGGCCTCGGGACATCACTGGATCTCCACATAAAGTTCACTTATAAAGCTGTTCATTCTTGTTACTTCAAGAGAAGTTATGTTTTTATGTGCATTTATTGACAAAAACTCCGAAAACACAAGGTTTATGTATGTTCTGGTGCAGATTTAGATCAATGTGAATGCAGAATCCGTTGAGTATGTTCACACGAAGACTTGTCAACAAAGCTTTCCAAGATTTGTCGGAATAAAGAAGCAAAGTAGACTCCCGTCTAGCCTGTTTTTCCTTGGATTGACTTAATTGTTGTGATTTTGTTTCCATTAGTGACACATTTCAGTGAACTCTTGTGCTTGATTGTGCTAAAATTCTTGTCAGGGGTAGAAACAACTCAGCTTTGGAAGAATTCTGGTCTTATTTTTGAAGTTATTTTTTGAAGTCATATTTTAAAATACTACTGTTATTTTGTTTGATTGCAGGATGAAAGTGGAAAAGAGGATGATGAGAAAAGTGAAAAAGGTAAGTCGTGTGTGTGTGCGCGCGTACGTGTGTGTTTGTGTGTGCGTGCGCGTACGTGTGCGTGTACTTGTGTGTGTGTGTGTGTTTTATTCTGAACAACATGGATTTTGAAAAGAAAAGCATGCATATTGATGCAGTCATACTCAAACGTACACCTCCTTTCCTGTCCCTGCACAGACCGAAAAGAGAGCAAGCGGGAGAGAACCAAGCTGGAGACTGTGGACCCTGCCCTGTTGCTGGCCTGCGTCTACTATGACCAGAACCACTGCGGCTACCTGTTTGACCGCGACCTGGAGGACATCGTCTTCAGTCTGGGCCTCGACCTCTCCAGAGCTCAGGTACCTATCTACATGCTTATGCATTGAGTATCAGAATGTATTTATATGTGAATGATGTGGATTGTAAAGTTGTGATATTTTTTGTGCCACCGGTTCTGTAAAAACGGGAGTTAATTGAAACAGATTGAAGGCTTGTGCGTTGTTCTGTCCATGTTTCTGTCTGTCTAGAGACGTTTTTTGCTTTCTCCATTTGCTACACATTTCTGCGTTTGAAGTTTCTTCTGTGTTTGATGGAAAGTCACAGTGTGAATAGGGCATTTGCCACGAGTGTTCTCTATTCTAGACTACTAATTTGCCCGCACTCGTTCTGCCTGAGTTACGTTGACCTTTCTAATTCAACTCAGTGAATTTCAAGGTCATCCTCACGTGGCAAATGCCCTATTGCTGGATGGATTGTAATGAAGACTAACAGAATTGTCTCCCATGTCCTGACAATGACAAATCATAATACTATTTCACCCAGTGCATAGCCATGTTTGTATTTGTGAGATCAATATTTTGTCATGTTCTGTTGACTTTGGAATACTTATATATGACACACTTGGCAAAAGCTCCATCTGCAGCGTTTGGTTTCATGTGCAGGTTCGCAAGCTGGTGCAGAAGGTGCTGTCCAAGGAGAGCTTCCACTACCGCAGGGTCACGGACCTGCCTGCCCCCAAGGAGGGAGACCCTCCCGCTGAACGCAACCTGCTGCCGGTGGACCCTGGCGCTCTGGCCAAAGGTGGGGCTTGTATTATGCAGATTTATTAGTCTTTTTGCCTCTTGTCTTTTGCACTGCCTTATGAGAGTACATTGAATAAGGACCAAGTTTGTGTGTGTGTGTGCAACGCATGTGTATGTGTGCATCCATATGTGTGTGTGCGTCTGAAGACGTACATGCTTAAATATAATTTTTTTTGTCCCCAGGCAATTTGGAGTACCGATGCCCAGTGCCGGGCAAGGCGACTCAGTCCCCGAAGGGTCTGTCTGGAAAGGATGGAGGGAAGTTTGTGACGTTCCAGGGGTCTGTGGTGGACCTGGAGAGTCTGATGGAGAAGCTGGAAAGCAGCGACCAGTCACGCATCCTGCTCGAGAGCAAGCTGGTTGAGATGTCCGCTGAACTGGGTACGTACTGATAATCAACAGAATGTTGTTGCATTACCCAGGGTCTCCTAATAATTGTTTCATGCACCGATAATCAACAGAATGTTGTTACATTACCCAGGGTCTGTCTCCTAATAATGGTTTCATGCACTGATAATCAACAGAATGTTGTTGCAGTACCCAGAGTCTCCTAATAATTGTTTCATGCACTGATAATCAACAGAATGTTGTTACATCACCCAGGGTCTCCTAATAATTGTTTCATGCACTGATAATCAACAGAATGTTGTTGCATTACCCAGAGTCTCCTAATGTTTCATGCACTGATAATCAACAGAATGTTGTTTCATTACCCAGGGTCTCCTATGTTTCATGCACTGATAATCAACAGAATGTTGTTGCATTACCCAGGGTCTCCTATATGCACTGATAATCAACAGAATGTTCATGGGTCTCCTATGTTTCATGCATTGATAATCAACAGAATGTTGTTGCATTACCCAGGGTCTCCTATGTTTCATGCACTGATAATCAACAGAATGTTGTTACATCACCCAGGGTCTCCTATGTTTCATGCATTGATAATCAACAGAATGTTGTTGCATTACCCAGGGTCTCCTATGTTTCATGCACCGATAATCAACAGAATGTTGTTGCATTACCCAGGGTCTCCTATGTTTCATGCACTGATAATCAACAGAATGTTGTTTTACCCAGGGTCTCCTATGCATGCACCGATAATCAACAGAATGTTGTTACATTACCCAGGGTCTCCTATGTTTCATGCACCGATAATCAACAGAATGTTGTTACATTACCCAGGGTCTCCTATGTTTCATGCACCATAATCAACAGAATGTTGTTACATTACCCAGGGTCTCCTATGTTTCATGCACCGATAATCAACAGAATGTTGTTACATTACCCAGGGTCTCCTATGTTTCATGCACCGATAATCAACAGAATGTTGTTGCATTACCCAGGGTCTCCTATGTTTCATGCACTGATAATCAACAGAATGTTGTTACATTACCCAGGGTCTCCTATGTTTCATGCACTGATAATCAACAGAATGTTGTTACATTACCCAGGGTCTCCTATGTTTCATGCACTGATAATCAACAGAATGTTGTTACATTACCCAGGGTCTCCTATGTTTCATGCACTGATAATCAACAGAATGTTGTTACATTACCCAGGGTCTCCTATGTTTCATGCACTGATAATCAACAGAATGTTGTTACATCACCCAGGGTCTCCTAATAATTGTTTCATGCACTGATAATCAACAGAATGTTGTTGCATTACCCAGGGTCTCCTAATAATTGTTTCATGCACTGATAATCAAGAGAATGTTGTTACATCACCCAGGGTCTCCTAATAATTGTTTCATGCACTGATAATCAACAGAATGTTGTTGCATCACCCAGGGTCTCCTAATAATTGTTTCATGCACTGATAATCAACAGAATGTTGTTGCATTACCCAGAGTCTCCTATGTTTCATGCACTGATAATCAACAGAATGTTGTTGCATTACCCAGAGTCTCCTATGTTTCATGCACCGATAATCAACAGAATGTTGTTGCATTACCCAGGGTCTCCTATGTTTCATGCACCGATAATCAACAGAATGTTGTTACATTACCCAGAGTCTCCTAATAATTGTTTCATGCACCGATAATCAACAGAATGTTGTTGCATTACCCAGGGTCTCCTAATACTTGTTTCATGCACCGATAATCAACAGAATGTTGTTACATCACCCAGGGTCTCCTAATACTTGTTTCATGCACTGATAATCAACAGAATGTTGTTGCATTACCCAGGGTCTCCTATGTTTCATGCACCGATAATCAACAGAATGTTGTTGCATTACCCAGGGTCTCCTATGTTTCATGCACCGATAATCAACAGAATGTTGTTGCATTACCCAGAGTCTCCTAATACTTGTTTCATGCACTGATAATCAACAGAATGTTGTTACATTACCCAGAGTCTCCTAATAATTGTTTCATGCACCGATAATCAACAGAATGTTGTTGCATTACCCAGGGTCTCCTATGTTTCATGCACTGATAATCAACAGAATGTTGTTGCATTACCCAGAGTCTCCTAATAATTGTTTCATGCACCGATAATCAACAGAATGTTGTTGCATTACCCAGGGTCTCCTATGTTTCATGCATTGATAATCATCAGAATGTTGTTGCATTACCCAGAGTCTCCTAATACTTGTTTCATGCACTGATAATCAACAGAATGTTGTTACATTACCCAGGGTCTCCTATGTTTCATGCACTGATAATCAACAGAATGTTGTTGCATTACCCAGAGTCTCCTAATACTTGTTTCATGCACTGATAATCAACAGAATGTTGTTGCATTACCCAGGGTCTCCTATGTTTCATGCACTGATAATCAACAGAATGTTGTTGCATTACCCAGGGTCTCCTAATTGTTTCATGCACCGATAATCAACAGAATGTTGTTACATCACCCAGAGTCTCCTAATAATTGTTTCATGCACCGATAATCAACAGAATGTTGTTGCATTACCCAGGGTCTCCTATGTTTCATGCACCGATAATCAACAGAATGTTGTTGCATTACCCAGAGTCTCCTAATAATTGTTTCATGCACCGATAATCAACAGAATGTTGCATTACCCAGGGTCTCCTATGTTTCATGCACTGATAATCAGAATGTTGTTGCATTACCCAGAGTCTCCTAATACTTGTTTCATGCACTGATAATCAACAGAATGTTGTTACATTACCCAGGGTCTCCTATGTTTCATGCACTGATAATCATCAGAATGTTGTTGCATTACCCAGAGTCTCCTAATACTTGTTTCATGCACTGATAATCAACAGAATGTTGTTACATTACCCAGGGTCTCCTATGTTTCATGCACTGATAATCAACAGAATGTTGTTGCATTACCCAGAGTCTCCTATGTTTCATGCACTGATAATCAACAGAATGTTGTTACATTACCCAGGGTCTCCTATGTTTCATGCACTGATAATCAACAGAATGTTGTTGCATTACCCAGAGTCTCCTATGTTTCATGCACTGATAATCAACAGAATGTTGTTACATTACCCAGGGTCTCCTATGTTTCATGCACCGATAATCAACAGAATGTTGTTGCATCACCCAGGGTCTCCTAATAATTGTTTCATGCACCGATAATCAACAGAATGTTGTTACATTACCCAGAGTCTCTTATGTTTCATGCACTGATAATCAACAGAATGTTGTTACATCACCCAGGGTCTTCTAATACTTGTTTCATGCACCGATAATCAACAGAATGTTGCATTACCCAGTCTCCTAATAATTGTTTCATGCACCGATAATCAACAGAATGTTGTTGTATCACCCAGGGTCTCCTAATACTTGTTTCATGCACTGATAATCAACAGAATGTTGTTACATCACCCAGGGTCTCCTAATACTTGTTTCATGCACTGATAATCAACAGAATGTTGTTACATCACCCAGGGTCTCCTAATACTTGTTTCATGCACTGATAATCAACAGAATGTTGTTGCATTACCCAGGGTCTCCTATGTTTCATGCACTGATAATCAACAGAATGTTGTTACATCACCCAGGGTCTTCTAATACTTGTTTCATGCACCGATAATCAACAGAATGTTGTTGCATTACCCAGGGTCTCCTATGTTTCATGCACTGATAATCAACAGAATGTTGTTACATCACCCAGGGTCTCCTAATAATTGTTTCATGCACCGATAATCAACAGAATGTTGTTGCATTACCCAGGGTCTCCTATGTTTCATGCACCGATAATCAGAATGTTGTTACATTACCCAGGGTCTCCTATGTTTCATGCACCGATAATCAGAATGTTGCATTACCCAGGGTCTCCCATGTTTCATGCACCGATAATCAGAATGTTGCATTACCCAGGGTCTCATAATTGTTTCATGCACCGATAATCAACAGAATGTTGTTGCACTACCCAGGGTCTACCAAGGCCAACCTGAGCATCCAGGAGACGGCTGTGAAGAGCGTGAAGCAGGAGCTGAGCAACACCCAGACCCGGCTGCAGGTGGAGATCAACCAGCGCACCACCATGGAGGACCAGCACCTCAAGTGGGAGGCCGCCGTGGAGGGGGCCAAGGCCTCCCTCGTCCAGGCCGCCTCCACCCTGTGCACCATCCTCCCGGACAAGAAGCCGCCGGCGGGGAAGAAGGAGGAGGCAGTTAAGAAAGAGGAGGCGGGGAAGAAAGTGGAGCCCATGGAGGTGACCGCCGACAAGAACGGGGAGGTCGACGCCAACGAAAAGTCCAAGGAGGATGGAGCCAAGAAGGAGAAAGAGTGAAGAACTGAGCCTGGTTGTGTTCATAGCTCTTAACATGGTGTGGAGAATTTGCGGTTTGAAGGTCAGGTTTTTCCCTTGAGAAGATAAACTTTGGCCAAAGGTGTAGTTTAGCCACCTCCCTCAAGTTCTCGGCTTTCAGTGTCTATGTATCGCTGTGCTGCTTTCATGAAAATAATCACACGTTATCCGTAACCCTGTCGCTTATCTGAGCAAGACAAAGAGTTGCTTTTTTCAATGAGAAAGTTTTGGTTGGGGGGTAGTAAACTACACCTTTGCCCAACTTTGTACAGTTTGTGAAGTTTTATGTTGATGTTTTATGCCAAATCATCTGCAAAGATCCCATCAGGTGCGAACAGCTATTATTTCAGGTGTTCAAGTGTTTGACTCTTTGGTTTTTATGTATATATCTGTGAGCTCTGCCATATGAACGCAGTGTATGCCTCGAGTACAACAAATGAATAACATTAAGTTGATGAAACACTATATTTAGAACCTACTGTTTCCTCGCTTGTGAAGCTGTGTTTAATTTCAAGACCATCAGCATTGAAGAACAAATTAGAATTACTTGAAAACATTTTTCAAACTAGACCATTACTGCACCGTAGATGAAATTTAAGCATTCCTCTTTTTGTTTATATTTGTTTCACTTCAATGTTTTTATTTTTTTAATTCTGATTGGGAAAAAAAGTGTTTTTTAATCTTGATTAAAATTAATAAAAATGTCCCTGTACTCTTAAAAGAAAATTTTACTGTTACTCTTTTTTTGTTTGGTTTAGGCACTTTTCCGTGTGTGAGTAAAAAAAGTTACCTCTTTGCCGTATGACCTAACATAAACAAGCACTTGTGCACATAAACATGCATGTTTACACACACATGCATTCATGCATATATATATATAAAGATAGATACACACACAAATTGTGTCATCACACCAACAATTTACAAAGAACTTCATGCAGGTTTGTTTTAGACTACCTCCCCAAATGAGAAAAGTCAGTTTTATCCACCATAAGATATGTTGCTTGCAGCCATGATTTTCTTATGTAAATATGTACATTTGCTTTCTATCCGTTTTTTTGCTCTCTCTCTCCCTCTGGCTCTACAATTGTCTACTGACTGGGTTTTAGCAATGGAACTAATGTGTAGATTGCTTAGACATTAATCAAAACACGCTTAATAGTGGTTTTAAATAATGGTTAGCAAGTAGATCATTGTTCGTTTCACATATTTTTGTCAATACAAATGTGAGAATCACTAAAGCTGTAATCTACAGTGTAATGTTTTATCCATTGTCTGTGAATGTGCGGAGAAGGAGGCAATAGTGAGTACTTAGACTGGTGTTTTGAGTGCAGTTTGTGGGTTCCATTGATATAACAAATTCATGGCTTCTTGAAATGTTGTAAACCTGTTTAACTCATTCGCGTCGCAACGATTTTGAATGATTTGAAAAAACTCACAAATCACTCCAGTCATACACACAAACAAAACATACATAAACAATAGGAGAAATGAAAGAAGATTGCAGTTTTACTTCAGGTTTAGACATAGGGAAGTGGTAGATCAGACTTTTTTAATATATAGACTATAGATGCAAATGCATCAAGCTGACAGCTATCTATTGATTCCGGACATATATGGCTGGAAACTATTTGAATTAGTTAAAAATGTTAGGACAGATAGATATATGTACCAACAAATATATTTCCAGGTTAAGTTTAGGGATTCAGGATTTTATTGTGCTCTAATACACTGCCCGGCATTGTTTTAGTTTCTAACTAAGTCTTTTTTCTTCTTTTAAAAAAATAAAAGACTAAAGTAACTTTTGATTGACATTTTGTATAGCTGGTTCCATGTTTACTTACCATAAGAGTGAATGATATGTTCATGCTCAGAGAACTATCAGCCACATGCTTCATGTTTGGCTGAGATAAAGCAGTGAAACAAAACTCATTAAGCTGAGCTTTTGGGGGGCAATTTTTGTTCATTTTTGTTTCTCAGGATCCTATAAAGATATCCACATGAAATGTTGCACACTGATACAGAACATTACCCTGACCATACATGCCAAATTTGAAGACTGTGTGAAGGCACTATAAAAGTTGAGGGGCTAAAGAGTTTGTGTGAATTTTTTTTATTTAGAGCAGGGTTCGTGGGGTCCTTTCAGGTGCTTTAAAGTGCTGTGAAATTGATCGGTCTTCAAAAGGCCTGTTAAGTCCTTTATATCAGCAAGGAGGTCCTTTCAAATCAGTCAAAGGTCCTTTTAAAATTGGTGTGGTCAGTTTAAATCCTTTAATCGGGCCAAAAAACAAAACTAAGTACCCTCGAAACAATATATTAAATGAAATAAAATTTGCCCAAAATCGATCGCCTTCGTATCTTTCGAGCAGACGATCTAATTTTAATAGTCACTGTAAATCGGGTCACGTGTGCGAGATTCGGCGAGATATCTTATGCGCCATGTTAAAATTTTTCGCACATGCGGCTGCTTCAGTGCTTGTTTACAAGTAAAAAGTGTAAAAATGCCTGGAAAGTGTTCGTTTTCAGGATCGTTGGCTGAGAGAAGACATTTATAAGGACTGGGTCCGAAAAGTGATGGACAACAAACATGCAGTTCGTTGTGCATATTGTGAAAAAAACATCAACATCTTGTCAATGGGAGAGTCGGTGCTGAAACAACACGCAAAGAGTGAAAATCACAAGAAAGCTGAAAGAAGGCACAAGGCGGAATCGAGGTGCATTGTGACCGACTTTTTTATCTGCTCGGCAAAAAAAAAAAAAAAAAAAAAATGCTCATCCACAATCGTCGGCGTCTGGCTCTGCGCCCACCACGTCTGCAAGCACAACTACAAACAAGGTTTAAATAGGTCCTTTAAAAAAATTTGCTGGTCCTTTAAAGGTCCTTTTAAGGTCCTTTTTTGGCACTCTTCCAAGTCCCCACGAACCATGTAGAGGGACTCCATACTTTCATAGTGCCTTCACACAGTCTTCAAATTTGGCATGTATGGTCAGGGTCATGTTCTGTGTCAGTGTGTTAAATTTCATGTAGATATCTTTATTAGATCCTGGGACACAAAAATGAACAAAAATTGCCCCCAAAAAGCGCAGTGTGCCACCATAATATATTGAAGTTTTACTCTTGTTGGCAAGTCGTTTAGCTTCATTTCACTCTGCAGCATGTCTCGGTGTAGGGAATTCTTGTGCATATGTATTAGTTCCAGACATGTTTCATATTGCAGGACCTGTCTGCGCGAACATGATGGACATGCTTTATTCACAAAGAATTCCGATTTTGTTGTACATTGGTTTAGTTAGCAACTTTTTTTTTTCCATTGTGTTGAGATCATTGAATAAAACAATCAGTTTCAATGCCTTGTGTTTTCAGAGAGAGCATGTGTGTTTGTGAATGTGTGTGTGTGTGTTTAATTCTGTATGTTTGTGTAAACATTGAAAGTGGTTGGGTAACTGTGGTATTATGCTTACCTCTAACAAGTTTCAAGGTTTGATTCTGAGTAGCACTTCACCATCTCCCCTTAAGGCTGTGTCAGATCAATTGACAGGCTAGAACACCAAGGCTACATCAAAATGTTATGCTCTGCATAGTTATGCGGGGATTGTCTTTAGCCATGACAAGCTCCGAGCATACGATCATCGGTCGCTAAAATCCTCCGAAGTCTGAGTGTGGCTCATGCATTTGTACCATGACTGTTCAAGTGCTTCAGCTGTTGGGATGATCCCTGGAGTCTGTTAGCCAGGGTACGACAACAACAACAACATTTCACCATCTATTAACCTTATTATACTCTGAGCACCAAAGTCATTTGGAAAAGGTGATAAAACCGATATGTATGCAGTTTGGGTAGGTTAAAAAAAAACCACGCAACTAGGGCAATGGACATTTTTAAATGATCAGTTACCACCATCCCCTTATTCCATTTCTGTTTAATCATGTGGAAAGCCATAATCCACCAAACAACAACAAAATTAAATGTAAAAAAGCACAAAAAAGGCATACCTTTAGTAAGCATTCTTATGACAATGGCAGCTCAAATTTTGCATGAAGCGATTCCTTGTGACTAGAATTGGTAAGCAACATAATGTACAAACAGTACAGCATAATGCATCAAATACGATAGGATGACAGAAAATAATGGTGCCAGTGTAGGAAAACTAAACACAAAAGAAACTAAACTAATTCATGCTTATTTCAGGGAAAAACCCCCACCCAAGGTCATGCGCCAAGGTCAAGGTCACGACGGCGATAGTTTATGCGCGGATGCCTTCCTCTCGTGGTGACACACACCACCACACAAAATTTGAAGCGATTCTGTCAAGTGGTTCGGGAGATATCCTTGGGACAGACGAAAAAAACACCCCAAAAACTACCTGAACGAAACTAGACTCCTTTGCAATCGTAGATCGGCAAAGGACAAAGAAAGAAGAAAACAGCTATCCTACACAACAAAGGTTGCTGAACGTTGAGTAATTTGTGTGTGTGCAAAACACAATGATATACTGTTCTATGTCTTTTTTTTTCTTCTCCATTTCGATGGCTTGGAGTCAAAACGGACTATTTTTAGATAGTCCATTAACGTATTATTGGATTTATTACAAAAAATTAATAACTTGTATCAAACAATGACTGCAGAAATATAAAAAGATGGTTTTGCTTTTTATATTTCAGCAGTCTTTATTTCATACAAGTTATTAGCTTTCGTAATAAGTTCAATAATATGTCAATGTACTGTCTAAAGATAGTCCGTTTTGACTCCAAGCCATCGATTTGGTAACAGGAATAAATGAAAATCTACAATGAGTATGCAGGAGAAAGAAAACTGAAGAGATCACACATTGAAAGAAGACATTTGCGAATGTCGTGGCCTATATAAAACACCAACATATTCCAGAACTCTATAGACCTCAATATATATTGCTCAACACATCCATTTTCAGTCGTACGACTATCCAACCGTGACAACGTCTGTGAGGCATGATTCTGATGAAAAAATACTGCCTAAATAGATCTGATTAAATCCTACGAGTTTCATTAACTGTATTCATGTAGACCCCAATACATGAATCTGATAAAATATTGTACACATAAATACAGATTCGTGTGTGGGGGATCTATAAAATGTAATATAAATTGGTAAAGGTAAAGATGTGCCACCCCCCCTGCATTTCTCGGTTAATTCTATTTTTCCGTTTTTGCCTTTCTTACCATACATAAAGCTGTATTTTAGGAACATTTTCAGCTAATAACCTTTTTTGAATACTAACCCTAGCCCTAAACCTAACCCTACCCCCCACTATGTACTGCAGTACACCACGATTTGTCACAGTTGTGGTTCGTTGCGTTTTTCCGTCTTGTAGGGTTAGGTTTAGGGATAGGGTTAGGGATAGGGTTAGTATTTCAAAAAGGTTATTAGCTAAAAATGTTCCTAAAATACAGCTTTATGTATGGTAAGAAAGGCAATCACGGAAAAATAGAATTAACCGAGATAGGTAGGGGGGGTGGCACATCTCCAACGAACAAACAACAAAAGAATGTTCCATTGATACTGCAGAAGTAACATTTAAGTACAGAACTCTGATATATTGCATACTGCAACAAAGAGACAATTTGCCTTTGATTTGTTTTTGGTTTTTACACCCACTGTAGCATTGAGTGGGATATCCAGTAATAATAATGATCGCACCCCATACATATTCTTTGCAATTCCCCTCTTGACCTACTCCCTCTCCGATCTTCCCTCCTGTCCCCACTTCTCTTGCATTCATATTTCAAGGGCTAATTGCCTAAATGTGTTATTACCCTTCTTTTTTTCCTTTTGTGATAACACGTTTAGGCAATTGCCCCTCGATTTGTTCGTCAACAATTCTACCATCATTACCTTCACCCCACGTCTCTTTCTCAAATACAGATCCTTGACACACAATACATTGTACATTCGAAGTGGTTTGTCTCGCTGTAGACATAGTAGTAAGCTCTCTGTCGGCTTTATTCAAGTAATATCAGACCTATGAGTTTTCTTTTTGTAAACGAGAAGGCGGCCTAAACAAGCGGCCCGTCTTTCTGTGGCGAGTTTCACAGGTCATTCTATTCGTAATCAACCCAAAATAATCAAGTTGTGAAGGCTATATACCAGTTTTAAACCTGATAATTATGTCATTTTCACAACCGTACGTTTGCACGTTGAGCAGGCACATTGAGGTCCAAACACTGCGAGAGCGTCTGGAAAGATTACCAGGTGAATTTACAACGACTGGAGTAATACAGCTGAATAATGTTGTTCTTTGTCTCTCTCCCGAATAATTTTGATATCTCTCTCTCTTGTTATTTTTTATCCCTCCAGGAAATGTGATGTACCCCCCCCCCCCCCCCCCCCCCATGTCATTATGGCTGTTTTGCTATTGGCATAAAAAAGGTCATTTGTTATTGTCATTTGTCTCTCTCTCCCTCTCTGCCCCCCCCCCCCCCTCTCTCTCTCTCTCTCTCTCTCTCTCTCTCTCTCTCTCTCTCTCTCTCTCTCTCTCTCTCTCTCTCTCTCTCTCTCTCTCTCTCTCTCTCTCTCTCTCTCTCTTCCATAGTTTATACTTATGAAATCTGACATGTTTTTTATGTGAAAGATGATATGAAATTCTGCTTAACTTCCTCCAGTCTGGAACAGACACTTATGGTACATTAGTAGATATAAAAATGGTGGGAACGATCCTGGAGGCAGTGCAACACCAGGAAAATCCCGATTTTTTTAACAATACAGATGTACAAAATGTTAATATCTTTTTTTATGTGAAAGAAAAACAAAATGTTGTTTGAAGTTCAAACTGGAAAACAAACCAAAGGCCTGTGGGTGTCCGATTTATTTTGTTTGCGTCAGTCAGCATAAAGATGAAAACCCCAGACACCGGACAACAGGTGTAGCCTACATTTCTCACCAATGTTTACGTTAACAATGTTGTATTTAATAGGGCATTTGCCACGCATTAGGTATTAGGTACTTTATAGTCACAGAGGCGTCTCTGTGAAATTCGGGTTGCTCCCACCTGGAGAGCGCGTCGCAGCCAGAGGCGCGCAACCCCATTTTTTTTAATATTTTTTTTTGCATGCGATTTTTGTCACTGATGAGGGAAGGGGGGGGGGGGGTGGGGGGGGGGGGGGGGGGGGGGGGGGGGGGGGGGGGGGGGGGGGTGGGGGGGGGGGGGGGGGGGGGGGGGGGGGGGGGGGGGGGGGTGGGGGAGGTAAATTTTGACCAAATGACAACTTTTTCGTTGCCACTGGGTTTAGCGTATGCTAAGTGCATGGGCACACGGGACCTCGGTTTATCGTCTCATCCGAAAAACTCCACGTTCAGACCGTTAAGGCCTAGTGCAGAATGAGAGGAAAAAATCCCCTGTACCCAGGTTCGAACTCGGGTTTACTTGGCACGAAGCGAACGCGCTACCACTGTGCCACTCTACACGTGACGGTGACCTTGAAATTCACTGAGTGTAGAATTTAGAGAGTTGAATTAGAAAGGTGAGCGTAACTCGGGCAGAACGAGTGCGGGCAAATTAGTAGTCTAATAGTAATATAGAGAACGAACATTCGTAGCGAATGCCCTATTAATTGGGATAAGGGATACCTGAACATATATTTTGTCTTTTTTCATGTGTGTGTGTGTGTGTGTGTGTGCGTGCGTGTGCGTGTGTGTGCGTGCGTGTGCGCGTGTGTGTGCATGCGTGCGTGCGTGCGAGTGTGTGTGTGTGTGTGTGTGCGCGTGCGTGTGCGCGCGCGTGTGTGAAGTGCATGCGTGCGCCATCCTACTGAGAGCACCAGCTGTGCTTAATAGCAAGCACTTTTTTTCTTTTTTTTCTTTTTTTAATTGAAAGTGAACCTAAATTTTTAAAAATGTAAGTCACATTAGGCCTATATGCTGACAGCTAAATTCTGAGTGTGGTGTCAGCAAGGGGCGATAATAGATAACAGCGGTAGGCTTTTAGGGAACAAATGCCAGTGGTCGCGCTAGTTCTATCAGTGACAATGCCCCCCAACAACCAGTGTCAAAACGGGTGCGTAGAGCTATCGCTACGTATCGAAAGAACTACCCGTTGTTACCACTACTACCCATAGAGAACAATTAATGATGAACAATTAATGATGACTGTGCCAATCTGTCAGTTTGAATTCTGACAGACTAACTCTAACCCTATTCCTAACCCTAACCCGAACCCTTTTCGTAACCTAAACCTATTCCTTACCCAAGTTTAACCAGGAAGCGCACTAGACGTAGGCCTATGTCTCTGGCTTATCCCTATTTTAACCCTAACCCTTAGTTGCTGTAGTGATTTAGCCCAGTAGTTTTATTGCTACATAGTGATAGGGCCTAGTCGTACTGATTATATTGGTAATGTTATCGATACATAGTGATAGCAGGATGTTCCCGTCAAAACCAGTCCCAGGGAAACAAAACCCAGTGAAAACCACAATATCAAAGCCTCTGTTGAAAGAATTTGATCAATCCTAGCAAACTTTTATCAGTAGGGGAAGATGGGGTAAAAAGCGCATGGGCGGGTAAGAAGCCCACCCCAATTATCTCATGAAATAAAGAAAATTTCAGTCAAATTTGCCCATGAGACGAATGCTAGACATTAACGCTCGTCTCATGGGCAAAATGAGACTGAAATTTGCTTCATTTCATGAGATAATTGGGGTGGGCTTCTTACCCGCCCATGCGCTTTTTATTTCATGAGATAATTGGGGTGGGCTTCTTACCCGCCCATGCGCTTTTTACCCCGTCTTCCCCTAATCTTTATTGAAAATTAATCTGCGCAGTTGTATGTTCTGTGTAAGAATGACGAGAAAAAAAAAGATGTGGTAATGGGACAACAACAACACCCCCCAAAAAAAACAACAACACAACAACAACCAAACAAACAACAACAACAACAAAAGACCCCACCAAACAAACAATCAAAAAACAAACAAAAAAGAAGCCGAAAATGCTGTCGAGCACCTGGCACGGTAATGTTTGAATGGAGGGACCTAGGACTCTCAAATTTTGCATGTGGATAGGTACTTAGGATATATAGGACTGGTTCGAAAAAGAAGGTTATTGGTCAAAGGTTAAGATAACTGGGGCCCACAATGCTGCCGAGCGCCTGTTTTTCTAGGATCCTCACTCAATAAGAAGCAAGTAGGCAGGGCGAGGTGTGTACGTGCGTTCCAGTGACTGCTGCCTGAACAAAAAGGCCAAGTTCGAAAATGAAGGTAACTGGTCAAATGCCAAGGTCATCTGAGCCAAAAATGCTGCGGAGCACCTGGCATGTTAACGTTTGAACGGAGGGATCTAGAACGCTCAAATGTGCATGCGCATAGGTACTTAGGGTCGGCCAGGTTAAAAAATGAAGGTCATTGGTCAAACTCAAAGGTCAAGGTCACTGGAGCCGAACATGCTGCCGAGCACCTGGTTAATGTAACTCACTCTCTCTCTCTCTCTCTCTCTCTCTCTCTCTCTCTCTCTCTCTCTCTCTCTCTCTCTCTCTCTCTCTCTCTCTCTCTCTCTCTCTCTCTCTCTCTCTCTCTCTCTCTCTCTCTCTCTCTCTCTCTCTCTCTCTCTCTCTATTTTACCATTATGAAATAATGATTCGTTACCAGCCGCATGGCTGGTGATTTAGGCGTCGTAACACTGTAGTTATAATTATAAAGTTGCTGAATGCAACTGTCATTTCTTTTATACTTGGTTTGTTATAGTTTACCCGTCCCTTTATGTTTTCCTATCTCATTTTCACTGCAGCTTCGATTCAGACACTCGTTGAAGACCTAGAATAAAACATCGAACTTAAGACGCAGAGAGTGTCATTGATGATCTGAGAGTGATGATACGAGATTCTTTGCTGATCGTCTTTTTTGAAGTTCCTTCCGACCTAGGCGTCCCAATGCAAAAGCGATTAAGTGAGATGTTCACATGAAAGTCAAATTGGTAAAACATCAACTCGCGTTTAAATCAACTATTTACTATTCGAAAAATTATTATCTTCAAACGGGGAAGACAGGGTAAAAAGCCCATGGGCGGGTAAGAAGCCCATGCCAATTATCTCATGAAATGAAGCAAATTTCAGTCAAATGTTTTGCCCATGAGACGAGTGTTAACAGTGTTCGTCTCATGGGCAAAATTTAACTGAAATTTACTTCATTTCATGAGATAATTGGCATGGGCTTCTTACCCGCCCATGGGCTTTTTACCCCGTCTTACCCTATTTTTCTAAAGGTTACAAAGGGCGCACGGACGACAGTTTCCTGCTGAGGTTTCTTCGGGCCAGAAAGTTCGACCAGGAGCGCGCGTTTAGCATGGTGAAGGCCTTTTACACTGTGCGCAAGGAGAACCCGGACATGTTTGACAACCTGACCCCCAGGCGGATGCAGAAAGCTCTGGAGGCTGATGTCATCGGGGTGCTCAGCAGCCGGGCCCCGGACGGCAGCCGCATCATCTACTTCAACTATGGTAGGTGAAGACGGGGTAAAACGCCCAGGGGCGGGTAAGAAGCCCATGCCAATTATCTCATGAAATAAAGCAAATTTCAGTCAAAGTTGCACATGAGACGAATGCTAACCATTAACACTCGTCTCATGGGCAAAATGTAACTAAAACTTGCTTTATTTCATGAGATAATTGGTATGGGCTTCTTACCAGCCCATGGGCTTTTTACCCCGTCTTACCCTTCATAAAGTTCTCTGTGTACAAGTGATCATTTTTTATTCTTTCCCCATGGCAACACAGTGATATATAAGTAAGCTTAAGGTCTTGTGTACACGTTAACATTATTCTCGATGTATTTCTATTTCCCCATGGCAACACAGTGATAGCCCACTCTTAATAGGACTTACAACTCACCATGGGGAGCCCCCATGGGCCAGACTTCACGTGGCGGGGGTGTTTCCGACTAAGCTGTGCCCACCCCTTTTTCTTACCTTTCCTATTTTTCTGCCTACCATGTCTTTTACTATCTCTTTTCCCCCCATAAAGTCTCCCGACAAGATCTGCAGTTTTCCATTTCGTCTGATTTCTGTCTCCCCGGATCTTCAATCTGTTCTTTCATCTTTCCTTACAAATCTATCTTTTGAATGTTCCTTTTTTATTTGATCTATCGGACAATTTATGACATGCCAGTTTTTTGTTTAGGGTAAGGCGGGGTAAAAAGCCCATGGGCGGGTAAGAAGCCCATGCCAATTATCTCATAAAATAAAGAAAATGTCAGTCAAATTTGCCCATGAGACGAATGCTAAA
>CM065680.1:67111695-67119195 GCA_017654935.2 Phymorhynchus buccinoides
CCCAAACATATTGCCAGAAACTGAGTTTTATTTACACAGAAGAGTTTTTGTTTTGGGGAAGGTCTCTGTTTGGTTCTTGTTATTTAACCGACATCAATTTTTATGTGTGCACGAACTGCTTGTTTGTTTAGTGGTCGTTTCTTCAAACTGTATGCTTGTCTCCAGGACGAAGAGACTCAGGTTTGTGGGGTGACCATCCTGTTTGACGACAAAGGTCTGAGGTGGAGCCTCGTCAAGCAGTACACCCCTTCCATTGCCAAGAGGCAGGCGGCCTTTTTACAGGTAGGCTGAAAATGTTAAAACTCACCAACCGCATTTGTCTGGAATCTTTCCTTCTTCCCTCCCTCCCCTTCTTCCCTCCCTCCCCTTCTTCCCCTTCCCTCCCCTTCTTCCCTCCCTCCCCTTCTTCCCTCCCTCCCCTTCTTCCCTCCTTCTTCTTCTTCTTCCGTCTAAGTAACCATAATCAACAGTTTCATGATTTCTTTGCTGGTACTTTCTTGAGCATTATTTCCCTCGCGTTTGAAAGGTTTTTTTAAATCGTTAACTTGTTAGCATTGTATTTCATTTTTAGCTATCCCCGTCAAGAATTTTGTGTTATATTATTATTTTAAAAAAATCGTTCTTGGTTTGTCTGTTGACAACGATACCGAAAGTTATGGAAAGAGGTTAATGCACATTTGCGGAAGATTAGGGTATTAAAAAAACAAAACACTTTGGTTTTTTGTCGGATAAGAATTTGTATGTAAAAAAATGTTTGTATTTATATCTATCACATTATTTGTTAGTTGATATGATTGGCTTAAAATGATATTATCAGATTTGAAAGAAATTTCTGTACTATGTGTGTCGTTTAAAAAAACACAAAAGGATGTGGTATACATTCGAATAATAATGCTTGGCCCATACTGTATATTATGTTCTCAGGATGCCTTCCCTGTGCGTTTCAAGGTGTTTCACCATATTCACGAGCCGAAGCTGTTTTATCTTGTGCTTGCCATCATCAGGCCCTTCCTCAAGGAAAAGACCTTGAAAAGAGTGAGTGGACCAGTTGGTTCCTTTTTTCTTATTCGTATGTAAGTTGGGTCGGTTGAAGCACTTAGGATGTGATTACGTTTGTGAGCATGCTTGCACAAAATGCTCACATATATACGCACACAAACAGGCACGCACAGACATACACACACACACACACACACACACACACACACACACATAGGCCTATATATACATACGAAAAAATACGTTGTGTAGCATCATTTATTTGTTCATAATAAATTAAAATTGAAATACTACGAGTAATGTTACTGTTGCTGCTTCTACTACTGTTACTACCATTGCTGTGATCATTGTTATTTCATTGTTACTGACTATGCATCAACTTGAAATGACAGTAGTCTGAAACTGACCCAGGCCTCACATTTTGTATATTATAACAGCAATAAATCATTTTCAATTCATAGCGTTAATTTGTACATTCTACTTTTTGTTGATGCTTAATAATATACAAAATAAAAAGCTAATACGCTGCTTCTGCAATCCACGAATATTCATATTATGCATGTTTATGTTTTACTTTCTAATCATTGGAAATGAACAAGGGGAAGAGACTCCCCGTTAAAAGCTACCCTCCATCAAAGTTGCTTATGACAACCCCGCCTAGCACTGCATGTTTAAGAGCCAAAGGGGGGCAAACCCAGCATCCTCCTCAGAAAAGGATGTTTCAGATTTGCCCGTATGACCCTCACCCACACAGTACACAGCAACATTGGCAGAGAGAGCTGTGTACAAACAAATCAACATTTTGTTCAAGAATGACACAGCCTTCTAATTTTATCTTAGAAGGAGAGATTAATGGAGAGTCTCCTCCCCTCCTCCACTATTTCCTCTGCTAGCCTCTCTGTTTTAATCTTACTATTCAATCTACTATTGTCCTCATCGCATCGTTCACAAAGCAGATGGACATCATGGTCCAGTAGACTGTAAAGTGTTGTCACTGTTTCAGATTCAGCTGCACAGGGATAAAATGTACTGTGTTGTCACTGTTTCAGATTCAACTGCACGGGGATAAACTGTACTGTGCTGTCCCTGTTTCAGATTAAACTGCACAGGGATAAACTGTACCGTGTTGTCACTGTTTCAGATTCATCTGCACAGGGATAAACTGTACCGTGTTGTCACTGTTTCAAATTCAGCTGCGAATGGATAAACTGTACCGTGTTGTTACTGTTCTAGATTCAGTTGCACGGTGATAAACTGTACCGTGTTGCCACTGTTTCAGTTTCAGCTGCACGGGGATAAACTGTACTGTGTTGTCACTGTTTCAGATTCAGCTGCAAAGGGATAAACTGTACCGTGTTGTCACTGTTTCAGATTCAACTGCACGGGGATAAACTGTACCGTGTTGTCACTGTTTCAGATTCAACTGCATGGGGATAAACTGTACCGTGTTGTCACTGTTTCAGATTCAACGGCACGGGGATAAACTCTACCGTGTTGTCACTGTTTCAGATTCAGCTGCACGGGGAAAAACTGGAGAAACTCTATGAGCACCTGCCCCCTGAGATCCTGCCTGAGGAGTTCGGTGGAACTCAGCCACAGAGTTCATCTAAGGTTCTGTTTTATTGTTTGTATCTATCTGTCTCTGTAGTTTGTCTCTTGCTCTACCTCTGCCCTCTTCTCTGTCTCTTTGTCTGTCTCTATTCTCCGTCCTTTTCTCTGCCCTTCTATCTTTAATTTTAGCCTGGACTTAGCTGCATTGACTGCTACAACATTCTGTGCACACGTAAGCCTTCTGCACTGAGTGTTGACCATACGGTTTTAACCCTCACACAGTTTCTTTTTACTGAGTATCCTGTGGTGCAATGCTACCGCTTACAAAGCTGCCTTTACTGATTATCCCATTCTGTGTTGCAATGTTTCTATCTAGCAAACTGCGTTAGCTGACACACCATCGTCTACTGCGTTTTTACCATTAACAAACTGCCTTAGGTTAACTGATAACACCATCTGTTGCAGTCTGTTTCAGTTTTTTTTTGATAACACCATCGTTATGATACAGTTCTTACCATTAACAAAACTGCCTAAACTGATAATACCATCATAAATTATGATACATTTATACCATTAACAAACCAAGAATGAATGAATCTTTTATTTAACGTGTGTTCACTTCACAGTGATATTACATGAACAGAATTAATATCAACAAAAAAACAACAACAACAAAAACCCAACCCACAACCAATACTAGCATGCAATCGAAAACCTGCTATAAGAAGTGTCCTACTGAACTATGTAAAATACTGTGTGCTAGGTTCATCAAAAATGAATTATCGTTTTTGCATAGCAGAGTATGTATTTCAATATTTGTAAAATCTGTAGGTAAAATATTTAATTTAGAGCAATTTAATATATGTTCAACAGAAATGTTGCTTTGACAAATCAGCTAACTTCCTTGGAATATTTTGTTTTGTATGCATTAAGTCTCAGCCTATGTATTAAGCTAGTTACATGCCTGTTACCAGATGGGATGTATGTTTTAAATTGGTAGGGTTGTATGTTATTTTTATAACGTGAATAAATTTCGTATTCGATTATATGACTCATTTCCTTGAGTGATTATTTAACTTTTAACTTTTCCCATCGAATATGATTATTTGCACATGCTTTTGCATTTTTATCTGCCAATTCATTTCTAAATACTCCACAATGGGAAGGGACCCAACAAAATGTAATATTTGATCCTTTCATAATAAGACAATGTATGAGGTATTTAATCTAAAAAACAATATCACATCTCTCTCTAGTCATATCATAATTTAGAGCATTTAATAACGATTTTGAGTCAACACAAAAGAGAATGCTGAAGATAGTCATTGGAAAATTGACAATATATTGTAAGGCCATAACTAATGCTATCAACTCAGCTGTGAAAATCGAATATCCACGGCCAAGATGATACGATTTTTGTACCTTTAAACTAGGGATAACAAAACCAGCCCCTGCTTTACCATCTTCCATTACAGATCCATCAGTGGCAACTTTAAGGGCATTTGCATGTTTCTCATAAATGAGAGAATTAGCTGCTGAAGCAGCTGATTAGCATTAGCGTCTGAACGGAGTATATACGCAGGTTCAAAATTTGCCTGGTTTAATTCCCATGTAGGAAGAGGTGTGCATGTTATATATTAGCAACATCTGAAGGATGTACCTTAGCCCTATCAAACGCATCAGCTGTATAGGGGAAGACGGGGTAAAAAGCGCATGGGCGGGTAAGAAGCCCACCCCAATTATCTCATGAAATAAAGACAATTTCAGTCAAATTTGCCCATGAGACGAATGCTAGACATTAACGCTCGTCTCATGGGCAAAATGAGACTGAAATTTGCTTCATTTCATGAGATAATTGGGGTGGGCTTCTTACCCGCCCATGCGCTTTTTACCCCGTCTTCCCCTAAGTAGCAAGTGTTTGAAACGATTTTACATTTCTACTACGTTTGGAAAAGTGCAAACCTGATCTTATTTCCAGTTCATTTTCTGTATAATTGTCGACTGCAGAGGCTCTAATAATGTATTTAGAACAAGCAAGTATTCTGTATTCGCTTAAAGGTAAAATTCATACTTCTTTGTATGTTTCATCAGTTGAAGCATGAACAGGCACTCCAAGTGCCAATTTATACGCCTTGCTATCTAAACTTTGAAGTTTATCTAAGTACAACTTAGGAGCTAAGAAAAATATTTCTTGTCCATAAGTCAATTTGCTTCTCACTAAAGATGTTGCTAGGTGTATCAAAGTGCTTGTTTCTTGACCCAATCATACTGACTAACGATTTTAAGAAAAATCAGACTTTTCCCTGCCTTTGCCAACATGTAGTCAATATGTTGTTTCCATGATACATTATCTGTAACAAAAATTCCAAGGAATTTAACAGAATGTTGGTATTCCAATATTTTACCATCAATGCTAAATTGTGGCAAAACTGTTGGGCGAACACCATTATTAAAGAGAACCATATTGTTTTTTTCAATTGATAATTCTAGATTATTTGATCTAAGATAGTCACATAAATTATCAAGTTCTCTTTGATAAATGGATTTGAAATACTTAATTGAACGCTTTGATGTTTTCTTTTTAATTACACAATCCATACATATTGCTATATCATCAGCATATTGTGCTACTTTTGTTTTTCCGGAGATTGAATCAGGTAAGTCATATAATAACATGTTAAATAATAAAGTGCTAATATTGAACCTTGAGGAAATACCCATATTGACACTTTTAGGAGAAGAATATGTATTACCAACTCTCACAGTTATGTTTCTACCTTCAAGAATAGACCTTATATAGTTGTAAATATGCCCTGATAGCCCAACTTATTTTATGTTATGTAATAATCTTCTGTGACAAACTCTATCATATGCCTTTTTAACATAAAAAAATGTGGCTAAAACGCTTTTACGTTTTGCAAACTATTTTTTGATATTTGTTGTTAGTTTCACTAGGTGATCTATAGTTGAACGACCAGTTCTGAAACCAGCCTGATTCACTGGAATTATATTATTTTTTCACAATAGTATGTTAGTCTCTTATTTATAATTTTCTACATTAATTTACAAACGTGTGATGTTAGTGTAATAGGCCTATAGCTAGATGCGTCTTTTCGGGGTTTACCTTGTTTTATGATAGGGATTACAATGGATTGCTTCCAAGTTTAAGGAATTAATCCTGTAGTCCAACATCTCTATATTAAGTTGAACAATATATTACGCCAACTCTGTGGTAAATAATACAGTAATTTAACAAACCAAACCATTACTGATAACACCATCGTTTCCTACCGTTTTTTCCACTAACATTTATAATTGCGTTATCTCATAATGCCATCGGGTGATACAGTTTCACCAATTAACAAAACTGCTTTAACTGATACTATCATAGTTAGTGTGTAATAGGGCCTACAGTTTCACCAATTAACAAAACTACTTTAACTGATACTATCATAGTTAGTGTAATAGGGCCTACAGTTTTACCAATTAACAAAACTGCTTTAACTGATACTGTCATAGTTAGTGTAATAGGGCCTACAGTTTTTACCTTTAGCAGCACTTCGTTAACTGACAATACCATCATGCAATACAGTAACGGAACTACCTTAACCACCAGAGCTATGAAATCAGTACAGAGGCGAGGCAGTTTTTTTCATGTTATACATATCTGTATTGCTAAAACTTCGGTACTTTCCTGGTGTTGCACTGCCTCCAGGCATTGCCTCCAGGATCGTTCCCACCATCTTTATGTCTACTAATGTCCCATATGTGTACGTGTCTGTTCCAGACCGGAGGACGTTAAGCAGACTTTCATTCAGGCAGTTTTTACGGTATACACATCTGTATTGTTAAACATTCGGGACTTTCCCGGTGTTGCACTGCCTCCGGGCATTGCCTCCAGTATCGTTCTACTAATGTCCCATATGTGTCTGTTCCAGACCGGAGGACGTTAAGCAGAATTTCATGAGGCAGTTTTCGTTCACTTTTCTCTCATCGTGCCGCGACCACCTGTACCTTCCCTTTCTAGCCCAGAGCACGCGCCGACCCGATCCAAAGATTCGGTTGTTGTGGCTTTAACTAATGCCCCCTCATATCCGCGTGTGCAGGAGTGGTTGGACCAGCTGCTGGCCTGTGAAGCTCAGTTCGTGGAGGACAACAAGTACGGCTTTGTGGACATGGCCCTCCCGGCCACACAGCACGCCAAGGCCGACGCCACACAGGGCCTGGGAGGCACCTTCCGCAAGACCCACGTGGAGTAGGGGGCACACATGGAATTCCCTTCATAATTAAACTCGGTGATCTTATGCTTTAGTTATCTTTCCATGTGCACGACCCTCAATCTCAAAGTCTGCTTCTTTCAGTTTTATAACAGAAAAGAAGTCCTAGACCGATCCTAACCCTAGCCCTCTCTAAAAAAATGACAGAATGTTGCTCTTCAGTGACAATTTGAGGAGGGAAGGGGTGAGGGGATAGCTACAGAACAAGATAACCAGAATGTCTGTTGGTTTAATCTGTGAATGAGTTTGCTGTCTAAGCTTTGAGTGAGGTTGTGTTTTTGCTTTCTCCTCAGATGTTTACTTATAGAGTGTGTGTTACAACTGAGCTATGGCAGCCCCCCCCCCCCCCCTACACCCCCCCATCCCCGTGAAGGTTTGTTTTTGTTGTAAACAACTGGCAATAACTTCATGCTTGAAATTTCTCCTGTGCTTTAGAACTGTGTTGTCTTGTTCTTCTTCTTTGGTGGTGACCAACTTCTTTATATAGAAGTAAACGTTCGCACTTGGGATGTGACCAGAAAAAGAAAGAACAAGAAAATTAGAACAAGGGGAGAGAGAGAGAGAGAGAGAGAGAGAGAGAGAGAGAGAGAGAGAGAGAGAGAGAGAGAGAGAGAGAGAGAGAGAGAGAGAGAGAGAGAGAGAGAGAGAGAGAGAGAGAGAGAGAGAGAGAGAG
>CM065680.1:67121695-67129195 GCA_017654935.2 Phymorhynchus buccinoides
CACACACACACACACACACACACACACACACACACATACCTGGCTACCATGTCTGTCTGTCTGTCGATCAGTCTGTCTGTCTGCTGTCTGTCTGTCTCTGTCTCTCTCTCTCTCTCTCTCTAGCTCTCTCTCTCTCTCTCTAGCTCTCTATGTCTCTCTACTCTGTGTTTGTATGCGTGCACATATGCACGTGTGTGTGTGTGTGTGTGTGTGTGTGTGTGTGTGTGTGTGTGTGTGTGTGTGTGTGTGTGTGTGTGTGTGTGTGTGTGTGTGCATGTGTGTGTGTGTGTGACACAAACTAAACAATTTACCAAATTTTAATGGTTGCATGTCCAGTCTTTATTATGATGTGCTATTGTGTTGTATCCTTTTTACATTTTTTCAGTATTGTTGTGTTTTCAAGATTTGTTAGGGGTTTATTTACAAAGCAGAAAAAACCCCACACCTTTGGCCATAGACTTAAGTTACGTTTATAATGTATCCTCATCTTAATCAAATACACATGTCCCATATTTTGTATGTGCTTGTCATAAGGTCGGAGGACGTAAAACAAATTTCATTCATCATCTATAATGTTGTCTGCCTGTTATTTCTTTCTGGAAACAGTCATACAAAAATGAGAGATTCTAATAAAACTAAATAATGAGTGACTGCTCTGTATTTTCAAGATTTTATGCTACGTCAGACAAGGACATTATGAGACATGTCAAATCTGTTATAAATGTGATCTGACAGGTTGCTTTGAACAGATCCATTGCACCAAACATTAAATTATGTCGAACTACTTATGAAACTGCCCTTCACTTTTCCATTGAAAACAGCAGGACGTTTTAATTGTTTTGTTTTTTTAAAGGCAGGAGAATTGACCGGTAAGGCAGAACGATAGTAGATGACAGTAAGCAAAGGGAAAAGGCAGAGTCAAAGAGTGACAGATTAAAGGAAGCTACAAGCACAGAACTTCCAGAAGATGGGAGAACTATATATACAAAAGACTCCCCCCCCCCAGTATCCCCACGGGGGTCAGCAGGACGTGACGCTATGTCTTTCTTTTGCAGGAAGGAGCAAACGAGCAGCATAGGACACATGGATTGTGTTTCAGTGTTTCATGAGCATTTCTTGAGCTTATTGGTTAAAATGGTGCAATTTCTGCTTATTTCAATCTGTTACATGAGCATTTCTTGAGCTTATAGGTTAAAACGGTGCAATTTCTGCTTATTTCAATCTGTTACATGAGCATTTCTTGACCTTATAGGTTAAAACGGTGCAATTTCTGCTTATTTCAATCTGTTACATGAGCATTTCTTGAGCTTATAGGTTAAAACGGTGCAATTTCTGCTTATTTCAATCTGTTACATGAGCATTTCTTGACCTTATAGGTTAAAACGGTGCAATTTCTGCTTATTTCAATCTGTTACATGAGCATTTCTTGAGCTTATAGGTTAAAATGGAGAAATATCTGCTTATTTCAATCTGTTACATGAGCATTTCTTAAGCTTATAGGTTAAAATGGAGAAATATCTGCTTAAACGCAAGAAACACTTGAACAGTTTACTGTTTTGGGATATCAAGACAAAGGAATCACACCTCTACCAACAACAACAACACCTCTAACAACAAGACCACCTCTACCACTGAAGCTGAGACAAAAAACAAACATTTCGAAAAAGTAACAATTCCTTAGACCACAACTGTTCAAACAATATCGTTCCTTCAACATTTTACAAGCAGCAGTCCAGCAATACTTTGTACGGAGCAAGTTGAATATAAAAAAGAAAAGAAAAACGATTTACATCTTCCTTTTTCTTTTTGGAGATATAAACAAGAAGGCAAACAACAAATACTGGTCTGGATGACACTTTGCCAATGAGAACAGTCCTGCCTTGGGCCGATACAATGAGGCTGCAACACAGGGTGCACGTGTGCTGCAGTCATCATCCCTGCATCACACTGTTTAGCAATTTGGGGTGATTGCATATGGGAAACACTCTGTTCAACAAACTTTGATATTACAGTGAAGATAAACATGACAGTAGTAATATGTGCAAAGATGACCATCATGCAGTAAGGCCCGCTAAGGACTACTTTTTGGGCAAGATTAATCCCGACAACATGCAACCTGTGGGTTACGCACACATAATAAGGGCATAGGTGCGCTACTTGGTTTATGCTCTGGTTGTTTAGGAGAACTTTACAATACATGTGTTCACTACATGTGTTGAAAAAAAGCTTGCCAGTTACTAGACCAATCCATGATTTGACTTATACAATTTTTGATCTAGGACTCTTTTCTTTTCTTTTTGGCCCTCCACCACCTCTGAATGATAGGTGGTGTTACCACTACCATTGTACTTGTCTGTTTCTTTCGTAGTGTCCATAGGTTTTCAGACTAATGCCACAACTCATACAAAGAAACAACAAAGTCAAGGTCAGCAATACGTACCCTGCACTACAAGTAATCTTAGAACAATCTATCACCCAATCAAGGTTCATAGCTGTAGCTGTGAATTTGTTAAACATACAGCTAAGAAACAGTTAGTCATGTCCAATGTGAAAAGTCAGGGTCAAGGTCAACAATGTTTAAAACGTCTTCCTTTCCATTCCTTGGGTGCTTCTGATCACAATATATATGGTTATGTCAGCATACGATCACTGACTTTTTTTTAACAACAACCTCCACTAAAAAAACTAGGTCAAAAGTCAAGGTCAAGGTCATCAAGGCCACCAATACTCTACAATGCACATAACGATCAGGCTGTTTATCTGCCTACCAAAATTGAAGCCTGTAATTGCAAACATGTGAGAGATATGGCTGACATAGCAATTTGACATATCCGAGGTCAAAGGTCAAGGTCAAGGTCAAGAAGACAAATGCTACGCAGTGTTATGACGATCATAGCTGTAAAGATGCAGAAGATATGACCAAGAAACAAATAATATGTGACCTAGATCCTGGAAGTGGCCACGCCCACCAAGGTAAAACAAAGGTCACAAACCTTTGCTTCTACCACTGTTTCAAATCAGCATGGTAAGAAGTATCTTCACACCAAATTTCATGCTTCTACCCCAAAATGCAATCTACCCTTAAAAATAAGGAAATAACAAGCCCGCTACGTGTCGGCTTTATTCAAGTAATATCAGACATTAATGAGTTTTCTTTTTGTAAACGAGAAGGCGGCCTGAACAAGCGGCCCGTCTTTCTGTGGCGACTTTCACATGTCATTCTATTCGTAATCAACCCAAAATAATCAAGTTGTGAAGCTGTAATACCAGTTTTAAACCTGATAATTATGTCATTTTCACAACCGTACGTTTGCACGTTGAGCCCTGAACTGCTGAAAAGGGCTCAGGATGAACTGCGTGAGGACCCCGACACCAGGCACATTGAGGTCCAAACACTGCGAGAGCGTCTGGAAAGGTTACCAGGTGAATTTACAACGACTGGAGTAATACAGCTGAATAATGTTGTTCTGTCTCTCTCTCTCCCGAATAATTTTGATATCTCTCTCTTGTTATTAATTTTTTTTATTATGGCAGTTTTGCTAATGGCATAAAAAAGGTCATTTGTCATTGTCATTTGTCTCTCTCTCTCTCTGTGTCTGCCCCCCCCTCTCTCTCTCTCTCCCTATCTCTCTCTCTCTCTCTCTCTCACTCTCTCTCTCTCTCTCTCTCTCTCTCTCTCTCCCCCCCCCCCCCCCCTAGTTTATACTTATGAAATCTGACATGTTTTTTATGTGAAAGATGATGATGAAATTCTGCTTAACGTCCTCCGGTCTGGAACAGACACATATTGGACATTAGTAGATATAAAGATGGTGGGAACGATCCTGGAGGCAATGCCCGGAGGCAGTGCAACACCAGGAAAGTCCCGAAATATTAACAATGCAGATGTACAAAACAAAAAATTGTGAAAGAAAAACAAGATGCTGTTTTAAGTTCAAACTGGAAAACAAACTTAGGCCCGTGGGTGTCCGATTTATTTTGTTTGCATCAGTCAGCATAAAGGTGAAGACTTTGAAGACGGCCGGACAACAGGTCTACGGTTCTCATCAATGTCTACGTTAACAATGTTGTATTTAATTGGGATAAGGGATCTATACCTATATAATAAAATTCTTGCGGTGTGTGTGTGTCTGTCTGCCCGCCCTGTAACTCCTGAACCACTGAACATAATCACTTCGAATGTTATGTGGTGGTGTATCATAGTACACAGATGGTCCCATAGAAATTGTGGCTTTGCTGACCTTGACCTTGAAGTTTGACCTTGAAAACCGGAATTTCCTTCTTGGGGCCATATATTTCACACTGTTGGGCTTACAATGTTCAAACTTGGTATGGAGGTGTATTGGCTGATGGTTATTCTGAATATGGGGTACAGCTCAAGGTCAAGCCCAACGACATCGACATACCTTAAAAATGGTAAGGGTAAGGGTCTAAAAATTGGTGTTTCGCAAGGATATCTTGCAAAGCGTTTGACAGAATCACTTCAAATTTCGTATGGTGGTGTATATCACCTAGAGTACAAGACATCCAAGCATGAATCATCTCTCTCTCTCTCTCTCTCTCTCTCTCTCTCTCTCTCTCTCTCTCTCTCTCTCTCTCTCTCTCTCTCTCTCTCTCTCTCTCTCTCTCTCTCTCTCTCTCTCTCTCTCTCTCTCTCCCTCTCTCTCTCTCTGTTGTATCTTTATTTTTGTGTGTTTGCTCACCTTTTTGCTTTTATGGCTGTTGTACCTGAACCTAGTGAAAGCAATAAAATATTTTGTCATTTTTCATGTGTGTGTGTGTGTGTGTGGTGTGTGTGTGTGTGTGTGTGTGCGTGTGCGTGCGTGTGCGTGCGTGCGTGCGTGCGTGCGTGCGTGTGCGCGTGCGCGCGCGTGTGCGTGTGTGTGTGTGTGTGTGTGTGTGTGTGTGTGTGTGTGTGTGTGTGTGTGTGTGTGAAGTGCATGCGTGCGCCATCCTACTGAGAGCACCAGCTGTGCTTAATAGCAAGCCCTTTTTAATTTTTTTATGTCTTATTGAAAATGAACCTACATTTTTAAAAAATCTAAGTCACATTAGGCCTATATGCTGACAGCTAAATTGTGAGCGTGGTGTCAGCAAGGGGCGATAATAGATAACAGCGGTAGGCCTTTAGGGAAAAAAATACCAGTGATCGTGCTAGCAATTTTGAAGACCAGTTCTATCAGCCCCCAACAACCAGTGTCAAAACGGATGCGTAGCGCTATCGCTACATATCGAAAAAACTACCCGTTGTTACCACTACTACCCATAGAGAACAGTTAATGATGACTATGCCAATCTGTCAGTTTGAATTCTGACAGACTATCTATAACCCTAGTCCTAACCCTAACCCGAACCCTTTTCCTAACCTAAACCTATTCCTTACTCAAGTTTAACCAGGAAGCGCACTAAACGTATGTTTATAATAATTATCATCTTCGAACTTATTTTTCTAAAGGTTACAAAGGGCGCACGGACGACAGTTTCCTGCTGAGGTTTCTTCGGGCCAGAAAGTTCGACCAGGAGCGCACGTTCAGCATGGTGAAGGCCTTCTACACTCTGCGCAAGGAGAACCCGAACATGTTCGACAACCTGACCCCCAGGCGGATGCAGAAAGCTCTGGAGGCTGATGTCATCAGAGTGCTCAGCAGCCGGGCCCCGGATGGCAGCCGCATCATCTGCTTCAACTATGGTACATAAAGTTATCTGTGTACAAGTGAACATTTTTCATTCTTTCCCCATGGCAACACAGTGATATGTAAGTAAATTAAGGTCTGTGTACACGTTAACATTACTCACGACGTATTTCTATTTCCCCATGGCAACACAGTGATAGCCCACTCTTAATAGGACTTACAGCGCACCATGGGGAAATAGAAATATCTTGTGAATAGTGTCAACGTGTATATAGACCTTGAGATGCTATCACTATGTTGCCATGGGGAAAGAGCGAAACATGTTAACGTGTATTGATATCATTATTTTGTTATTAAGCAGCTGCGAAGCGAAAAGTTGGTTAATGTTTTCAGAGGAATTTGTCTGGCTTTTGTTTCTGGCTGGCTGACAGATTATCTATGTTAAAACAACCCTTAGCTGGCCGAATGGCTGCTCGGCGAACAGCCCGAACCGATGTTCGGCGAACTGAAATGTTCGGCCGAACCGGGTTTTCCCTTAATAGCCCGCGAACATGCTCGCCGAACAGCCGTTCGTTTGCTCGCCGAACAGCAGTTCGGCCCGAATCTTGTTCCCATGTTGTGTTCTGGGAACAAGTTTCTCATTCGGCGAACACGAGAACTCTTCATACGTGAAGGAAGAAAGTTGTTGAGCTAAATGGAACTCTTCATACTTGAAGGGAAAAAAATTGTCGCTGATCTTTATTTTTAGATCAGTGATCCAAAACACGCCCTTGTTTTTTCTTCCGATTTATTTTTCTTTCTTGCCGTCAGATGTTAGCCTAGAACATAATGCAAAGATGCAGTTTTGTCACAATCGTCATGTTTACGAACCTCAATCTCAAATTCTGCTTCTTTCAGTTTTGTGAACAAGAGAGTTGGATCACTCAATCAGCACGAACACTCGGAACAGACTGAACGCCTATGGCCTGCTGATCATCGATCTGTCATCATATCACATCATTTATTATATGAAAATAATTCAATGCTATTACTACCCCTTTTGAAAAAACAAAAAACAAAATGTTACTTCTCGGTTGTTGTTTTTCTATAGACGAGATGCAGAAATTTAAGGGGGTGGGGGGATTTTCTAGACTTAGGCCTACATGTTTACCGAAGTAGGCCTTTGAGCCTCACTATATTATGACGTTGGGGTCAAAGGGTCACTTCCGCACAGTTCGTTTCGGGTCAGATTAAGGAACAAACCCACAGTTCGGCGATCGATCGATTCGTTGTTTGTTCGGGCGAAAAGGAAAAGAGCACTAATTGACTTCGCTCGTTTCGGCCGAGCACCCGTTTGGCCGAAATGGATTCGGCCAGCTAAGGTTGGGCTTTACCATGATAGCGTTTGAACGGAGGGACTTATAGGAGGCTCACATTTTGCATGCGGATAGGTATTTAGGATATCTAGGCCAAGCTCGAAGATGAGGGTCATTGGTCAGAGGTCAAGGTCAATGGAGTCGAAAATGCTGCCGCGCGGCTGCTTGTTCTAGCACAGAGACTGCACTCCTGAAAGTTGTAAATGATCTTCTTCTCGCCCTTGATGATGACAAAGTCTCTCTTCTATCCCTTTTAGACCTTTCTGCGGCATTTGACACCATCGATCACGATATTCTGCTTTCTAGACTCCAAACTTCATTTGGCATTCAGGGCACAGTTCTTACCTGGCTAAAATCTTATCTCAATGATCGTTTCCAGACAGTTGTTGTCAATGGTCTGTCTTCGTCTACAACACCTCTCACCTGCGGGGTTCCACAAGGCTCTGTCCTTGGGCCTGTACTGTTCGCTATGTACGTCAGACCTGTGTCTGACGTTATTGACCAGCACTCCT
>CM065680.1:67141695-67146695 GCA_017654935.2 Phymorhynchus buccinoides
CCAAGTTGATTAAAACTTCAGGGCTATGAGTTAAAATTCAAGTTTTTATTTTATTATTAAAAGCCAATTATGGCCCTTATATTATTTTAAAACAAACGTTTTATACAAATATTTACTTTTATTAACAAAAATATACATTATTTCTTTTATTTACAAAAGATGAGAAAAAAGTTTATGTCCAGCCAGGGGGGAGCAAACTTCTCCACCGGGACTTCCCTGTCTAAAGTGACAGGGGAAATATTTACATCAAGGACAAAATATGTACAGATTTCTTTTCTTATTTAGGAGTGTTAATATTTGGGGGGGTATTTTTAATTTATGGAAGGGTCCTTTTTATGATTTATTTTATTTAGAAGAGGGTTGGGGTATGGGGGGGGGGGGGGGGGGGACTCGGAGTGTATCCACGCGCTACGTAGGGGCGGGCCAGCCGAGGGGGACGGTACGCAAGCCATCCTCGCGTCAATCCCCCCCAGCGGCAGTGCCCAGACGAGGGTGAGACAGCTAACGAGTAGGGGAGGGGGGGGGGGAGGATCCGGGGGACCTCAACGACATGGCGGGGGGCGCACCCCCCGAGGAAGGATACGCAAGACATCCTCGCGCCACCTCCCCGGGGGGCGGGCCACCCGAGGCGGAGGTCCAACTCACGGGTCTTTGATTTAAGGGGGAAGAACCCTCACATTTAGTAATGTGGAAAAATAAGAGTATTTGTAAAATTTGTATAATTATTAGTCAACATTTGCAGCAATAAAATTTCTTTGTTTCTTGATGCACTTAGAAATATGTAATTTGTAAAAGTCTTGTGATTAAAAAGGTAAATAAAAGAGAAACTATCCTTTGCAGTGTATACAGAGTGCGACAAAAGCGCACTAATAGACCCCCGGCCAGCGTTCTAGAAAACCGGTCAGGTAATTATTAATTAGGTTTAAACTATTCCGACAAACTTTTATTCAACAATAAACTTTTATCAAACCGTTGTTTGTAATTTGGGAGCAAAAGTTAGATAGGTTGTAATCTGTAAAATAATATAATATAATGAAAATTATGATATAATATGATATAATCTGTTATGATAATCTATTATAATATGGTATAATATGATATAATATGGTGTAATATGGTGGGGGTAGCTAACGATTCTTGCATACTCGAGGCGGAGGGAGGGAGGGAGAGGGGCCCCTCCTCCCGCCCCGAGCAGTGGAAAGGCGTCGCTTAAGTAGTCCCAAAAAAGGGGGGGGGGAGCACCTACGCATTAGCGAGACGACTACGAAAGTGACCTCCGGCGCGCACGACGGACACGTGTCTACTGGGGTGAGAGGGAATTAAAAAGAAAGTGGGCTCAAAAAAGCCACTTCAGCCCCTCGGGCACACTCTTAATTAAAAAGGAAAAAGGGGGGAAGGGGAGCTGGAGTGTAGACAGGTGTCCGGCCCACGGACCGGGGGTACCCCACCCCCACCATTTAAATAATGTCAAAATGACGCCGAAAGTTCCGGCCTTCAAAATTTAAAGTTACCTATATATATATATACTAAAATAAAATGGCCGCCGTTCGGCAGCCAATGAAATTGAGAACAGGTATTAACTATCAAATTTATATTTTATTATTATTTTAAGTATGGTCGGGACGGACTCCAGGGCCACCCAATTTGTAGCCCCCCTGTCTTGGTCAGGCTATTATAATATTATATATTAGTTTAGCAAGGGAGCCCATTTGTGGTTTTTATTATTTTTAACTTAATCATCATATAGTAAAAAGCCAACTGTCCGTGTGTGTGTGTCTGAAACACAAAACGGGCCTTATAACTCCGCCGTTTTTCGACCGAATCGCTTCAAATTTGCTGTGAGCCCTAACGGGGCGATGGCAACGGCAACCGAGGCGGCCGTATCATTTGTGCGGTTTCGCAAATGTGCGAAACGCGTATCCGCCGGACTCTCGGCGCCCGTATCTCCGGCATTTCTGCCTTCAAATTTGCTGTCAGGCTTGCTATGGCCGTGGCAAAGCATGGCAGGAAATTTGAAGAGAATCGGGAGAGTGCGTCACTCTCAGAGCAGCACCAACGGGAAACGGGGCCTTATAACTCCGCCGTTTCTTAACCGAATCGCTTCAAATTTGCTGTACTCAGCGTTACCAGTACTTGGCGTTACCGTTACTAGGCGTTACCGTTACTAGGGAGAGCACATCAGTCTCAGAGCAGCGCCAATAGGAAACGGGGCCTTATAACTCCACCTTTTCTTAACCGAATCGCTTCAAATTTGCTGTACTCAGCGTTACCAGTACTTGGCGTTACCGTTACTAGGCGTTACCGTTACTAGGGAGAGCGCGTCACTCTCAGAGCAGCACCAACGGGAAACGGGGCCTTATAACTCCGCTGTTTCTTAACCGAATCGCTTCAAATTTGCTGTACTCAGCTTTACCAGTACTTGGTGTTACCGTTACTAGGCGTTACCGGTACTCGGCGTTGCGCTAGTATTATATAATTTATGTGTAGGGAGAGGCCGCCGATTCTTTCATGGAGGGGCGAGGGGGGGGGGGGGGGGGGGGGGGGGGGGGGAAAGAGGGACGGGAATTCCCCCCCCCCCCCCAAGTACGCCCAAGCAGTGGAAAGGCGTCGTATATTAGGTCCATGCTTCAATAGGGGGGGGGGGGGGGGGGGGGCTCACTGGCTAGGCTAAAAAGGCGCCACGACTACGGAGGCATCCCAACTATTACATTAATTGATTATACATGACATGATAAAAAGATAAACAAATTGAGGGTATGGTTAACGATTCGATCATGGGAGAGTGGGGGGGAGGGAGGGAGGAAGGGACCGAGACCCCTCCCCCCCGGCTCTAGCAGAGGAAAGTCGTCGTAAAGAGTCCGTGCTAAGTGAGCGGGGGGACTTTGCTAGGCTGAAAAGGCGCCACGACTAGGGGAAGATGGGGTAAAAAGCGCATGGGCGGGTAAGAAGCCCACCCCAATTATCTCATGAAATAAAGAAAAATTCAGTCAAATTTGCCCATGAGACGAATGCTAGACATTAACGCTCGTCTCATGGGCAAAATGAGACTGAAATTTGCTTCATTTCATGAGATAATTGGGGTGGGCTTCTTACCCGCCCATGCGCTTTTTACCCCGTCTTCCCCTACGAAAGCGTCCCCCCCGGGTGGCGTTTCACGCGCGGGCCCATGCCTCAAAATCCCAGGGATATGGCGTGGACACTAGCGCCGGCCGACCCGAGGGGGGGCCCCACCCCTCAATGCGAAACATGTACATAATCGGGTCATTTTAGCTTTTTTAGAAATTATGGCCAAAAGATGATTTCAAAATTGCCTCGGCAAACCAAACGAGTGGGGACCACTCCCTTGGGCCAAAAGCAAAAATGGAGTTTTGGGTAAATGTAATATTGGCTGTTTTTAGTTGTTGAAAAAAGTTTGTAAATTGAAATTGGATATAATTACATGGGTTAAATAAGTGATCTAAGTTCAGGTTTTTTTCGCATTCACAAGTAAGGTTTTTAAACTTACAGTAATGGGAACTGGTTCTGAGTCGAAATAGTAGGGATTGAATTTTAGGTGTTACGGAGAGAAATAGCCCTCCCTGGACTATTTTATGATCCCAGGAGTGAGCTTTGGCATATATTTCCAATTCTTTGGCCCACTCCTGGGCAACTGAGGTTTTGAGTAAAGTTGTAATTTCCCTAACCGACAGATTGATGTTAACGACGCTGCCGGCTTGACCCGAAGCGGCCCTTTTGGCCTCTCTGTCGGCCGCGTCGTTACCTGCCAGGCCACAATGGGAGGGAATCCATACAAATAAAACTGTTGTTCCTTTGAGATGTAATTGTTGCACTATATTTCTTTTTTTAAATTTTTATTTCGGACCGATTTTGATTATTTCCCTGTAAGGAGTGGATTGAAGAAAGGGAATCTGAAAATATAACTATTTGTGTGGGGGAGTTGGGTAAATTATCAATAAATACCAGGGCTTCCAAAATGGCCCAGAGCTCAGCGGAAAAAATGAAAATATTATTATTTAATTGAAATGATTTTGAAATTTTCAGGTCGGGGATACTAAAGGCACATCCTATTTGATGGTTACTTATTTCAAAGTCTTCCTAGCAGCAAGTCCAAATTAAACCCTTTTTGGACAGATGTTTTTGAAGTGTACAGGCAATTTGGTAGAAAACTAACTATAAGTGATTCGGCTGATATGGCAGAAAATCTTTTTTATCATGACAGTATAAGAATTGACAAAAAGACAATTTATTTCCGAAAATGGATCGAACAAGACATTCATCGAATTGCAGATTTACTTAATCCTGACGGGAGGTTCTTGAATTACCAAGAGTTTAAAAATAAATATAATGTTCAGACAAACTTTTTACAGTTTTGAGGTTGTGTCAGAGCAATAAAAAACCCTGTAAAAAAACAAATATTACCTTGCTAGGCAGCAAGATAAAAGAGAGGCCAAAATATATGAGCATCGTTCTCAGTGTTATTAAAGGCACTCAAGTCTACTATAAAATATTGCTAGCAGATAACAGCCGAATTGTTGTAAGAAATGGAGCAATTCAATTCCGGAAATAATTAGTTGGAACGCAGTGTTTGAAAGAATCCATAAAATAAAAGAAGTCCAACTTAAGTGGTTTCAAATTAGGTTGTTTCATAGGATTATACAATTAATGTCATCCTAGGAAAAATGCATATTGTTGAGTCTTATGCATGCACGTTTTGTAAAACAGTTAAAGAAACGACAGAACACTTATTTTGGAATTGTACAATAACACAAAACTTTTGGATTGATTTGCAAGACAGCTAAACGAGTGTGATATTGCAATAAGGTTACGATTAACAAAAGAACTCATAATCTTTGGTAAGGATAACACGAACAAAACAGACGAAATATTTGATTACGTCCTCTTATGTGCTAAATTCTATATCTACAAAAGTAAGTGCGAAAACAGTACCCCCAAGCTAACATGTTTTAGGCATTATCTTAAAAATAAGTATAATATTGAGG
>CM065680.1:67151695-67166453 GCA_017654935.2 Phymorhynchus buccinoides
AATATGCATCAACTTGAAATGACAGTAGTCTGAAACTGACCCAGGCCTCACATTTTGTATATTATAACAGCAATAAATCATTTTCAATTTATAGCGTTAATTTGTACATTCTGCTTTTTTGTTGATGCTTAATAATATACACAATAAAAAGCTAATACGCTGCTTCTGCAATCCATGAATATTCATATTATGCATGTTTATGTTTACTTTTTAATCAATGGAAATGAACAAGGGGAGGAGACTCCCCGTTAAAAGCTACCCTCCATCAAAGTTGCTTATGACAACCCCGCCTAGCACTGCATGTCTAAGAGCCAAAGGGGGGCAAACCCAACATCATCCTCAGAAAAGGATGTTTCAGATTTGCCCATATGACCCTCACCCTCACAGTATACAGCAACATTGGCAGAGAGAGCTGTGTACAAACAAATCAACGTTGTGTTCAAGAATGACACAACCTTCTAATTTTATCTAAGAAAGAGAGATTAACGGAGAGTCTCCTCCCCTTGTTCATGTCCACTATTTCCTCTGATAGCCTGTCTGTTTCAATCTTACTATTCAATCTACTATTGTCCTCATCGCATCGTTCACAAAGCAGATGGACATCATGGTCCAGTAGACTGTAAAGTGTTGTCACTGTTTCAGATTCAACTGCACGGGGATAAACTGTACCGTGTTGTTACTGTTTCAGATTCAGCTGCAAAGGGATAAACTGTACCGTGTTGTCACTGTTTCAGATTCAGCTGCACGGGGATAAACTGTACCGTGTTGTCACTGTTTCAGATTCAGCTGCAAAGGGATAAACTGTATCGTGTTGTTACTGTTTTAGATTCAGCTGCACGGGGATACACTGTACCGTGTTGTCACTGTTTCAGATTCAGCTGCACGGGGATAAACTGTACCGTGTTGTCACTGTTTCAGATTCAGCTGCACGGAGATAGACTTGAGAAACTCCATGAGCACCTGCCCCCTGAGACCCTGCCTGAGGAGTTCGGCGGAACTCAGCCACAGAGTTCATCTAAGGTTCTGTTTTATTGTTTGTATCTATCTGTCTCTGTAGTTTGTCTCTTGCTCTACCTCTGCCCTCTTCTCTGTCTCTTTGTCTGTCTCTATTCTCCGTCCTTTTCTCTGCCCTTCTATCTTTAATTTTAACCTGGACTTAGCTGCATGGACTGCTACAACATTCTGTGCACACGTAAGCCTTCTGCACTGAGTGTTGACCATACGGTTTTAACCCTCACACAGTTTCTTTTTACTGAGTATCCTGTGGTGCAATGTTACCGCTTACAAAGCTGCCTTTACTGATTATCCCATTCTGTGTTGCAATGTTTCTATCTAGCAAACTGCGTTAGCTGACACACCATCGTCTACTGCGTTTTTACCATTAACAAACTGCCTTAGGTTAACTGATAACACCATATGTTGTAGTCTGTTTCAGGTTTTTTTTTATAACACCATCGTTATGATACAGTTCTTACCATTAACAAAACTGCCTAAACTGATAATACCATCATATGATACATTTATACCATTAACAAACCAAGAATGAATGAATCTTTTATTTAGGGTGTGTTCACTTCACAGTGATATTACACGAACAGAATTAATATCAACCCAAAAAACCCAAAAAGAACCCCCCCCAACCCACAACCAATACTAGCATGCAATCGAAAACCTGCTATAAGAAGTGTCCCACTGAACTATGTAAAATACTTTGTGCTAGGTTGATCAAAAATGAATTATCGTTTTTGCATAGCAGAGTATATATTTCAATATTTGTACAATCTGTAGGTAAAATATTTAATTTAGAGCAATTTAATATATGTTCAATAGAAATGTTGCTTTGACAAAAATACAGCTAACTTCCTTAGAATATTTTGTTTTGTATGCATTAAGTCTCAGCCTATGTATTAAGCTAGTTACATGCCTGTTACCAGACGGGATGTATGTTTTAAATTGGTAGGGTTGTATGTTATTTTTATAACGTGAATAAATTTGGTATTCGATTATATGACTCATTTCCTTTAGTGATAATTTAACTTTTAACTTTTCTTTTCTGATCGAATATGATTATTTGCACTTGCTTTTGCATTTTTATCTGCCAATTCATTTCTAAATACTCCACAATGGGAAGGGACCCAACAAAATGTAATATTTGATCCTTTCATAATAAGACAATGTATGAGGTATTTAATCTAAAAAACATTATCACATCTCTCTCTAGTCATATCAGAATTTAGAGCATTTAATACCGATTTTGAGTCAACACAAAAGAGAATGTTGAAGATAGTCATTGGAAAATTGACAATATATTGTAAGGCCATAACTAATGCTATCAACGCAGCTGTAAAAATCGAATATCCACGGCCAAGATGATACGATTTGTACCTTTAAACTAGGGATAACAAAACCAGCCCCTGCTTTAACGTCTTCCATTACAGATCCATCAGTGGCAACTTTAAGGGCATTTGCATGTTTCTCATAAATGAGAGAATTAGCTGCTGAAGCAGCTGATTAGCATTAGCGTCTGAACGGAGTATATACGCAGGTTCAAAATTTGCCTTGTTTAATTCCCATGTAGGAAGAGGTGTGCATGCTATATTTTAGCAACATCTGAAGGATGTACCTTAGCCCTATCAAACGCATCAGCTGTATAAGTAGCAAGTGTTTGAAACGATTTTACATTTCTACTACGTTTGGAAAAGTGCAAACCTGATCTTATTTCCAGTTCATTTTCTGTATAATTGTCGACTGCAGAAGCTCTAATAATGTATTTAGAACAAGCAAGTATTCTGTATTCGTTTAAAGGTAAAAGTCCTACTTCTTTGTATGTTTTATCAGTTGAAGCATGAACAGGCACTCCAAGTGCCAATTTATACGCCTTGCTATCTAAACTTTGAAGTTTATCTAAGTACAACTTAGGAGCTAAGACAAATATTTCTTGTCCATAAGTCAATTTGCTTCTCACTAAAGATGTTGCTAGGTGCATCAAAGTGCTTGTTTCTTGACCCAATCATACTGACTAACGATTTAAAGAAAAATCAGACTTTTCCCTGCCTTTGCCAACATGTAGTCAATATGTTTTTCCCATGATAAATTGTCTGTAATAAAAATTCCAAGGAATTTAACAGAATGTTGGTATTCCAATAATTTACCATCAATGCTAAATTGTGGCAAAACTGTTGGGCGAACACCATTATTAAAGAGAACCACATTGGTCTTTTCAGTTGATAATTCTAGATTATTTGATCTAAGATAGTCACATAAATTATCAAGTTCTCTTTGATAAATGGATTTGAAATACTTTATTGAACGCTTTGATGTTTTCTTTTTAATTACACAATCCATACATATTGCTATATCATCAGCATATTGTGTTACTTTTGTTTTTCCGGAGATTGAATCAGGTAAGTCATATAATAACATGTTAAATAATAAAGTGCTAATATTGAACCCTGAGGAAATACCCATATTGACACTTGTAGGAGAAGAATATGTATTACCAACTCTCACAGTTATGTTTCTACCTTCAAGAATAGACCTTATATAGTTGTAAATATGCCCTGATAGCCCAACTTTTTTATGTTATATAATAATCTTCTGTGACAAACTCTATCATATGCCTTTTTAACATAAACAAAATGTGTTTCGCAAACTGTTTTTTGATATTTGTTAATAGTTTCACTAGGTGATCTATAGTTGAACGACCAGTTCTGAAACCAGCCTGATTCACTGGAATTATATTATTATTTTCACAGTAGTATGTTAGTCTCTTATTTATAATTTTCTCCATTAATTTACAAACGTGTGATGTTAGTGTAATAGGCCTATAGCTAGATGCGTCTTTTCGGGGTTTACCTTGTTTTATGATAGGGACTACAATGGGTTGCTTTCAAGTTTAAGGAATTTATCCTGTAGTCCAACATCTCTATATTAAGTTGAACAATATATTACGCCAACTCTGTGGTAAATAATACAGTAATTTAACAAACCAAACCATTACTGATAACACCATCGTTTCCTACCGTTTTCCCCACTAACATTTATAATTGCGTTATCTCATAATGCCATCGGGTGATACAGTTTCACCAATTAACAAAACTGCTTTAACTGATACTATACTAGCATAGTGTAATAGGGCCTACAGTTTCACCAATTAACAAAACTGCTTTAACTGATGCTATCATAGTTAGTGTAATAGGGCCTACAGTTTTACCAATTAACAAAACTGCTTTAACTGATACTGTCATATTTAGTGTAATAGGGCCTACAGTTTCACCAATTAACAAAACTGCTTTAACTGATACTATCATAGTTAGTGTAATAGGCCCTACAGTTTTTACCTTTAGCAGCACTTCGTTAACTGACAATACCATCATGCAATACAGTAACAGAACTACCTTAACCACCAGAGCAAAATCAGTACAGAGGCGAGGCAGTTTTTTTCATGTTATACATATAATCTGTATTGTTAAAACTTCGGTACTTTCCTGGTGTCGCACTGCCTCCAGGCATTGCCTCCAGGATCGTTCCCACCATCTTTATGTCTACTAATGTCCCATATGTGTACGTGTCTGTTCCAGACCGGAGGACGTTAAGCAGACTTTCATTCAGGCAGTTTTTACGGTATGCACATCTGTATTGTTAAAAGATCGGGACTTTCCCGGTGTTGCACTGCCTCCGGGCATTGCCTCCAGTATCGTTCTACTAATGTCCCATATGTGTCTGTTCCAGACCGGAGGACGTTAAGCAGAATTTCATGAGGCAGTTTTCGTTCACTTTTCTCTCATCGCGCCGCGACCACCTGTACCTTCCCTTTCTTGCCCAAAGCACACGCCGACCCGATCCAAAGATTCGGTTGTTGTGGCTTTAACTGATGCCCCATCATATCCGCGTGTGCAGGAGTGGGTGGCCCAGCTGCTGGCCTGTGAAGCTCAGTTCGTGGAGGACAACAAGTACGGCTTTGTGGACATGACCCTCCCGGCCACACAGCACGCCAAGGCCGATGCCACACAGGGCCTGGGAGGCACCTTCCGCAAGACCCACGTGGAGTAGGGGGCACACATGGAATTCCCTTCATAATTAAACTCGGTGATCTTATACTTTAGTTATCCTTCCATGTGTACGACCCTCAATCTCAAAGTCTGCTTCTTTCAGTTTTATAGCAAAAAAGAAGCCCTAGACCGATCCTAACCCTAGCCCTCTCTCAAAAATGGCAGAATGTTTCTCTTCAGTGAAAATCTGAGGAGGGAGGGGGTGAGGGGATAGCTACATAACAAGATAACCAAAAAGTCTGTTGGTTTAATCTGTGAATTTGCTGTCTAATCTTTGAGTGAGGTTGTTTGTTTTGTTTTCTCCTCAGATGTTTACTTATAGAGTGTGTGCTACAACTGAGCTATGGCAGCCCCCCCCCCCCCCCCCCCTACACCCCCATCCCCGTTAAGGTTTTGTTTTTGCTGTAAACAACTGGCAATAACTTCATGCTTGAAATTTCTCTTGTGCTTTAGAACTGTGTTGCCTAGTTCTTCTTCTTCTTCTTCTTCTTCTTCTTCTTCTTCTTCTTCTTCTTCTTTCTTCTTTCTTCTCTTCTTCTCTGGTGGTGACCAACTTCATTATATAGAAGTAAACGTTCGCACTTGGGATGTGACCAGAAAAAGAAAGGAAAAAAACCAGAACAAGGGGAAGAGAGAGAGAGAGAGAGAGAGAGAGAGAGAGAGAGAGAGAGAGAGAGAGGGGGGGAGGAGAAGGTTCAGCTGGTTAGTAAAGTGTTCTTACTGAACCTTTTAGAAACATACATATTAGGTTTCTTTGGTTACACATTTTCCCCCTTCCCCTTGCAAAGAAGGTTCTCTTTTCTTCAATGATTTGCACATGCAAAGAAAATGAATGCAAACATCATCAATAAGTATGAACGGCTTATTAACAATCCAATTACACCATAGCATTGGAAAATAGGCGCAGTGTTTATATATGCATACAACTTCATCCTTTTCATATACAAACACAATACCTACAAATCAAAGCCTACAAGAATACATTACCAGCTAATAGGGGTTTCTTTTACAATTATATACCCACTCACCCATTGTCCATTCTCACCCCCCCCCCCCCCCCCCGTGTTCTTACTCTCTCTATTCATACAAGTAATTATGTTCGCTGTCAGATGAACAGAACAGGTTGTGACATAATAATATGTTCATTATTTTTATGCAATTAACATTTTTTAGAATAAATATGTTTACAGATTTGACATAAAAAAGCAAGAAAAAAAAGCAGTCAAACAAGCACTGAAATGATTTTTTTCCTCAAAAAACGATAGCAGTAGCAATTTGGATACAGATCCAGCACAGCCCACTTCCCTATTGTAATAGCCATACCTCAAACACTAATAGTAATGACAGCGTTATCTTAAGAGTGAGTTAAATGGTAACCACTTTGTATTAAATTTATCCTGAAGCATGTCCAGCTGGTGTACATATCTATCAACCTTCTTTAAGTGTATCAATTGTCGTAAAAACACAGGCAATGTTGGTTTTATTTCATTGATACGACATATATAAACAAAGTGTTTTGCTTGTAACAAAATGAAAGATAAACCTTCATCCATTCTGTATTTTGAATCACATCCAAATAATACAAGACAAGCAGTATTTTTTATATAATGTTCTAATTCTTCCCAAAAGGTTCTGTAATGTACACATGCCCATAAATAATTTAAAAAAAGGTGTGTTTTTCTGCATTACAAAAATTGCACAAGTTATTTTCTTTTACACCCATTTCTTTTAAGATAGAGTTTGTGACAATAATTCTGTTGTTTATCTTGATTTGAAACCACCGTAGTTTTACTTCTGGGATAATTTTAACATTATGAAATACTTTTCACCAATTAATTTGACTGCTTAAAATACGTTCCCAGTTTGTTGATGCAACTGGTAGTTTTGCTTTATCTATCATTCCTTTGTAAAATATTTTAGATCCTTTTTGGTTTGTAATTACTAAATCCAGGGCTTTTACTCTTTCGCGACAGGTATTATTTGTGAAAGTGTATACCCTTTTTTCTCATATACATTTTAATCGCATCAATAGATTTTAAAACATACAGAGGACGAGCATTCAAGCCGTACTTTTGATTAAGTTCATTCTTATTTAAGAATGATCCATCATCTTTTAAAAGATCTTTAACATAAATTATGTTTTTGTCTGCCCAATCTGGAAAATATAATATCTTATCACCAATCTTGAATTTGTCATTGAAAACAATGGGTTCCATCAAAAGATCTTCTGGCTCGGATGTTCAGTTTTGTAAAACAGAATGTGGTAGGCATCAAAAACGTCTTTCCAAAATGGATTAACATTGGCTTTTTTTTCAGTTTTCTAGGTCCAAATTTGTAAATCGTACTAAATTCTGAGAATTCATTTTGCAATATTTTTGCCCATTTTGGTTGTTTGTCACTTAACAATTTATTGAGCCAATTTAGTTTAAGTGAATAAATGTAGGCTTTGACAAGGTATATTGATGCCCCCTTCAATTGGATGAATTGCAATAGATCTTATCCCTTTTCTTATCCCATATGAAATCAATGGTCATCGTCTGGAGTTGTTGAACAAAATTGTTTGGAGGGTTAGGGAGTAAAATCCACAAATACACCAGCTTAGACAAAATCAGTGATTTTAGAATGGCTACTCTACCTAGTGGTGTGCTGGATCGATCTTTTAGACCAAATATTAAATAATTTCTTAGTTTCCTGACATTTATTTTTCATATTTATTTCTGCCATATCAGTAAGATCATTTGTGAACCATATACCAAGGCGTTTGAATTGTGATGGGTTCCGTTCCATCTTTAAGTGCTGTAAAAAATGTCTGATTATTTTTTCTGCTTCCCAACCAGACATGATTTATTTTCCCATGATTAAGTTTAAGTCCTGACATGTTTTCAAATTCTGAAAGATCTGATAATAAAGTTTCATATGAAGAAAGGCGTATCGTCTGCAAACTGACTGACTTTCATTTCTGTGTCTCCTATTGTAATGCCTTTAATATCTGAATTCTCTCTTATTCTACATGCTAAGATCTCTGCACAGAGAATACAAATATAGAGAGAGATTGGGTCTCCCTGTCTACAGCCTCGCTGTATGGCAAATATTTCAGATACTGATCCGTTTACAATTACAGGAGACGAAATGTTCGCATAAAAAGTTTTTATCCATAGACATATATTATGTCTTTACCAACACCAAACGTTTTAAGTACATTCTGCATGAAAGACCAATGAGCGACTTAGCGGGCTCTTTTGCCCACCAGGTGTCATAACGCTCGAGTGGGGCTAATCCTCTCTATATTCTTAGTTGGGGATAAAGAGAGAGAGAGATATAGGGAGGAGTCCAACCTCTCTCTCTCTCTCTCTCTCTCTCTCTCTCTCTCTCTCTCTCTCTCTCTCTCTCTCTCTCTCTCTCTCTCTCTCTCTCTCACTACGCCCAACTAAGAATATAGCGTGATAAGCCCCACTCGAGCGTTATGCCCCCTGGCGGGCAAACAATCGCCATAAGTCGACCATTGACGCAATCAAATGCTTTCTCAAAGTCAATTGATACCAATAATCCTGGCAATTGATTTTTGTTCAAATGATGTATTAAATCATAAATCAAACGGATATTATTACCGATGTACCTGCCACTTACAAAGCCAGTTTGATCTTCGTGTATAACTTCGGGTAGGACAGTCTTTATTCGAATTGCTATACACGGGGATCCTATTTCATAAGCTACATTTAATAAAGATATGGGTCGCCAATTTTTGAGAAACTCTAGGTTTGTCTCCTTTAGGTATGCATATAATGATTCCTTCTTTTTGCGTTATTGACGTTTCTTCCCTCTTAAAACCTTCATTTAATGATCTAACTACAAAGCCACCTATTTGTCTCCATAAACATTTAAAGAACTCTACAGTCATACCATCTGTTCCTGGACTTTTACCATTTTTCATATTTTAAAGAGCTGTCGTAGCTTCTTCTAGTGATATTAATCCCTCCAATGACTCAGACTCAATTTGGAAGAGTTGGTACATAGTCGGTTAATTGACAATGGGTTACTTCCCTTTCTTTGTACAAATGGCTGTACAATTCTTTTGTTTCTTTTAGTATGTCACTTGTATCTTCCAATACTTCACCTTGGCTAGAAACAAGCTTAAATATGTGTTTACCAGCAAAGTATCTATTTTCCGTATTACAATAGTATTTGCTTATTTTTTCCCCTCTTTACATGTGAAGATAGCACGAGAATGTAATAATACACCATCAATTTTACTTTTGCGTGATTCAGTCCAAGCTTCTCTTTTTTCTTGAATCTGTTGATTGTCTAGCTCTGATTTGTTGATTTTCTTTTCAAAGTTGAAAATGTCTTGTTCTAACTTATGCTCTGTTTCGTTATTTTCTTTCTTCTTTCTTATACTGTATTCTATCGTGGCTTTGCGAATTTCCATAATAAGTGTATCTAAAAACAGTTGATCTGAAATCATGAGCGTTAGATCTGCTATTGGGATATTTTCAATTGATTTTCTATCATAGACTAAGGCTGCGTATTGTTCTTTTGTTTGCCTTATTGTATCATTGATTTTGTCAACAAAATGTGCATCTTTCAGGTGAGAAGAGTTAAATTTCCAAAATGTCCTCCTTTTACATTCTTTTTTGAATTCTAATTCTAGGGAAATAAGGGAGTGATCACTTCTATAACCTATCAAAATGTCAGCATCTTTAGTGTATAAAAGAAGATTTTCAGATACAAGGAAGAAATCTAGCCTACTTTGTTGAGGGGGGGTTGGTCTTCTCCATGTAAATCTTCTTACTTCTGGATTAATTTATCTCCAAATGTCAGCTAACTCTAATTCATTAATGAATTCAAACACCTTTTCTTGAGCCTTAGGGTTATTAGTATGTCTGTAATTGTGATAATCTAAGTCTGCGTTGAGAACTAAATTCCAGTCACCTGCTGCAATAATATTGGGGTACGGGATGTTTGTTAGCTTATCTTGAATAATTCGAAAAAACTCAGGATCATCCTTATTAGGTCCATAGATATTTACAAATGTTAGAGCTCTTTCCATAGCTGTGACGGTCAGAATAATATAGTTTCCCAGAACATCTGCAATAAAGTTTTTTTAACCTTAAACTCAAAAGTATTGTTAAATAAAATGGCAACACCTCTTGACTGCGAGGAATAAGATGCAAAGTAGCATTCGTAGCCCCATTCAGCTCTAATATTATTTTCCACCTTTTTTTCAAAATGGGTGTCTTGCAAAAAATACACGGAATAACGTTTTTGTCTTAGTTAAACACGTCCCGTCTTTTAACATGGTTACCAAGACCTTGAACATTCATTGAAACTACCTTTAAGTTGTCTTTTGTGTTTTTAACTACTATTGCATACTACTAACACAAATCACGACATAGCAAAGAAAAAAATGTACAGGAGAGACATGAGCGAAAAACATGTCATAACTCATTGGTTTTGATATTTGATTTGTTGTGTCTGTTCTGTGACAGCTGAAGTAATAAATTGTGTCTCGTTCACTCACACATACACACCCACACTCCCTACACATTACCTTTACCATGAACATCGGTCATCAGTGACATGAAAAAACTGCTCCGCGAATGCCACTTCGTAGATTACCAAACAATAACCACCATTCAAAATATTTCGTAATAATATGTGAAAAAATGAATGACAAAACATGAATGCATATATAACGTTGATACATAATCGTTATCGCATTAGGCCTACATAAACAATTAATTTTCATACACCTGGAATACAGTTAGTATATAAAATAAAATAATAGTTTATGAACAAATGAAAACAATCTCTCAACATTTCACTGTTGATACAAATGCAAAAAACAACAACAACAAAACCGTCATTGAACCTCAGCATCAATTCACGAAATCATTACTGGCTGATTAAGAAAGAAAAAAATGCAATATGTGGATTTGTGACCAAATGACTCAAGATAACAAAACATCTGAACTGAAAACAATTAAGCACCAACACCGAGGCATTCGTTACCATTGTACAGAACTGCTTACACAAACTTTAATCAGAACTGAGATTTTGTGATTTTTTGTATGTGATTGTGAACATCTGCTGTTTATTAGAGATTCATATAATTAGGCTATAATTCAGGTAATTTTTTTTTTAAATGCCATAAATTGTGAAGAAAGCCAAGGGGATGGAAAGAGTAGGTAGGTGGGGGTGTCTCTGCAGGTTTTGTTTTTCCACAGAGAACGACTGATCTCAAGTATGCTAATTTCTGGTTAATTAATACATGTAACAAATCAACAGGTTTCTAAAAATATAGGTATTTATTTAAATTGAAAACATGAATTTCAAGTTAGAGTCTAGAGCCAAAGGCATGCAACTATAGCCTACTTGAATAGATGTTTCGTGGATTACTCTGGGCTATTAATAATATAATTTTTGTTGTAATATGCTTGGTTTATTATATTAATACAATGTACTATAAGAAAAAAGTGTTTTGTTTTGCTTTGTTGTACCCCTTGTCATATTTTATTCTGTTGTGATTATTAAGCTTAGTGTATGACTGAAGACTACCGCCATCTTTTATTCATTAAAATAATATATCAGGTTTGTACACAAGCCGTTGATAGATTGCTTGCATAATAGAGCACATTCTGTATATGTTTTACTTTTGCTTGCAAAAAAAAGAGTAAGCCAATAACGTATTTATAACGCTCGGTTGTTTGTACACTGCATTGTTTATGCATTGCATGTTTGCATGTGTGTTAGTGGTGAAGATAAACAGGGCCATTTCTGATCAATGTGTACGTTAACAATGCTGTATGTAACAGGGACAAGGGAATACAAATGACCAGAAACGCACGTGTGTGTGTGTGTGTGTGTGTGTGTGGTGTGTGTGTGTGTGTGTGTGTGTGTGTGTGTGTGTGTGTGGTGTGTAGTGTGTTAGTTATTGGTTTGTATCACTTTCCAGCATCCATTTAATTTTTTAGATTCTTTAGAAACGAACTAAACATACTTTTTAAACAATCAGACTTCAACAATCGATTAAACACTTTAAACAAAATCCTACAACAATAACCAATCAAGCAGTCAATTTCAAATTCCAACTAAACGTTCTGAATGAATCGATAATAATAAATAAAAGAAAAAACAATAGCAAACAAACAAAAAGAACGATCAAACGGGATCAGTTGATTCCAACAGTCAGTCAGTTAAACGCTGTTGGTGGCGATGACTTCCTTGTACAGTTGGACTGAGTCCTTGGCGGTTCTTTTTCGCTCAGGGTGGTCAAAGTCAACGTGGAAAAGACCAAATCGCTCCGTGTATCCTCTCGCCCACTCAAAATTGTCCAGCAGGGACCAGTAGTAGTAGCCCCGCACGTCCACCCCGTCCTCAGAAATCGCTAACAGCAACAGAGGGAAAAGATAGGAAATGTGTGAGAAATAAGTCAGTTCCCCAAAGTTTTGATGCACATGTAGGCCATTATCATTGAAATCTGATGCATAAGATGGGTAGGCCTATCATACAATTTGAACATAGACACATTCATGCAGCATATGTAGGCCATTATCATTGAAATCTGATGCATAAGATGGGTAGGCTTATCATAAAATATGAACATAGACACATTCATGCAGCATATGTAGGCCATTATCATTGAAATATAATGCATAAGATGGGTAGGCCTATCATAAAATTTGAACATAGACACATTCATGCAGCATATGTAGGCCATTATCATTGAAATATGATTAAGATGGGTAGGCATCATAAAATATGAACATAGACACATTCATGCAGCATATGTAGGCCATTATCATTGAAATATGATACATAAGATGGGTAGGCCGATCATAAAATTTGAACATAGACACATTCATGCAGCATATGTAGGCCATTATCATTGAAATATGATACATAAGATGGGTAGGCCGATCATAAAATTTGAACATAGACACATTCATGCACACATGCAATCACAGAAATCCAAAATAAAATTATGTTTGCCTGTCTGTCGTTTCCGACTCTGATAGCCAAATGGCCGAGGGGGCAGCTGCTATTCCGGAGGTCTGGGTTAACTATAGTTTGGTTATAGTGGAGAAGCCTTTAGGCACCATAGTAACTTGCTGAAGTGCTCACGTAAAGGAACACATTAAAGTGTTGACACCACCCATTCACACGTCCTTCTACCCTCCATCTCCTCTGATGTACAGCATTGGCATGTAGCTGTATATGTTATAATATTCTATTCAGTTCACACGCACGCACGCACGCGCACACGCACACGCACGCACGCACGCACGCACGCAACTACGCACACACGACACACACACACACACACACACACACACACAACACACACACACACACACACACACTGCCATTATCAACACATGAAATTTACTGTTTATTGGAAAAATCTACTTACATCAACTCATCTGACTTTAGATCTAACATTTTTATGCACAGTAGATCGATAGTTAGTTTAGTGTACAAGATACGACTCAATTCATGGAAAACTAAATACTTGGAAACTAACTGTCTTTGTAGTGATAAATTATCAATTCATCACTTACTATTAGAATGCCCAGTATTGCTCTCTACATATCGAATGATCAATATGGATTTTTTTCGTAAGTATGATAATACCAAGGATATTTTAAATGACGCCGAAATTGACTTTTCTGTAATTGCAAAAGCAATGCTGTCTTCAACTATTGGAAGACTACTGTAGAGGGTTTTTTTAACTTTTTTTAATATGTCGTTCTTATGCATGTTTATTTTACCCCCCCCCCCCAAAAAAAAAAGTTTGCATGCTGTCTAAAATCACAATCTATGGTGAAGACATTAATTAAAGTTCATTCATTCATACACGCATACAGCACACACCACACACACACAACAGCACACACACACACACACACCACACACGACACACCACACACGACACAAGATATGGCCTATATACACACACACGGGCGCATGCGCGATCACATAGGCTTACACAAGCATACCTTGATGCACAGCAGTCAGATGCTGCTGTATGTAGCTCTGTCGTCCCACATCCTGCACTGTTCCAGCGGAGTCAGAAAACCCGTTCTCCGTGATGTACACCGCAGGTGACCCGTAATGACCCCGGATGTAGTTCAACAACTTCCGGAGTCCCCAGGGCACAGAGTACAGCCACTCAGACTGCCCTCTGCTGGCAGAAACAATTGCACATGTAAACTAGAGCGTTAAGACGTTTAGCTCACCAGCTGCGCGGCAGCATTTTCGGCGCCAGTGGCCTTGACCTTTGACCTATGACCTGATTTTCGAACTTGGCCTAGATATCTTAGTACCTATCCGCATGCAAAATTGGAGCGTCCTAGGTCACCCCGTTATCGCTAAGGTGTTCCGCAGCAATTTTCGAGCTCCAGTGAATTGACTTTGACCTCATTTTGAATTTGGCTGAGATAATTCTTAGTACCATCCGAGCAAAAGGTGAGCGTCCTAGGTCTCTCCGTTAATCGTTATAGTACCAGTGCTCGGCAGCATTTTCGGCTTCTTTGACCTTGACCTTTGACCTTCATTTTGGGACTTATCCTAGATATTGTTGGTACCTATCTGCATGCAAAAAGTAGAGTGTCCTAGGTCCCTCGTTATCGTGCCAGGTGTTCAGCAGTATTTTTGGCTCCCGTCCCTTGACCTTTGACCTAATTGACCTTCATTTGTAGCTTTTTGTG
>CM065680.1:67166953-67179453 GCA_017654935.2 Phymorhynchus buccinoides
ATTAAATATCTAGTGTCATAATGTCATCTTGAACTGACATAACTAAAATCATTGTCGGACCAGCCGCCGTGGCGTAGTGGTTAGCGTCGCGGACTACTGGCTGGGAGGTCTCGGGTTCGAATCCCAGAAGAAGCGAGGGTTTTTTCGGTCCTGGACCGACTCCTACCCAGATTGAGTGTCTATGGACTCAATGGGAAGACTGAAACCACACAGTCTAGCTTCATCCGCTTAACGGGTGCGATTCTGAGAGTGTTGCTCTAATTTCAAGACCAACACTGCAGGTGTCTGTAGTTCTCGGGCCTGGTTAACGCCGGGATATCATTATGAAAGGAAGCGTAGAATACAGCCCAGCCATGCAGTATCAGACCGATACGGAACTCCATAGGATCATCATCATAGTTATTCGCCTCATTTCCATCAATCATTAAAAAAGAAAAAGGTCTCAAATTATGTGGCTTTACAAGCCCTGCTCTCATGGTGACCTCAGTTTCGGTTTCCGATCCAGTCTATGCCTTAGTGCGTTCGGGTCAAAGTCATGGGGAGCAGTGTGTTCTGGGGAGATGTCGGTGGACAGTTGTGGTGGCGCCCTCGGAGGAGGACCTCACTCACACTGGCTCCGCGACTATAAGAATAGTGTCATCAGTAGGGGGCTTATTAGGTGGTGTCCTGAACAGGCTCTACTGAACTCCACCGAAGTGACTCAGCAGCAGTACAGTGTCTCCTCGGTTGGTTGCCTCCTGACGGCCTAACATAGATTAGCTCCCCTTGGACTGCTGGTCTCGGAGTCTGCGACCTGAACGTGCGGAGGTGTGACTGCGAGTTGGGACTCGGAATGAGCGGCGTGGGAGCAACGTCACTGTACGGCCCAAAAGATGGGACAGCAACAACAACAAAAAGAATCATTGTCGGAATATCAGGGGCAATTATGCTAATTAGTTTCAGCGTGGGCTTAGTGGACAATTGAGTCAATGAAATGGTCAAAGGAAACGCAATAACAGGCTATTAATTAACACTCCATTAATTAAGCGATGGTGATTTTAACACAAGTTTATTATTCCAGTCCCTTTACGGTCATCTATGGTATTTGTGTTCCTTTATTGAATTGGTACCCCCTAATGATAAATGTCTTCTTCTCAAGGGCAGATAACCCGAAAACTATAAAACTTTCAACATCTGTGTTGTTGCCTGTCTGTCGTTTCCGACAATGACTGCCAGATAGCAGAGGGGCGGATACTATTCCGGCGGGCGGGGCGATAATTAGTTTATAGTGGAGATGCCTTGCCCGGGGTACATCCACACTCAGCCAAAGGGATTTGAGGACGAGAGTTGGCGTTGGGGAAGACCCCTAAAAGGCCAACGAATCCAACATGTATACTGCTGGTATAACTGTATACTATAATCATAAAGATAAGGTTTATACTTTTGGCTTAATGTTAAAAACAATATGTTTTTTCTTCAAAAGGTACGGATTACAAGACCTAGCTGTTATGTAATTCGCACCACCCAGTTACTGATGTCGTACCAGGGGATTTACAGCAGTAATATAATTAAACGGTATGATGCACGTGATTTGGCTTAAACTTTAAGCCATTCTCTCTTCTAAATGTGCGAGCTAGTCCATGTGACATAAAAATAATTATTATATAATTTTCTCATCAAAAGTTTGATTTCACATAAACACTTCTAAATGCGTTGGTGTGGCTGCGTCTACAAAAAAATAAGACGTATGAGGAACGAATTACGTGACTGCAGTATCATTTTAAAAATTCAGCCCAATTATTTTTCCTTGAACTATTTTCATTTACAAAATGGACAACTCTGACCATAAGTCATTAAAGATTTTTAAGTGGCAGTTTCAGTTTTAATCTTTGCATTGGTGCATTGAATAACAAACAAAAACGTTACCCAGAACAACATCAGATATTGACAAAATAAAATTTCGTTTGTTTTGCAAAGGGTTTTCCGCATTTTGGTTGTGATAAAAGACTTCCCTTCCTCTGTCCATACTTCACACTTAAGTCTAAATATTAACCCCCAATCTTCTACCGTTTGGTAGGAAAACAGGTGGTACGAATTGCGTGACAGGTACAATAACAGTGATTCTTCCCTACTAGTCAATAAAGGTAATTTTCAATGTATCGTTAGAGAAAGTATTTTGTGGGGGTAGGTTTACAGTTAAAAGTGTGTGTTTTTCTTTTCAAAGCATGTTTCGAAATTTCAGGTTTGAAATAAGCAAACTAATCTATATATTAGGCCTACCATTTTTACATTAAATACTTTTGCATTTCTCGTATAAGCCTAATTCCCAAATCACGAAAATGAATTGAATTCTGATTTATAGAAAAATATAATATTCAAAGCATCAAACGTCGCTTTCAGACCCAAATTCATACCAAAAACTTCAATGGAAACGCCAAAAACAATTCTTAAACAATATTGTTTTTCTTTTTAGAATTATATCTATGAGCTGGATTGCGATAAGCGTGTTAAAGCCTAAAACTGATTTAGGAATATGTTGTTGTGACTTTGTGTTTCTATTTTCCTTTGGACCCATACATGGGGAGAGAGGGGGGGGGGCGTAGTTAAAATAAGAGACAGGTTGACGAAACAGGGCAAGGAGAGAGACAGAAACAAAGCCACGTAAAACAGAAACTTTTTTTCAAATTGAAATGTTATTTTCACATTTTTTTAAAAACCAGCTAACAAGACAGAGGAGTCAGCAAGTACCACTCATTGTTTTCAAACAGTACTAATCAATTGAATCCGAACGTTCTTAATCTGAAATGTGTGCAATGTAGGCTCGGCCGACGCTATCTTGTTTGTGTTTTCCCATACAGGATGCCATTTTTGTGTTTACAAAGTTTGCGTTAAAAAAATCTTCATGTTCAATAACTAATGATGGTTTCTCGTTCCTTTTGTCATCGACCTAATCCCTAAATCTTGTTCTAAAAATATTTAACTGCTTTGACATTATCAGCCTATCCAATTTCGCTATCTCCATTTAATAATAGGCTAACAATAATAAATCAATCTTATATAGTTGCTTTGCAAGATTTTGCGCTATAGGGGAAGACGGGGTAAAAAGCGCATGGGCGGGTAAGAAGCCCACCCCATTTATCTCATGAAATGAAGCAAATTTCAGTCTCATTTTGCCCATGAGACGAGCGTTAATGTCTAGCATTCGTCTCATGGGCAAATTTGACTGAAATTTTCTTTATTTCATGAGATAATTGGGGTGGGCTTCTTACCCGTCCATGCGCTTTTTACCCCGTCTTCCCCTATAAGCATTATTAATTAATATTTATTTATTTATATAGCACTATTCTCCTGACACAGCAGGACTCATCGCGCTTTACATGAAAACAAAAAGAGAAAAAAGTAAGTTTCCTCACGCACACAAAAGATATTCAATTTATACGCAAGGCACGTTCTCATACTCTTGATGGCACAAACATGGATGTGAAAGTTGTAAGAGTTTCAACGATCAGTTTATATTTTTATTTCACACACAGTGAGACAAAGGCATAGACAGAAAAAGACAGAAAGAAATACACTCACAGAGAGAACATGGAACGCTGAACACTGACAAACTTCATTTTTAGGATAAAGATTTTCGGTGAAGCCTATTCTTCCCATCTGTCCTTGGTTAAAGGGGAAAAAATGACTAGAAACATAAATATTAAGTGGAAACATGACTTATTACAAACTGGAAACGCACTCAAACACATGCACGTCTACATACGCATGCAAAAACACTCTAACATACAGGGGGACAGACACAGAGAAAACTTGAAAACTTGAATCTTTATTACGCAAGGATTGGGATTTTAGGCCAAGACTATTCTTGCAATCTGTCCTTGGGACGAAAACAAGACAAATGCACAACGATGAGGCAAACAGTGACATGAATTAAAGCCAAACAAACAGCTAACAAGTAGGGGAAAAGCAAGAAGAGAGAGAGAAAGAGAGAGAGACAGAGAGAGAGAGAGGTATTATAAAACAAAAAGGCAAACAAATATGGGCATACGTAACGATGATGGCATCAAAATTAAACAAAGTCTGAGAGAGAAAAAAATGAGATAAACAGACAATTAACTAACAAGACGCTACACAATTGGGAACATGATTAAACATAATTACTATAAAGTGATTATTATAAAACACACACAACAGTACATGGATTCACACATCGAAGGAAATGTAAAGAAAACAGTCAAATAAAACAGAATAAATTTAAATAAACACATGAAGTCAAATCAAGTAACAATAGGATTGTAGTACTGTAATAAAAGGAGCTCATAAATGTTACCAATATTTAAGCCTATACTAAAATCGATGGCACAGATAGTTAGGGGAAGACGGGGTAAAATGCGCATGGGCGGGTAAGAAGCCCACCCCAATTATCTCATGAAATGAAGCAAATTTCAGTCTAATTTTGCCCATGAGACGAGCGTTAATGTCTAGCATTCGTCTCATGGGCAAATTTGACTGAAATTTTCTTTATTTCATGAGATAATTGGGGTGGGCTTCTTACCTGCCCATGCGCTTTTTACCCCGTCTTCCCCTACTTATTGTGATGATGCATCGTCTTCAATAAGACATTTCCGTATATGTAGTTTAAAAGTCTGTAATGACTGGTAGGCTTTGATAGACATGGGAAGAAAATTCCAGATAGTTGGTCCAAAATACACAAAGCTTGACTTGAGTATGTCGATACGGACACGAGAGAGAGAGAGAGAGAGAGAGAGAGAGAGAGAGAGAGAGAGAGAGAGAGAGAGAGAGAGAGAGAGAGAGAGAGAGAGAGAGAGAGAGAGAGAGAGAGAGAGAGAGAGAGAGAGAGAGAGAGAGAGACTGAAGTTGACCAGAGCAGTTTTCATATTCATTCAACCGCCCACTCTCAGCAACAGAGACAAAGGCACTTAACACTGTGACTTACCTCAAAGACCCCTACACTCCATCTGCCCGAGGAGAGCCGAGCCAAGCCAAGTGATGCTGGGTGGTGCGGAAACTGCAGGTGGTACCATCGCCATGGACCCCACACCTGCCGATCGTTGTGTCATCTCATGACGCACACCGGCGGTGTCAGGTTTTCGCTACATACCCCCTCACATAAAGTCTAACCAAACGTAGGTGGGTTTTTTGGTGGGGGGTTGTTTTTTTACCTTCACAAAACGAACTTTTTTATTTTGATTTTGTTTTGTTTGTCTGTCTGTCTGATTTTCATCAAATGTTATCGAGGGTTACGGTGCTTACTTGCGATCTCTTAAACTGATAGGTGTTTTTCTAGGTAAAGGTCAAGATGTGCCACCCCCCCTACCTATCTCGGTGAATTCTATTTTTCCGTTATTGCCTTTCTTACCATACATAAAGCTGTATTTTAGGAACATTTTTACCTAATAACCTTTTTGGAATACTAACCCTAACCCTAACCCTAGCCCTAACCCTAACCCTAACCCTACCCCCCACTCTATAAGACGGAAAAACGCAACGAACCACAACTGTGACAAATCGCGGTGTACTGCAGTACATAGTGGGGGGTAGGGTTAGGTTTAGGGCTAGGGTTAGGGTTAGGGTTAGTATTCCAAAAAGGTTATTAGCTGAATATGTTCCTAAAATACAGCTTTATGTATGGTAAGAAAGGCAAAAACGGAAAAATAGAATTAACCGAGAAATGCAGGGGGGGGTGGCACATCTTTACCTTTGCATAATCTCACTTATTGCTGACTTCATGTTCAAATTATCTTTATTTTCTAGTTTCTTTATTTATTTCTACTTGGAAGATTTTTCCCATATTATATACAAGAATATCACCTCTGTGTGTGTGTGGGGGGGGGGGGGGGGGGGGGGGGGGTCTGTGTGGGCGAGTGTGTGTCTGCGTGCGTGTAAAACTTTGCGTAGGCCTATCGTGTTGTAACAAAAAAAAGTAACCCATTATAAATGTCAGATAAAGCGATTTCAGTTTATGCACTCGAAAATTAAGGATGGCAACTCACGGTTTTAGTTTTGGCTTTTTTTATAGTTGTGCTTAGGCTGTTTCGTTTCTTTATTATTTATTTATTTTATTCATTCTTTTATCATTTATTTATTTTCTTCCCTAAACTTTTGTAAAGCGCTTAGATCCCCTTCATTGGAGATGAAGCGCTATATAAATTTACATTAGTGTTATTATTATTATTATTATTATTATTATTATTATTATTATTATTATGATTAAGTGTGGGGAGCACTTGAGAGGTAGGATGGAAGGGTCTGTTCAACGTAGCGGAATGCAAGGACTGCCAACTTGTACTCTAAACGAAACTGCAATGGCAGCCAGTGCAGCTCCCTGAGGAGTGGTGTGACATGGTCACGCCTCCGCTAAATGTATATATTATTGTATACTATATATTACATACTATAATCCATACCATGATTTCATTCATTGTTGTTGAAGTGTGAAGAAAGTTAATAACACTGGAGTGGGAAGAAGATTAATAATATTGGAGTGGAAAGAAATTTAATATCACTGGGGTGGGACACTTTTTCCCGAAATTATTTTTTCCCCTGCTAGACGGTTAATTGGATTTACCTGTGTAAGCTATTTCTGAACTGGGTCAAAAACCCACTTATCATTTTGCGCGCAATGCAATAACATTGAACGGCCGTCAAAGAGCTGATTGGCCTCGATATGTCTGTATCTCCAGTATGCTGACGTCACGCAATCGGACGATCGGCGTGTTCCTGATTTTAGGCCTGTCGTTGTTTCATCATTAAGGGGGAGGGGAAGTGGGGTTGGGGGGGGGGGGGGGGGGGGGGGGTCGAGGAGTGGCATGCTTACTGATGACATGCGTCCACATAAGTGACGCATGTCCACGAATTGTGCCAGAGTAGGCCTAATATCCCCGACCCCCCCCCCCCCCCCCCCCCCCCCCCCCCCCCCCCCCCCCCCCCCACCCCCCCCCCCCACCACCCCCCAAAAAAAGAAAGAAAAAGCTTAGGTTGTCTCATGCAACAGATCAACATTTAAAAGAATTAGAATCACTTTGAACGCATTTTTAACAATGTTTGGATTTTGTTTGGTTGGTTGGTCGGATTTTGTTGGTTGGTCGGTTTTTGTTGGTTGGTCGGTTTTTGTTGGTTGGTTGGTCGGTTTTTGTTTGGTTGGTTGGTCGGTTTTTGTTGGTTGGTCGGTTTTTGTTTGGTTGGTTGGTCGGTTTTTGTTGGTTGGTCGGTTTTTGTTTGGTTGGTTGGTCGGTTTTTGTTGGTTGGTTGGTTTTTTTTTGGTTGGTTGGTCGGTTTTTGTTGGTTGGTCGGTTTTTGTTTGGTTGGTTGGTCGGTTTTTGTTGGTTGGTTGGTCGGTTTTTGTTGGTTGGTTGGTCGGTTTTTGTTTGTTGGTTGGTCGGTTTTTGTTGGTTGGTTGGTCGGTTTTTGTTTGGTTGGTTGGTCGGTTTTTGTTGGTTGGTTGGTCGGTTTTTGTTGGTTGGTTGGTCGGTTTTTGTTGGTTGGTTGGTCGGTTTTTGTTTGTTGGTTGGTCGGTTTTTGTTGGTTGGTTGGTCGGTTTTTGTTGGTTGGTTGGTCGGTTTTTGTTGGTTGGTTGGTCGGTTTTTGTTGGTTGGTTGGTCGGTTTTTGTTTTGGTTGGTTGGTCGGTTTTTGTTTGGTTGGTTGGTCGGTTTTTTTTGTTGGTTGGTCGGTTTTTGTTGGTTGGTTGGTCGGTTTTTGTTGGTTGGTTGGTCGGTTTTTGTTGGTTGGTTGGTTGGGTTGTTTTCGCCTTTACAAACCGAGGGGATTGAATGCGTTGCTGGGCATAAAATGAGGCCCCCTATCTTCTGCAGAACGAGTTGATCTATCACACCATTAAGGATAGTATGCACGCACTGTTCTGCACAATAACTCCATGAAAACAATGATCAACTGCGATTGTTGCATCTGTTCTTGAACAAATTGAAAGGTTCGTTTATTCTAAATATCAAATTTCGTAGGGTGAAGGTATTATCACTAAAGAACAAAAATGCAGGGCTGATAGGGTGAAATGTGGCTTGCCTCGACAACCCAGTCGTCGTCGTATGGCCTCGTTCCCCGAGTCACAAGTTGAGTCAATGCAACAATGTCCTACCCTAAGCCTATCACTCTAGCATTGCCCTTAAGAGGGCCGTTGTGTGCTGACGGTTGGGTACCTTCCAATGAGTCCTGCACGTCTGCTGTCTCCGATATGTCTCCTCCGATTGCAGACTGCCCCCAGGGCGTTGACGGTTGCCGCTGTATAGTCACATGAAAGTCTCGTACCCATCGGACGGATGGTGTCAGCATCCTCTCTCTTGGACGATCCCATTGGCCATCATCATAATGACATTCCCCAAATGTCCGTCTTACGTAATACGTTTGTATGTCGTCGTTCAGTTCCGGTAACTCTCATCACTATTACAATAGTACTTCTGGTTTGTCCCTGACGAATTCATCAATGTCCTATACTTCTCCATCCTCACCACCACCATAACCCATTTGGACATGCTGGGGATGCATTAGCAAATCTTAAGCAGTAACACTGTCACATCGAAACGAATTTGCAAACATTACAACGAACAAAAAAAAGAGAAAGAAAAAAAAAAGTGAAATAAGAATACACAAGATGCTTTTTTTGTCTTTAGACGTGATGTTTTCCCTCTCATTTTGATTTTAACGTGTGTGGTTTTCCCTTGTTTTATTAATCATTCCAATCATGTTAAGACTTCTTCCCAGCACCAAATACAGTTACAGTACATGGACATACAATTACACAATTATAGGTTTGACCTATTGCCTGCATTAAACGTCTATTTTTGCAAAAAGGTGAGAACATTATCTCGTCGATTCTTGGTAATTACCAGGTTAGTTCAACGAGCGTTTAACCTTTTCACCGCCAGCCATTTTTTAGCCAACAATTTCCATTCAACTTACTTGGCTACAGAAAAGATTTCATCTGCAATATTGTGGGGTTTCTTTGTGACACATTAAGAATACGGTCAATCCTTACTGCCCATATTTAGGAACACAATATCATTGAATAACAGACCCTGATTTTAAGGGTTTTAATGACATCGGTGTTGAATCATTGTGGTGAAAAAATGCGACATTGGCGGTGAAATGGTTAACTTGACAAAAGGCGAGGGTACGTAAGCTCATTAGTCAAGCTAGGCATAAATGGTTACGAAAAGCAAAACTAATTCAATTTCTTAAGTGGACACCCTGATGGATGAGGTTTTTTTGCCAGAAACACGTCGAGATCACCAGAAAGACAGCCTTTTCAAGGATCAGAACACTCACTTTGCTCTGGTTTCCTAGAAATCAAACCGTCAAAACGGCGATTCCTCCTTGGCGGAGTTGCTGGAGAGATGAAGCTTGTTCTTTTTTTGTAGTGCAGTAAAAAAGAAATGGAGCTATTTCCTTTGTTGTGAGCGAAACTCCTTTTGGTAAACTGTAAATAAAAAGGCTTGTATTGTGGACATTTCGTGATGGGTCTAAGCGACTCAGGCTGCCATTAGAAAAGAGAAGGCACATGCTTTCTTTTTCACTGAAAGAATCTGACTTCCAGCGCCTCCGCCAAAAAGGAATCGCCGATTTGACGGTTTGATTTCTAGGAAACCAGAGCAAAGTGAGTGTTGCGATCTCTGTAAAGGGTGTTTTCCTGGTGATCTGCACGTGTTTCTTGAAAACAATCGTCCGTCAGGGTGCCCCTTTAAAGCATGCTTAACTGGATTCAGTAGCTTAGATGTCTCGAGAATATTCGTTCTCTCTTTGCAGTCTTTTCTGTGCCTTTGTGGTGAAAATAGCTTTCAAGTGATGCTGGACATTGTATCTACGTCATCTACTGACCAATGTGTTGATCTTTTTCTCACACCTAGACGTCTCTTTTCTGATGGATTTGTCTATCTCCTTAGGCCCTATTAGTACTATATCCTTTGACGCACATCCTGTGTAGCCTACAGAGTGTTAATTCACAACGGACTACGTGGTAAAATCGGCTCCTTTGTTTATTCTTATTTCAGAAACTCAAACTCACTTAACACAAACGCTCGTACATTGAATCTGCGCGTGTGCACGCTCGCGCGCGCGTACACCTCCATAATATTTCCCTTGACTAACAAAAACCATGCCAGTAATCAAAGGTTTGGATGAGGCGAGCTAAATAGACGGCAAGAAAGGAATAGACTCATAGTATGGTATGGTATGGTATGGTATGGTATGGTATGGTATGGTATGGTGTGGTGTGGTGTGGTGTGGTGTGGTGTGGTGTGGTGTGGTGTGGTGTGGTATGGCATGGCATGGCATGGCATGGTATGGTTTGGTATGGTATGGAACGGTATGGTTTGGTATGGTATGGTATGGTATGGTATGGTATGGTATGGTAAGGTATGGTGTGGTGTGGTGTGGTATGGTATGGTATGGTATGGCATGGCATGGTATTGTATGGTTTGGTATGGTTTGGTATGGTATGGTATTGTATGGTTTGTTATGGTTTGGTATGGTATGGCATGGTTGGTAAGGTATGGCATGGTATGGTAAGGTATGGTATTGTGCTATTTTAGGGGCGGGGGTCCCTTAGAAAACATTACTACAGCTTACAAAATATGTCAATACAGATGAGGACGTTAAAGGTGTTTGTCAGGTGAGAGAACGTTATGTTCCAAGGAGCCCTTCACTGTATTCATGAATATTCTACATGTCTACAACATACTGGACTAATGTTCCTATATTGAGTGGTACCTATATTTGGTTTAAACAAATCTTTATTCATTTAAAAACGATCAAACAGAAAGACAATTAGAGCAACAGCAAGCTCGAAGCTTATACCGTCCTCCTTAAATTAACATCATAGTTGCACAATTGATTGAACAGATGGAGACTGCATTTAAACCAAGTAATATAATGATGAAGAAAATTAAAGGTATTGTTAATCAATGTCATTTAGAAACTTATTGCAACTGTAAATGCAAAAGAAGAATTTAAGAGTGAACAAGATAGAAATAATAATAATAATTAAAAAGAAAAAAATCAATCAATAAACTTACAAACTTGTGAACCCGGGAGAGACCAAGGGGAAGCAAAGCACAAAACAACAAACGATCCGTATAGCACGACATGAAATGTGAATCAGCTAGTAAACTAATACCTATATTTCACCATGCCTATGTTCCACTGTGATCGATTGAGTTTCAAAACGATGTTCAATAGGGCATTTGCCACGAGTGTTCGTTCTCTATGCTAGAGTACTAATTTGCCCGCACTCGTTCTGCCCGAGTTACGCTGACCTTTCTATTTCAACTCTCTAAATTCAGCTCAGTGAATTTCAAGGTCGTCCTCACGTGGCAAATGCCCTGTTGAGTGCCCTCTGTGGTGCTACATCCTGGCTACTTTTGTTTGAAACTTTTTTTTCACAAATTCGAGACAAGCCTTGAATTTGATTCAACTAGCAGAGAGCTATTTTTATTACATAATAGGCCTATCCAGTACACTTTTTTTTATTATATCAAAGTCCGTTCGTAACTTTTTAGTAACATTATACAGAGACAAACTGACAATTCATCAAAGACAAAAGCCTACACGCCCAAAGCGAAAAAAACACACACCTGGGGATTATTTTTAATTAACAATGTTTAAAAATCTGACTACCGCGAAGTTTGGTATGTACATCTAATAGTTTAGATAACAACAACAACATTCAGACTTCTGTATGCATTGCTGTTTGTTTTATTCTACAGGGAAGTCGAAGCTTCGAGAAGGAAAACGTATCATCTTCGAAATTTCTGTCAGTCTGTGTAGGCTTCGAGGAGGTCTCTGTGGGGAAATTGTTTACTTCACGCTAGCCACATACACTGCTCAAAATTTGTTACGGATATTCTTTTATAACCTTGATTACTAAGAGGTGGTGTCATTGTAATCAATAAATAGTACATGGCCGGGAAAAAGGAATCACCCGTGAACACATGTTCACTCAAACTTTGTTTTATCCAACTTTCTCGTGTCCACGTGCATCACGTGAATTTCCAGCACCACCACCACCACCCCCAAAAAAAGTGTCATTTCGCTGAAATGGAGCGAAAACATAACAGTGAGTAGGGGAAGACGGGGTAAAAAGTGGGCGGGTAAGAAGCCCATGCCAATTATCTCATGAAATGAAGCAAATTTTGCCCACGAGACGAGTGTTAATGATTAGCGTTCGTCTCATGGGCAAAATTTGACTGAAATTTGCTTGGGCTTCTTACCCGCCCATGGGCTTTTTACCCCGTCTTACCCTAAAATTGTCAGAATCAACGACATGTCTTGCTCACATCGTAAACGTCGTACAAGAAACAAAGTTTCGTGGCCGAAGTGAGACAATGATCGTCATTGTTGTCTTTCTGTGTTGGCATGCTGGAGAACAGTTGTACACAAACTCATTGTGTCGGTAGTGTCTGGAATATCGCAATGCATTGGCTCCAGAGCTTGGACTTGCCGCCATGAGCTTGGTACTGCTGATGCACGTCATGACGGTGGCAGAAATTGG
>CM065680.1:67184453-67214453 GCA_017654935.2 Phymorhynchus buccinoides
ACATCTCCACCTCCCTATCCCCTTCCCCTCCTCTCTGACATACACATAGTTAATTGATATGTTATTGACTGACATTGATGCTTCCTTTTTAAAAAGAAATATGTCCCTTTGTGTAAGTTATGCGTTTGCCATCTTAATGCTTTTCATTTCTTTGTTTTGGTTCATTGGTTGGTTGGCTGGCTGGCTGGCTGGTTGGGTGGTTGTTTGACTGATTGGTTGGTTAATTGGTTACATGGTAAATTTTTTGGTTTTTGTTTTTGTTGTTTGTTTTTTCATTCTTTTATTTTAATTTTTTAAAGGGAGGTAGGGGTGGTTCGTTGGCTAACTGGTAGATTAATTGGTTGATTGAGCCAATGGATGGGTGGTTGATTAGTTTGCTGGTTTGGGGGTTGGATGATTTTAGGTCAGTTCCTATCGCCTGTCCATCTCCTGGCCGCGCGTCATCCCTGACCCTTTGTCTGGCGCGGTCAACCCTGAGGGCGTGGCCTACTACAACCGGGTGATTGACAGCCTGCTGGCCAATGGCATCGCGCCCTGCCTGACCCTGTACCACTGGGACCTGCCGCTCGTGCTGGAGGAGAGGGTGGGGGGCTGGCCCCGGGAGGAAATCATCCCTTACTTTGTGCACTACGCCCGGGCCTGTTTCCAAGCCTTTGGGGATAGGGTCAGTCTGTTAATAGGATATTTTGTGTGGTTATGGGTGTGTGTTTTTCTGATATAAACTGAGGAATAGATAGGTCTAGACCTGAATGACAGCACTTTAAAAGTGCAGTTGGGTTTCATTTTCCCTGAAGTTTAGAAAAGCATTACAATTTGAATTGTTCCTCGCTTGCAATCACAGAGGCTTTTTTGCCATTCGAGCTTGTCTTGTCTTCTTCATGAAGAGGCATTGCATTGATTGTACATAGTTACGGGCTTTATTAATTTGCGGGGGGGGTTCAGGTCAGAAAAAAATAATTCAGGGAAACACTACTACGTACTTTTTCAGTTTTAGTGTTCATGTCTATCAACTGAGATGGGTGAATGAAAGTAATAAACTACATGCTAATTTTGACGGGATTAGCTCTACTGGTCAATTTAGTGATTCGTTTTTTGTGTGCTCGGCTTGAATGACCATGCCCTCCAAGAAAAAACATAGTCATAACAGCATCACAGGTCAGAGCATGCTGCAGTCCATTTTATCATCGTCATCATCATCATCATCATTATAAATCAATGTTTCAATGTTGTATATCGTTAACAGAGAAATGGCAAGAAGTGTTGATGTTTACAGGTCAAAACGTGGCTCACTTTCAACGAGCCCAGCATTTTCAGCCACTTGGGCTACGTTCTGGGAATCCACGCTCCCGGCCGGAAGGACATGGCCGAACAAGGGCCGTACGCATGCGTGCATAACATCATCCGGGCCCATGCCCAAGTGTACCGGATGTACCAGGACCAATTCAAAAGCAGCCAGCATGGTATTGCTGTGTGTGTATCAAACACATTGACTACAATTTTTTTGGCAGAGTGATTTTAAAGTCCCAATTCCAAAACATGTCGTAATATGTGCAGTTAATTTTCATGGAAACACGTGCCTCAATTTCTAATCCTGGAGCCACATTCGAAACACGTGTTGAAATAGGATTAAAAAGTGTCTTTAAAACAGATTTACATTTATCAACGCTGACCGTGATGTTTTATTGTTGTTTTTCTGCATTGCACGAGAGATCAGGCTTTGGGGTAGAACATTACAAATTCCCAAATCTTAGGTATATATGTGTTGCAGTTTAAGTAATTAGAACCGTGTCTGAAACTTTTGCATTTTGTTTGGAAGCCAGTATTATAAAACAGGTTTGTTAAAGAAAACAACAACAGCAGATCTTGGAAAACAAATAATTTTATTCATGGACATATCTTACATGCATCTGGATTTATCATTCACACTCAGCAATTCGTTTCACTTGCTTTGATTATTTTGTAATTAGCCCTCTTCCTTCTTAAATATAATAGGTTGTAGATTTTAAAGAATAAATAACTAGTCTCTCATAATGGGTTGATACGGGTCTCGGTGATTTCTTTTGACATAAGTTTGCAGTATGATGTCGGCTGTTCTTCTTCTATATTTTCTTCTTTTAGGTCGGGTGGGCATCAGCCTGGCAGGCAAGTGGGCGGAGGCGCCACAGTCAAGCACTCAGGAGGGGGATGTGGCGGCGGCAGAGCGCCATCTGCAGTTTACCCTGGGTATCTTCGCCCACCCCATCTTCGTGGATGGAGACTACCCGCCCGCCCTCAAACGACGCATGGCTGCCAGGGCCAAGGGAGATCATTGCCGTCTGCCACTCTTCACGGAAGAGGAGAAGACATATGTTAAAGGTAATTTGGGTGGTGGAGAGAAGTCTAGAGGTAATGGTGGAGGAAAGTAAAGGTCCTGGGGGTGTCGTAATAGTATGTTGTGTTTTCTCTTCGATTGATGAACCACTGCATTCCATAGATAGGTCTATTTCTTTATGTCTGTTTGTGTTTGAGGTGGTCACTGATTTATTAGGCCTACAAAAAAGTATTTATTGCGTAAATGATGGGAAAGAATTTGTCTTCGATGTTGAATTCTGAGGACCCCCCCCCCCCCCCCCCCCCCTCAACCCCTTTAAAGTAAGCTGTTTAGTGTGACATCTTATAGAGAAAAAATATCTGTAAACTAAATGGTGAAATCTCGCGTTTTGCTTGTCTGTTCGGTCATCTATGCAGCGTGTATTTGCATGGCTTTTGTATGTCTTTTGCTGATGATGATGTCGCTGTCGCTGGTTTGTTTATTGTTGTGTTTTGTTGGGTTGGTTGGTTGGGTGTTTTTCCCCTCTAAAACTGTTATTTGTTCGGCTGGTCTCTCATTCCTGTTTCCCTGTCCACCATATCCAGGGTCTGCAGATTTCTTGGGTCTGAACTACTACACCACGCGCTACGTGGTGGAGGGTGCAGATAACAATGATTCAACCTACAAAGGAGACATGAACGCTGAACTTCGCACCGACCCTCAGTGGACAAGGTGAGAAAACATGTTTCCATTTTTTTCAGTCTTGACCTTTACAAAAAAGATGTCTTCTGTTTTACACAGCTGTTCTGTCAACACCCAAAAGACCACGAGTTGGGATAAGTTATGGTGCGTAAGCCAGTTAGACCTAAATAATTAAAAACAGTAAAGATTTATGCGTATTGTAGAATGTATATGATCTATATGGTCTGTATTGTGATGTTTCCATACTTGCAAGCCATTTCATCCGCATAGAATATCAACTTGGAAAGTTTTTATTTGGTAATTGAGTCGCGCAAACAGGATGTTTTCAAATAAATTTAGTGCTTGAAGAAATTAGACACACAAAAAGCTACAAAATGAAGGTCATAGGTCAAAGGTCAAGGTTACTGGAGCCAAAAATACTGCTGAACACCTGGCACGATAACGGAGGGACCTAGGACACTCTACTTTTTGCATGCAGATAGGTACCAACAATATCTAGGATAAGTCCCAAAATGAAGGTCAAAGGTCAAGGTCACTAGCGCCGAAAATGCTGCCGAGCACCTGGTACTATAACGATTGAACGGAGAGACCTAGGACGCTCACATTTTGCATGCGGATAGGTACTAAGAATATCTCAGCCAAATTCAAAAATGAAGGTCAAAGGTCAAGGTCACTGGAGCCGAAAATGCTGCTGAACACCTAGCACGATAACGGAGGGACCTAGGACGCTCCAATTTTGCATGCGGATAGGTACTAAAGATATCTAGGCCAAGTTCAAAAATCAAGGTCATAGGTCAAAGGTCAAGGCCACTGGCGCCGAAAATGCTGCCGCGCGGCTGGTGATCTAGCGTCTTAACGCTCTAGTTTACATGTGCAATTGTTTCTGCCAGCAGAGGGCAGTCTGAGTGGCTGTACTCTGTGCCCTGGGGACTCCGGAAGTTGTTGAACTACATCCGGGGTCATTACGGGTCACCTGCGGTGTACATCACGGAGAACGGGTTTTCTGACTCCGCTGGAACAGTGCAGGATGTGGGACGACAGAGCTACATACAGCAGCATCTGACTGCTGTGCATCAAGGTATGCTTGTGTAAGCCTATGTGATCGCGCATGCGCCCGTGTGTGTGTATATAGGCATATCTGTGTGTGTGTGTGTGTGTGTGTGTGTGTGTGTGTGTGTGTGTGTGTGTGTGTGTGTGTGTGTGTGTGTGTGTGTGTATGCGTGTATGAATGAATGAATCTTTAATTTAATGTCTTTTCACATAGATCGTGATTTTAGACAGCATGCAAACTTTTTTTTTTTTGGGGGGGGAGGTAAAATAACATGCATAAGAACGACATATTAAAAAAAGTAAAGAAAACCTCTACAGTAGTCTTCCAATAGTTGAGGACAGCATTGCTTTTGCAATTACAGTAATGTCAATTTCTGCGTCATTTAAAATATCCTTGGTATTATCATACTTACGAAAAAAATCCATATTGATCATTCGATATTTAGAGAGCAATACTGGGCATTCTAATAGTAAGTGATGAATTGATAATTTATCACTACAAAGACAGTTAGTTTCCAAGTATTTAGTTTTCCATGAATTGAGTCGTATCTTGTACACTAAACTAACTATCGATCTACTGTGCATAAAAATGTTAGATCTAAAGTCAGATGAGTTGATGTAAGTAGATTTTTCCAATAAACAGTAAATTTCATGTGTTGATAATGGCAGTGTGTGTGTGTGTGTGTGTGTGTGTGTGTGTGTGTGTGTGTGTGTGTGTGTGTGTGTGTGTGTGTGCGCGTGTGCGTGCGTGCGTGCGTGCGTGTGCGTGTGCGCGTGCGTGCGTGCGTGTGAACTGAATAGAATATTATAACATATACAGCTACATGCCAATGCTGTACATCAGAGGAGATGGAGGGTAGAAGGACGTGTGAATGGGTGGTGTCAACACTTTAATGTGTTCCTTTACGTGAGCACTTCAGCAAGTTACTATGGTGCCTAAAGGCTTCTCCACTATAACCAAACTATAGTTAACCCAGACCTCCGGAATAGCAGCTGCCCCCTCGGCCATTTGGCTATCAGAGTCGGAAACGACAGACAGGCAAACATAATTTTATTTTGGATTTCTGTGATTGCATGTGTGCATGAATGTGTCTATGTTCAAATTTTATGATCGGCCTACCCATCTTATGTATCATATTTCAATGATAATGGCCTACATATGCTGCATGAATGTGTCTATGTTCAAATTTTATGATCGGCCTACCCATCTTATGTATCATATTTCAATGATAATGGCCTACATATGCTGCATGAATGTGTCTATGTTCAAATTTTATGATAGGCCTACCCATCTTATGCATTATATTTCAATGATAATGGCCTACATATGCTGCATGAATGTGTCTATGTTCAAATTTTATGATAGGCCTACCCATCTTATGCATTATATTTCAATGATAATGGCCTACATATGCTGCATGAATGTGTCTATGTTCATATTTTATGATAAGCCTACCCATCTTATGCATCAGATTTCAATGATAATGGCCTACATATGCTGCATGAATGTGTCTATGTTCAAATTTTATGATAGGCCTACCCATCTTATGCATCAGATTTCAATGATAATGGCCTACATGTGCATCAAAACTTTGGGGAACTGACTTATTTCTCACACATTTCCTATCTTTTCCCTCTGTTGCTGTTAGCGATTTCTGAGGACGGGGTGGACGTGCGGGGCTACTACTACTGGTCCCTGCTGGACAATTTTGAGTGGGCGAGAGGATACACGGAGCGATTTGGTCTTTTCCACGTTGACTTTGACCACCCTGAGCGAAAAAGAACCGCCAAGGACTCAGTCCAACTGTACAAGGAAGTCATCGCCACCAACAGCGTTTAACTGACTGACTGTTGGAATCAACTGATCCCGTTTGATCGTTCTTTTTGTTTGTTTGCTATTGTTTTTTCTTTTATTTATTATTATCGATTCATTCAGAACGTTTAGTTGGAATTTGAAATTGACTGCTTGATTGGTTATTGTTGTAGGATTTTGTTTAAAGTGTTTAATCGATTGTTGAAGTCTGATTGTTTAAAAAGTATGTTTAGTTCGTTTCTAAAGAATCTAAAAAATTAAATGGATGCTGGAAAGTGATACAAACCAATAACTAACACACTAACACACACACACACACACACACACACACACACACACACACACACACACACACACACACACACACACACACACACACACACACACACGTGCGTTTCTGGTCATTTGTATTCCCTTGTCCCTGTTACATACAGCATTGTTAACGTACACATTGATCAGAAATGGCCCTGTTTATCTTCACCACTAACACACATGCAAACATGCAATGCATAAACAATGCAGTGTACAAACAACCGAGCGTTATAAATACGTTATTGGCTTACTCTTTTTTTTGCAAGCAAAAGTAAAACATATACAGAATGTGCTCTATTATGCAAGCAATCTATCAACGGCTTGTGTACAAACCTGATATATTATTTTAATGAATAAAAGATGGCGGTAGTCTTCAGTCATACACTAAGCTTAATAATCACAACAGAATAAAATATGACAAGGGGTACAACAAAGCAAAACAAAACACTTTTTTCTTATAGTACATTGTATTAATATAATAAACCAAGCATATTACAACAAAAATTATATTATTAATAGCCCAGAGTAATCCACGAAACATCTATTCAAGTAGGCTATAGTTGCATGCCTTTGGCTCTAGACTCTAACTTGAAATTCATGTTTTCAATTTAAATAAATACCTATATTTTTAGAAACCTGTTGATTTGTTACATGTATTAATTAACCAGAAATTAGCATACTTGAGATCAGTCGTTCTCTGTGGAAAAACAAAACCTGCAGAGACACCCCCACCTACCTACTCTTTCCATCCCCTTGGCTTTCTTCACAATTTATGGCATTTAAAAAAAAAATTACCTGAATTATAGCCTAATTATATGAATCTCTAATAAACAGCAGATGTTCACAATCACATACAAAAAATCACAAAATCTCAGTTCTGATTAAAGTTTGTGTAAGCAGTTCTGTACAATGGTAACGAATGCCTCGGTGTTGGTGCTTAATTGTTTTCAGTTCAGATGTTTTGTTATCTTGAGTCATTTGGTCACAAATCCACATATTGCATTTTTTTCTTTCTTAATCAGCCAGTAATGATTTCGTGAATTGATGCTGAGGTTCAATGACGGTTTTGTTGTTGTTGTTTTTTGCATTTGTATCAACAGTGAAATGTTGAGAGATTGTTTTCATTTGTTCATAAACTATTATTTTATTTTATATACTAACTGTATTCCAGGTGTATGAAAATTAATTGTTTATGTAGGCCTAATGCGATAACGATTATGTATCAACGTTATATATGCATTCATGTTTTGTCATTCATTTTTTCACATATTATTACGAAATATTTTGAATGGTGGTTATTGTTTGGTAATCTACGAAGTGGCATTCGCGGAGCAGTTTTTTCATGTCACTGATGACCGATGTTCATGGTAAAGGTAATGTGTAGGGAGTGTGGGTGTGTATGTGTGAGTGAACGAGACACAATTTATTACTTCAGCTGTCACAGAACAGACACAACAAATCAAATATCAAAACCAATGAGTTATGACATGTTTTTCGCTCATGTCTCTCCTGTACATTTTTTTCTTTGCTATGTCGTGATTTGTGTTAGTAGTATGCAATAGTAGTTAAAAACACAAAAGACAACTTAAAGGTAGTTTCAATGAATGTTCAAGGTCTTGGTAACCATGTTAAAAGACGGGACGTGTTTAACTAAGACAAAAACGTTATTCCGTGTATTTTTTGCAAGACACCCATTTTGAAAAAAAGGTGGAAAATAATATTAGAGCTGAATGGGGCTACGAATGCTACTTTGCATCTTATTCCTCGCAGTCAAGAGGTGTTGCCATTTTATTTAACAATACTTTTGAGTTTAAGGTTAAAAAAACTTTATTGCAGATGTTCTGGGAAACTATATTATTCTGACCGTCACAGCTATGGAAAGAGCTCTAACATTTGTAAATATCTATGGACCTAATAAGGATGATCCTGATTTTTTTTCGAATTATTCAAGATAAGTTAAAAAACATCCCGTACCCCAATATTATTGCAGCAGGTGACTGGAATTTAGTTCTCAACGCAGACTTAGATTATCACAATTACAGACATACTAATAACCCTAAGGCTCAAGAAAAGGTGTTTGAATTCATTAATGAATTAGAGTTAGCTGACATTTGGAGATTAATTAATCCAGAAGTAAGAAGATTTACATGGAGAAGACCAACCCCCCCTCAACAAAGTAGGCTAGATTTCTTCCTTGTATCTGAAAATCTTCTTTTATACACTAAAGATGCTGACATTTTGATAGGTTATAGAAGTGATCACTCCCTTATTTCCCTAGAATTAGAATTCAAAAAAGAATGTAAAAGGAGGACATTTTGGAAATTTAACTCTTCTCACCTGAAAGATGCACATTTTGTTGACAAAATCAATGATACAATAAGGCAAACAAAAGAACAATACGCAGCCTTAGTCTATGATAGAAAATCAATTGAAAATATCCCAATAGCAGATCTAACGCTTATGATTTCAGATCAACTGTTTTTAGATACACTTATTATGGAAATTCGCAAAGCCACGATAGAATACAGTATAAGAAAGAAGAAAGAAAATAACGAAACAGAGCATAAGTTAGAACAAGACATTTTCAACTTTGAAAAGAAAATCAACAAATCAGAGCTAGACAATCAACAGATTCAAGAAAAAAGAGAAGCTTGGACTGAATCACGCAAAAGTAAAATTGATGGTGTATTATTACATTCTCGTGCTATCTTCACATGTAAAGAGGGGAAAAAATAAGCAAATACTATTGTAATACGGAAAATAGATACTTTGCTGGTAAACACATATTTAAGCTTGTTTCTAGCCAAGGTGAAGTATTGGAAGATACAAGTGACATACTAAAAGAAACAAAAGAATTGTACAGCCATTTGTACAAAGAAAGGGAAGTAACCCATTGTCAATTAACCGACTATGTACCAACTCTTCCAAATTGAGTCTGAGTCATTGGAGGGATTAATATCACTAGAAGAAGCTACGACAGCTCTTTAAAATATGAAAAATGGTAAAAGTCCAGGAACAGATGGTATGACTGTAGAGTTCTTTAAATGTTTATGGAGACAAATAGGTGGCTTTGTAGTTAGATCATTAAATGAAGGTTTTAAGAGGGAAGAAACGTCAATAACGCAAAAAGAAGGAATCATTATATGCATACCTAAAGGAGACAAACCTAGAGTTTCTCAAAAATTGGCGACCCATATCTTTATTAAATGTAGCTTATGAAATAGGATCCCCGTGTATAGCAATTCGAATAAAGACTGTCCTACCCGAAGTTATACACGAAGATCAAACTGGCTTTGTAAGTGGCAGGTACATCGGTAATAATATCCGTTTGATTTATGATTTAATACATCATTTGAACAAAAATCAATTGCCAGGATTATTGGTATCAATTGACTTTGAGAAAGCATTTGATTGCGTCAATGGTCGACTTATGGCGATTGTTTGCCCGCCAGGGGGCATAACGCTCGAGTGGGGCTTATCACGCTATATTCTTAGTTGGGCGTAGTGAGAGAGAGAGAGAGAGAGAGAGAGAGAGAGAGAGAGAGAGAGAGAGAGAGAGAGAGAGAGAGAGAGAGAGAGAGAGAGAGGGTTGGACTCCTCCCTATCTCTCTCTCTCTTTATCCCCAACTAAGAATATAGAGAGGATTAGCCCCACTCGAGCGTTATGACACCTGGTGGGCAAAAGAGCCCGCTAAGTCGCTCATTGGTCTTTCATGCAGAATGTACTTAAAACGTTTGGTGTTGGTAAAGACATAATATATGTCTATGGATAAAAACTTTTTATGCGAACATTTCGTCTCCTGTAATTGTAAACGGATCAGTATCTGAAATATTTGCCATACAGCGAGGCTGTAGACAGGGAGACCCAATCTCTCTCTATATTTGTATTCTCTGTGCAGAGATCTTAGCATGTAGAATAAGAGAGAATTCAGATATTGAAGGCATTACAATAGGAGACACAGAAATGAAAGTCAGTCAGTTTGCAGACGATACGCCTTTCTTCCTTGAAGGCAACAAAAAATCATATGAAACTTTATTATCAGATCTTTCAGAATTTGAAAACATGTCAGGACTTAAACTTAATCATGGGAAAATAAATCATGTCTGGTTGGGAAGCAGAAAAAATAATCAGACATTTTTTACAGCACTTAAAGATGGAACGGAACCCATCACAATTCAAACGCCTTGGTATATGGTTCACAAATGATCTTACTGATATGGCAGAAATAAATATGAAAAATAAATGTCAGGAAACTAAGAAATTATTTAATATTTGGTCTAAAAGATCCAGCACACCACTAGGTAGAGTAGCCATTCTAAAATCACTGATTTTGTCTAAGCTGGTGTATTTGTGGATTTTACTCCCTAACCCTCCAAACAATTTTGTTCAACAACTCCAGACGATGACCATTGATTTCATATGGGATAAGAAAAGGGATAAGATCTATTGCAATTCATCCAATTGAAGGGGGCATCAATATACCTTGTCAAAGCCTACATTTATTCACTTAAACTAAATTGGCTCAATAAATTGTTAAGTGACAAACAACCAAAATGGGCAAAAATATTGCAAAATGAATTCTCAGAATTTAGTACGATTTACAAATTTGGACCTAGAAAACTGAAAAAAAAGCCAATGTTAATCCATTTTGGAAAGACGTTTTTTGATGCCTACCACATTCTGTTTTACAAAACTGAAACATCCGAGCCAGAAGATCTTTTGATGGAACCCATTGTTTTCAATGACAAATTCAAGATTGGTGATAAGATATTATATTTTCCAGATTGGGCAGACAAAAACATAATTTATGTTAAAGATCTTTTAAAAGATGATGGATCATTCTTAAATAAGAATGAACTTAATCAAAAGTACGGCTTGAATGCTCGTCCTCTGTATGTTTTAAAATCTATTGATGCGATTAAAATGTATATGAGAAAAAAGGGTATACACTTTCACAAATAATACCTGTCGCGAAAGAGTAAAAGCCCTGGATTTAGTAATTACAAACCAAAAAGGATCTAAAATATTTTACAAAGGAGTGATAGATAAAGCAAAACTACCAGTTGCATCAACAAACTGGGAACGTATTTTAAGCAGTCAAATTAATTGGTGAAAAGTATTTCATAATGTTAAAATTATCCCAGAAGTAAAACTACGGTGGTTTCAAATCAAGATAAACAACAGAATTATTGTCACAAACTCTATCTTAAACAAAATGGGTGTAGAAGAAAATAACTTGTGCAATTTTTGTAATGCAGAAAAACACACCTTTTTTTAATTATTTATGGGCATGTGTACATTACAGAACCTTTTGGGAAGAATTAGAACATTATATAAAAAATACTGCTTGTCTTGTATTATTTGGATGTGATTCAAAATACAGAATGGATGAAGGTTTATCTTTCATTTTGTTACAAGCAAAACACTTTGTTTATATATGTCGTATCAATGAAATAAAACCAACATTGCCTGTGTTTTTACGACAATTGATACACTTAAAGAAGGTTGATAGATATGTACACCAGCTGGACATGCTTCAGGATAAATTTAATACAAAGTGGTTACCATTTAACTCACTCTTAAGATAACGCTGTCATTACTATTAGTGTTTGAGGTATGGCTATTACAATAGGGAGTGGGCTGTGCTGGATCTGTATCCAAATTGCTACTGCTATCGTTTTTTGAGGAAAAAAATCATTTCAGTGCTTGTTTGACTGCTTTTTTTTCTTTCTTTTTTATGTCAAATCTGTAAACATATTTATTCTAAAAAATGTTAATTGCATAAAAATAATGAACATATTATTATGTCACAACCTGTTCTGTTCATCTGACAGCGAACATAATTACTTGTATGAATAGAGAGAGTAAGAACAGGGGGGGGGGGGGGGGGGGGTGAGAATGGACAATGGGTGAGTGGGTATATAATTGTAAAAGAAACCCCTATTAGCTGGTAATGTATTCTTGTAGGCTTTGATTTGTAGGTATTGTGTTTGTATATGAAAAGGATGAAGTTGTATGCATATATAAACACTGCGCCCTATTTTCCAATGCTATGGTGTAATTGGATTGTTAATAAGCCGTTCATACTTATTGATGATGTTTGCATTCATTTTCTTTGCATGTGCAAATCATTGAAGAAAAGAGAACCTTCTTTGCAAGGGGAAGGGGGGGAAATGTGTAACCAAAGAAACCTAATATGTATGTTTCTAAAAGGTTCAGTAAGAACACTTTACTAACCAGCTGAACCTTCCTCCCCCCCCCTCTCCTCTCTCTCTCTCTCTCTCTCTCTCTCTCTCTCTCTCTCTCTCCCCTTGTTCTGGTTTTTTTCCTTTCTTTTTCTGGTCACATCCCAAGTGCGAACGTTTACTTCTATATAATGAAGTTGGTCACCACCAGAGAAGAAGAGAGAAGAAGAAGAAGAAGAAGAAGAAGAAGAAGAAGAAGAAGAAGAAGAAGAAGAAGAACTAGGCAACACAGTTCTAAAGCACAAGAGAAATTTCAAGCATGAAGTTATTGCCAGTTGTTTACAGCAAAAAGCAAACCTTAACGGGGATGGGGGGGGTGTAGGGGGGTGGGGGGGGGGGGGGGCTGCCATAGCTCAGTTGTAGCACACACTCTATAAGTAAACATCTGAGGAGAAAACAAAACAAACAACCTCACTCAAAGATTAGACAGCAAATTCACAGATTAAACCAACAGACTTTTTGGTTATCTTGTTATGTAGCTATCCCCTCACCCCCTCCCTCCTCAGATTTTCACTGAAGAGAAACATTCTGCCATTTTTGAGAGAGGGCTAGGGTTAGGATCGGTCTAGGGCTTCTTTTTTGCTATAAAACTGAAAGAAGCAGACTTTGAGATTGAGGGTCGTACACATGGAAGGATAACTAAAGTATAAGATCACCGAGTTTAATTATGAAGGGAATTCCATGTGTGCCCCCTACTCCACGTGGGTCTTGCGGAAGGTGCCTCCCAGGCCCTGTGTGGCATCGGCCTTGGCGTGCTGTGTGGCCGGGAGGGTCATGTCCACAAAGCCGTACTTGTTGTCCTCCACGAACTGAGCTTCACAGGCCAGCAGCTGGGCCACCCACTCCTGCACACGCGGATATGATGGGGCATCAGTTAAAGCCACAACAACTGAATCTTTGGATCGGGTCGGCGTGTGCTCTGGGCAAGAAAGGGAAGGTACAGGTGGTCGCGGCGCGATGAGAGAAAAGTGAACGAAAACTGCCTCATGAAATTCTGCTTAACGTCCTCCGGTCTGGAACAGACACATATGGGACATTAGTAGAACGATACTGGAGGCAATGCCCGGAGGCAGTGCAACACCAGGAAAGTCCCGATCTTTTAACAATACAGATGTGCATACCGTAAAAACTGCCTGAATGAAAGTCTGCTTAACGTCCTCCGGTCTGGAACAGACAGTACACATATGGGACATTAGTAGACATAAAGATGGTGGGAACGATCCTGGAGGCAATGCCTGGAGGCAGTGCAACACCAGGAAAGTACCGAAGTTTTAACAATACAGATTATATGTATAACATGAAAAAAACTGCCTCGCCTCTGTACTGATTTTGCTCTGGTGGTTAAGGTAGTTCTGTTACTGTATTGCATGATGGTATTGTCAGTTAACGAAGTGCTGCTAAAGGTAAAAACTGTAGGGCCTATTACACTAACTATGATAGTATCAGTTAAAGCAGTTTTGTTAATTGGTGAAACTGTAGGCCCTATTACACTAAATATGACAGTATCAGTTAAAGCAGTTTTGTTAATTGGTAAAACTGTAGGCCCTATTACACTAACTATGATAGCATCAGTTAAAGCAGTTTTGTTAATTGGTGAAACTGTAGGCCCTATTACACTATGCTAGTATAGTATCAGTTAAAGCAGTTTTGTTAATTGGTGAAACTGTATCACCCGATGGCATTATGAGATAACGCAATTATAAATGTTAGTGGGGAAAACGGTAGGAAACGATGGTGTTATCAGTAATGGTTTGGTTTGTTAAATTACTGTATTATTTACCACAGAGTTGGCGTAATATATTGTTCAACTTAATATAGAGATGTTGGACTACAGGATAAATTCCTTAAACTTGAAAGCAACCCATTGTAGTCCCTATCATAAAACAAGGTAAACCCCGAAAAGACGCATCTAGCTATAGGCCTATTACACTAACATCACACGTTTGTAAATTAATGGAGAAAATTATAAATAAGAGACTAACATACTACTGTGAAAATAATAATATAATTCCAGTGAATCAGGCTGGTTTCAGAACTGGTCGTTCAACTATAGATCACCTAGTGAAACTATTAACAAATATCAAAAAACAGTTTGCGAAACACATTTTGTTTATGTTAAAAAGGCATATGATAGAGTTTGTCACAGAAGATTATTATATAACATAAAAAAGTTGGGCTATCAGGGCATATTTACAACTATATAAGGTCTATTCTTGAAGGTAGAAACATAACTGTGAGAGTTGGTAATACATATTCTTCTCCTACAAGTGTCAATATGGGTATTTCCTCAGGGTTCAATATTAGCACTTTATTATTTAACATGTTATTATATGACTTACCTGATTCAATCTCCGGAAAAACAAAAGTAGCACAATATGCTGATGGTATAGCAATATGTATGGATTGTGTAATTAAAAAGAAAACATCAAAGCGTTCAATAAAGTATTTCAAATCCATTTATCAAAGAGAACTTGATAATTTATGTGACTATCTTAGATCAAATAATCTAGAATTATCAACTGAAAAGACCAATGTGGTTCTCTTTAATAATGGTGTTCGCCCAACAGTTTTGCCACAATTTAGCATTGATGGTAAATTATTGGAATACCAACATTCTGTTAAATTCCTTGGAATTTTTATTACAGACAATTTATCATGGGAAAAACATATTGACTACATGTTGGCAAAGGCAGGGAAAAGTCTGATTTTTCTTAAAATCGTTAGTCAGTATGATTGGGTCAAGAAACAAGCACTTTGATACACCTAGCAACATCTTTAGTGAGAAGCAAATTGACTTATGGACAAGAAATATTTTTCTTAGCTCCTAAGTTGTACTTAGATAAACTTCAAAGTTTAGATAGCAAGGCGTATAAATTGGCACTTGGAGTGCCTGTTCATGCTTCAACTGATAAAACATACAAAGAAGTAGGACTTTTACCTTTAAACGAATACAGAATACTTGCTTGTTCTAAATACATTATTAGAGCTTCTGCAGTCGACAATTATACAGAAAATGAACTGGAAATAAGATCAGGTTTGCACTTTTCCAAACGTAGTAGAAATGTAAAATTGTTTCAAACACTTGCTACTTATACAGCTGATGCGTTTGATAGGGCTAAGGTACATCCTTCAGATGTTGCTAAAATATAGCATGCACACCTCTTCCTACATGGGAATTAAACAAGGCAAATTTTGAACCTGATTATATACTCCGTTCAGACGCTAATGCTAATCAGCTGCTTTCAGCAGCTAATTCTCTCATTTATGAGAAACATGCAAATGCCCTTAAAGTTGCCACTGATGGATCTGTAATGGAAGACGGTAAAGCAGGGGCTGGTTTTGTTATCCCTAGTTTAAAGGTACAAAAATCGTATCATCTTGGCCGTGGATATTCGATTTTTACAGCTGCGTTGATAGCATTAGTTATGGCCTTACAATATATTGTCAATTTTCCAATGACTATCTTCAACATTCTCTTTTGTGTTGACTCAAAATCGGTATTAAATGCTCTAAATTCTGATATGACTAGAGAGAGATGTGATAATGTTTTTTAGATTAAATACCTCATACATTGTCTTATTATGAAAGGATCAAATATTACATTTTGTTGGGTCCCTTCCCATTGTGGAGTATTTATAAATGAATTGGCAGATAAAAATGCAAAAGCAAGTGCAAATAATCATATTCAATCAATCAGAAAAGTTAAAAGTTAAATTATCACTAAAGGAAATGAGTCATATAATCGAATACGAAATTTATTCACGTTATAAAAATAACATACAACCCTACCAATTTAAAACATACATCCCGTCTGGTAACAGGCATGTAACTAGCTTAATACATAGGCTGAGACTTAATGCATACAAAACAAAATATTCCAAGGAAGTTAGCTGTTTTTGTCAAAGCAACATTTCTATTGAACATATATTAAATTGCTCTAAATTAAATATTTTACCTACAGATTGTACAAATATTGAAATATATACTCTGCTATGCAAAAACGATTATTCATTTTTGATGAACCTAGCACAAAGTATTTTACATAGTTCAGTGGGACACTTCTTATAGCAGGTTTTCGATTGCATGCTAGTATTGGTTGTGGGTTGGGGGGGTTTCTTTTTGGGTTTTTTGTGTTGATATTAATTCTGTTCGTGTAATATCACTGTGAAGTGAACACACGTTAAATAAAAGATTCATTCATTCTTGGTTTGTTAATGGTATAAATGTATCATATGATGGTATTATCAGTTTAGGCAGTTTTGTTAATGGTAAGAACTGTATCATAACGATGGTGTTATCCAAAAAAAACTGAAACAGACTACAACATATGGTGTTATCAGTTAACCTAAGGCAGTTTGTTAATGGTAAAAACGCAGTAGACGATGGTGTGTCAGCTAACGCAGTTTGCTAGATAGAAACATTGCAACACAGAATGGGATAATCAGTAAAGGCAGCTTTGTAAGCGGTAACATTGCACCACAGGATACTCAGTAAAAAGAAACTGTGTGAGGGTTAAAACCGTATGGTCAACACTCAGTGCAGAAGGCTTACGTGTGCACAGAATGTTGTAGCAGTCCATGCAGCTAAGTCCAGGTTAAAATTAAAGATAGAAGGGCAGAGAAAAGGACGGAGAATAGAGACAGACAAAGAGACAGAGAAGAGGGCAGAGGTAGAGCAAGAGACAAACTACAGAGACAGATAGATACAAACAATAAAACAGAACCTTAGATGAACTCTGTGGCTGAGTTCCGCCGAACTCCTCAGGCAGGGTCTCAGGGGGCAGGTGCTCATGGAGTTTCTCAAGTCTATCTCCGTGCAGCTGAATCTGAAACAGTGACAACACGGTACAGTTTATCCCCGTGCAGCTGAATCTGAAACAGTGACAACACGGTACAGTGTATCCCCGTGCAGCTGAATCTAAAACAGTAACAACACGATACAGTTTATCCCTTTGCAGCTGAATCTGAAACAGTGACAACACGGTACAGTTTATCCCCGTGCAGCTGAATCTGAAACAGTGACAACACGGTACAGTTTATCCCTTTGCAGCTGAATCTGAAACAGTAACAACACGGTACAGTTTATCCCCGTGCAGTTGAATCTGAAACAGTGACAACACTTTACAGTCTACTGGACCATGATGTCCATCTGCTTTGTGAACGATGCGATGAGGACAATAGTAGATTGAATAGTAAGATTGAAACAGACAGGCTATCAGAGGAAATAGTGGACATGAACAAGGGGAGGAGACTCTCCGTTAATCTCTCTTTCTTAGATAAAATTAGAAGGTTGTGTCATTCTTGAACACAACGTTGATTTGTTTGTACACAGCTCTCTCTGCCAATGTTGCTGTATACTGTGAGGGTGAGGGTCATATGGGCAAATCTGAAACATCCTTTTCTGAGGATGATGTTGGGTTTGCCCCCCTTTGGCTCTTAGACATGCAGTGCTAGGCGGGGTTGTCATAAGCAACTTTGATGGAGGGTAGCTTTTAACGGGGAGTCTCCTCCCCTTGTTCATTTCCATTGATTAAAAAGTAAACATAAACATGCATAATATGAATATTCATGGATTGCAGAAGCAGCGTATTAGCTTTTTATTGTGTATATTATTAAGCATCAACAAAAAAGCAGAATGTACAAATTAACGCTATAAATTGAAAATGATTTATTGCTGTTATAATATACAAAATGTGAGGCCTGGGTCAGTTTCAGACTACTGTCATTTCAAGTTGATGCATATTCAGTAACAATGAAATAACAATGACAACAGCAATGGTAGTAACAGTAGCAGAAGCAGCAACAGTAACATTACTCGTAGTATTTCAATTTTAATTTATTATGAACAAGTAAATTATGTTACACAACGTATTTCTTCTGTGTATATGCAGGCCTATGCGTGTGGGGGTCTGTCTGTCTATGCGCACCTGTTTCTGTGCGTATATATGTGAGCATTTTGTGCAAGCATGCTCACAAACGTAATCACATCCTAAGTGCTTCAACCGACCTAACTTACATACGAATAAGAGAAAAGGTACCAATTGGTCCACTCACTCTTTTCAAGGTCTTTTCCTTGAGGAAGGGCCTGATGATGGAAAGCACAAGATAAAACAGCTTCGGCTCGTGAATATGGTGAAACACCTTGAAACGCACTGGAAAAGCATCCTGAGAACATAAAAATGGTATGGGTCAAGCATTATTCGAATGCATAACACATCCATTTTTTAGGGGGGGAAACGACACTCAAGTCCAGAAATTTCTTTCAAATCTGACAATATCATTTTAAGCAAATCATGCCAACTAACAAATAATGTGATAGATATAAATACAAACATTTTTTACATACAAATTCTGTATCCGACGACAGAAAACCAAAGTTGTTATTTTTAATACCCTAATATTCCGCAAATGTGCGTTAACGTCTTTCCATAACTTTCTGTATTGTTATCATACAATTTCTGTATCCGACAGAAAACCAAAGTTGTTATTTTTATTTAATACCCTAATCTTCCGCAAATGTGCATTAACCTCTTTCCATAACTTTCGGTATCGTTGTCAACAGACAAATCAAGAACGATTTTGAAAAATAATAATATAACACAAAGTTCTTGACAAGGATAACTAAAAGTGAAATACAATGCTAACAAGTTAACGATTAAGAAAAACCTTTCAAACACGAGGGAAATAATGCTCAAGAAAGTACCAGCAAAGAAATCATCAAACTGTTGATTATGGTTACTTAGACGGAAGAAGAAGAAGAAGGAGGGAAGAAGGGGATGGAGGGGAGAAGGAAACATTCCATACAAATGCAGTTGGTGAGTTTTAACATTTTCAGCCTACCTGTAAAACGGCCACCTGCCTCCTGGCAATGGAAGGGGTGAAGTGCTTGACGAGGCTCCAGCTCAGACCTTTGTCGTCAGACAGGATGGTCACCCCACAAACCTGAGTCTCTTCGTCCTGGAGACAAGCATACAGTATGAAGAAACGACCACTAAACAAATAAACAATTCAAGCACCAAAAACATTGATGTCGGTTAAATAATAAGACCCAAACAGAGACCTTCCCCTAATCAAAAACTCTTCTGTGTAAATAAAACTCACTTTCTGGCAATATGTGTGTGTTATTGCCCAAAACCGCTGGCTGTGGTATGAAAACTATTTGCCATCAATCCCCAGAACCATATGTTTATTCTTGATCAGCATCACCCAATGAATGCAGTGGTGCTTGTAATAGTCCTATATTGACCTCCCGTGCAAACCTCCGCCTAGGAACCACTCACTGTCTTAGACTTCTTGGTTATACAGCTCAAATGCTTATTCTTTGCCGTAGACCCCAAGACCCACATGTGTATTCTCGATCATCATTACCAAGGAGTTCACTAGAACTCATTTTGACAGTGAAACCTCCGTCAAAGATTCAATTTTGTCAGTAAGTAACGCAATTCTTGATCTTGGATTTGGTGAATAGCCAAAAGGGCACTTTTGTGGCATACCATCGAAGAAACTCGAAAACCTGTCGTTATTAGTAATAAGCACAGAATTGCCTAATTCCCTCAACATCTCTAATTTTTTTAAAGCACACGTGAACGAGCGTGTTGCGCATGTGTGTGTGCGTATGTGTGTGTGTGTGTGTGCTTGTGTGTGTGTGTGTGTGTGTGTGTGTGTGTGTGTGTGTGTGTGTGTGTGTGTGTGTCGTTTTAAGAGCGTGTTGCGCATGTGTGTGTGTGTGTGTGTGTGTGTGTGTGTGTGTGTGTTTAAAATGCTTATAGGCCTATTCCATACACACACACACACACACACACACACACACACACACACACACACACACACACACACACACACACACACACACACACACACGCACGCACGCACACGCACACACACACACACACACACACACACACCTACACACACACACACACACACACACACACACACACGCACACGCACGCACGCACACGCACACACACGCACGCACACACACACACACACACACACACACACACACACACACACACACATACACACACACTCAGGAGCGTGCTCGCCCGCTCTTGCACAACTGCATGCGTCGCGTGCACACTCCCATCCCCACCCCCTCCCCTAATCAAAGCGTGCATACCTCAATCAGTTTGGTGCAGTGTAGAATAATAACCGTCAACATATCGTCAAAGGAAAACTGCTCCGGGTCCCAATTCTCTGCAACAGTGTAATCAATGTGGGTGTGTGTGTGTGTGTGTGTGTGTGTGTGTGTGTGTGTGTGTGTGCGTGCGCGAGCGTGCGTGTGTGCGCGTGCGCGTGTGCGCGCGTGTGTGTGTGTGTGTGTGTGTGTAACGTGTGTGTGTGTGTGTGTGTGTGTGTGTGTGTGTGTGTGTGTGTGTGTGTGTGTGTGTGTGTGTGTGTGTGTGTGTGTGTGTGTGTGTTGTTTTATTGTGTGAGTGTTGTTGTTCTTTAATTTAACGTCTTTTTACTTAAAAGTGATATTAGACAAGAAACGTGAGTATATGAGTGTGTTGGGTGGTGGGGTGAGTGCGTGCGTGCATGTGTGCATGTGTGTCTGGGTGCGATATTGCTTAAGTGCATATTTGAGTGTAACATTATGGGAGAGATGCTAAATTAGAACAAAGTTAAACAAAAAGCCAGAATTAAAATATCATAAAATCAAAATGCAAACATTACTAGAAACAACAATTATAGAAACGAGCCAAATGGATTTATCATTAAATTTTGAACAAAAACAAAATTCAAAAGAGATACAGCATCTTGGAATATACATTTGGAATAATCTTTTCTGAATTCTGATAGGGCCGATTCCAAATAAGGGCAATAATCTAGAATGTGAGTTGTTGTACAGTAGTCAATAGCACCGCAGACACATTGAAGATTTTTTTATGAATTTAGTTTTAAAAGCATTTAACTTAAGTTTATAAAGTAGTGAAACAATTTTTTTGCGGCTTCTTGGATGTTTATTTACATTTCTATTAAATTAAGCTAGAGCATAACAACCTTTCTTCCTTTCAATTTTAACCCTTTCACCGCCAACGTCGTATTTTAGCACCACAGTGATTTAACACCTATGTCACTAAAAGGCATCAAATTGGGGTATATTATCCAAAGACCCTATTGTCTTAGTTTTGGGAAGTAAGGTTAGACCTTATTTTATATATATATATATATATATATATATATATATATATATATATATATATATATATATATATATATATATATATATATATGTCACAGAAGAATCCACAATACTGCAGATGGATTTTGTTCTCTACCCAATAGCAATTTTCTGGTTGAAACATGGTGGCGGTGAAAGGGCTAATGGAATAGTACCTAAAATACTTGACCTTCACGCTGAGTCCACCATTCGGAAGAATCCATTGTGTGAATGTAGGACAATACATGCAGGCATACCGGTTTTTCCTCTTTCTGTTTCGATTTACTCTTGTTCTCTACAGACGAAGACATGAACGAAAATAAAGGCCTTCTATATAGGTATGCTTGTGTACATGGCTGATAACATGGCTTTCGCTGGACGGCGAAAGGGTTAATGAAGTTGCCAGTAGTCTACCGTAAAAGATCCTCCTTGACTTCACCAAGGCGTTCGTCGACAAGGTGCCTCACGCTCGAGTTTCTTTCCACTCATTCGGAAAAGTAAAGCCATTAAAAAAATATAGTGAATGTAGGACTGGATGACATGGACATACAGCCCTAGGCATACCGGTTTTTCCTCTTTCTGTTTCACATTTACTCTTGTTCTGAACGAAAGCTGACAGAACAGACGAAGACGATGAACAAAAATAGAACAAGAAAAGAAGAAGAGAAGAATTAGGCGTAGGTCTATAGCCCTTTCCCGAAACTCGATCAATTAGCGTTATCTGCCCCTGCTCTGGTGTGTCGCAGGTGATTTCCGGCAAAGTACTTGTTAAAGTGCACAAACAACCCACGGAAAACTCGCAAATCATGACGGATTACGAGCTAGCGAGCTACAGCGGCTCCTCTTTCTCTTTACTGTCATAGTGTGTGTGCGTGCGTGTGTGTGTGTGTGTGTGTGTGTGTGTGTGTGCGTGCGTGTGCGTGTGTGTGTGTGTGTGTGTCACTGTGTGTGTGTTTGTGTGTGTGACCGGAACTCACCCAGGCACGCAAGGGACATCACTCGTCCGAACTTTCTTACTTGGCTGTAGGGTAGGGCTATATAGGCATGCTGATTTGTACATAACGGGCTGAATAATAATAATAATAATAATAATAATAATAATAATAGTAAATGTATATAGCGCTTTACCTCAAATGAGCCCAAAGCGCTTTACAATCAATTATTCATCAACAAGTAGATAACAAAAATAGTATTTAAGAATGACACATGGCTTTCGCCGAAGACGCTCATGCGATACTCTGCTTGTGGCCACAATTCAGGAAGTTGCCAGTAGTCTCGCCTCTGGAAAGCAAACATTCATGAGTGATTTATTTCTAAGGTCTATTCTACAGTCCTCTACATGCCCTTTGCTAAAAAAAAAAGTGCTATGACACAGACAGACACACACACACACACACACACACACACACACAGTCACACACACACACACACAGAGCATCATAGTCACACTCACACCACACACACATACACACGCACGCATCATGCAAATGCTGCACACACACAGAGAGAAGGCGTTTGCACCACAAAACAACAATACACACACACACACAAATTTTGAACATACAGCACGCATCACACCGACACATGATACACACACACACACACACACACACACACACGCCACACACACACACACACACACACACACACACACACACACACACACACACACACACACACACTCTGTGTGCTTTATATCTATATTACTATTACATATTTACGTTGTTTTAATGACATTTAATAGACATTGAAATAGCAGAAGAACACAACGGATTAGACTTCAACCAACGATTTATAGCAATACCATTTTCGTTGAAATTCATTCAGTTGCATATTTATCTTTGCGATATACTCCTCAATATTATACTTATTTTTAAGATAATGCCTAAAACATGTTAGCTTGGGGGTACTATTTTCGCACTTACTTTTGTAGATATAGAATTTAGCACATAAGAGGACGTAATCAAATATTTCGTCTGTTTTGTTCGTGTTATCCTTACCAAAGATTATGAGTTCTTTTGTTAATCGTAACCTTATTGCAATATCACACTCGTTTAGCTGTCTTGCAAATCAATCCAAAAGTTTTGTGTTATTGTACAATTCCAAAATAAGTGTTCTGTCGTTTCTTTAACTGTTTTACAAAACGTGCATGCATAAGACTCAACAATATGCATTTTTTCTAGGATGACATTAATTGTATAATCCTATGAAACAACCTAATTTGAAACCACTTAAGTTTGACTTCTTTTATTTTATGGATTCTTTCAAACACTGCGTTCCAACTAATTATTTCCGGAATTGAATTGCTCCATTTCTTACAACAATTCGGCTGTTATCTGCTAGCAATATTTTATAGTAGACTTGAGTGCCTTTAATAACACTGAGAACGATGCTCATATATTTTGGCCTCTCTTTTATCTTGCTGCCTAGCAAGGTAATATTTGTTTTTTTACAGGTTTTTTTATTGCTCTGACACAACCTCAAAACTGTAAAAAGTTTGTCTGAACATTATATTTATTTTTAAACTCTTGGTAATTCAAGAACCTCCCGTCAGGATTAAGTAAATCTGCAATTCGATGAATGTCTTGTTCGATCCATTTTCGGAAATAAATTGTCTTTTTGTCAATTCTTATACTGTCATGATAAAAAAGATTTTCTGCCATATCAGCCGAATCACTTATAGTTAGTTTTCTACCAAATTGCCTGTACACTTCAAAAACATGTCCAAAAAGGGTTTAATTTGGACTTGCTGCTAGGAAGACTTTGAAATAAGTAACCATCAAATAGGATGTGCCTTTAGTATCCCCGACCTGAAAATTTCAAAATCATTTCAATTAAATAATAATATTTCCATTTTTTCCGCTGAGCTCTGGGCCATTTTGGAAGCCCTGGTATTTATTGATAATTTACCCAACTCCCCCACACAAATAGTTATATTTTCAGATTCCCTTTCTTCAATCCACTCCTTACAGGGAAATAATCAAAATCGGTCCGAAATTAAAAAAACAAATAAGAAATATAGTGCAACAATTACATCTCAAAGGAACAACAGTTTTATTTGTATGGATTCCCTCCCATTGTGGCCTGGCAGGTAACGACGCGGCCGACAGAGAGGCCAAAAGGGCCGCTTCGGGTCAAGCCGGCAGCGTCGTTAACATCAATCTGTCGGTTAGGGAAATTAAAACTTTACTCAAAACCTCAGTTGCCCAGGAGTGGGCCAAAGAATTGGAAATATATGCCAAAGCTCACTCCTGGGATCATAAAATAGTCCAGGGAGGGCTATTTCTCTCCGTAACACCTAAAATTCAATCCCTACTATTTCGACTCAGAACCAGTTCCCATTACTGTAAGTTTAAAAACCTTACTTGTGAATGCGAAAAAAACCTGAACTTAGATCACTTATTTAACCCATGTAATTATATCCAATTTCAATTTACAAACTTTTTTCAACAACTAAAAACAGCCAATATTACATTTACCCAAAACTCCATTTTTGCTTTTGGCCCAAGGGAGTGGTCCCCACTCGTTTGGTTTGCCGAGGCAATTTTGAAATCATCTTTTGGCCATAATTTCAAAAAAAGCTAAAATGACCCGATTATGTACATGTTTCGCATTGAGGGGTGGGGCCCCCCCTCGGGTCGGCCGGCGCTAGTGTCCACTGGGATTTTGAGGCATGGGCCCGCGCGTGAAACGCCACCCGGGGGGGACGCTTTCGTAGGGGAAGACGGGGTAAAAAGCGCATGGGCGGGTAAGAAGCCCACCCCAATTATCTCATGAAATGAAGCAAATTTCAGTCTCATTTTGCCCATGAGACGAGCGTTAATGTCTAGCATTCGTCTCATGGGCAAATTTGACTGAATTTTTCTTTATTTCATGAGATAATTGGGGTGGGCTTCTTACCCGCCCATGCGCTTTTTACCCCATCTTCCCCTAGTCGTGGCGCCTTTTCAGCCTAGCAAAGTCCCCCCGCTCACTTAGCACGGACTCTTTACGACGACTTTCCTCTGCTAGAGCCGGGGGGGGAGGGGTCTCGGTCCCTTCCTCCCTCCCTCCCCCCCACTCTCCCATGATCGAATCGTTAACCATACCCTCAATTTGTTTATCTTTTTATCATGTCATGTATAATCAATTAATGTAATAGGTTGGGATGCCTCCGTAATCGTGGCGCCTTTTTAGCCTAGTCCAGTGTCCCCCCCCCCCCCCCCCCTATTGAAGCATGGTCCTAATATACGACGTCCTTTCCACTGCTTGGGCGTTAATGGGGGGGGGGGGAATTCTCCGTCCCTCTTTTCCCCCCTCCCCCCAGGTCCCCCACCCCCCCTCGCCCCCCCATGAAAGAATCGGCGGCCTCTCCCTACGACGCCTTATATAATACTAGCGCAACGCCGAGTACCGGTAACGCCTAGTAACGGTAACACCAAGTACTGGTAACGCTGAGTACAGCAAATTTGAAGCGATTCGGTTAAGAAACAGCGGAGTTATAAGTCCCCGTTTCCCGTTGGTGCTGCTCTGAGAGTGACGCGCTCTCCCTAGTAACGGTAACGCCTAGTAACGGTAACGCCAAGTACTGGTAACGCTGAGTACAGCAAATTTGAAGCGATTCGGTTAAGAAAAGGTGGAGTTATAAGGCCCCGTTTCCTGTTGGCGCTGCTCTGAGAGTGATGTGCTCTCCCTAGTAACGGTAACGCCTAGTAACGGTAACGCCAAGTACTGGTAACGCTGAGTACAGCAAATTTGAAGCGATTCGGTTAAGAAACGGCGGAGTTATAAGGCCCCGTTTCCCGTTGGTGCTGCTCTGAGAGTGACGCGCTCTCCCGATTCTCTTCAAATTTCCTGCCAGGCTTTGCCAGGGCCATAGCAAGCCTGACAGCAAATTTGAAGCGATCGGAGAAACGGCCAGGATTTGTGATACGGCGCGCCGAACCGAGCTTCCGGTTTGGCGGATAGTCACCGCGGTCATTTCGCCAAATTTGAAGGCATCGGTCCAGAAACACCAGAGATGCCGAGAAACCGCGAAACCGCAAATGATACGGCCGCCTCGGTTGCCGTTGCCATCGCCCCGTTAGGGCTCACAGCAAATTTGAAGCGATTCGGTAAAAAAAAAAACGGCGGAGTTATAAGGCCCGTTTTGTGTTTCAGACACACACACGGACAGTTGGCTTTTTACTATATGATGATTAAGTTAAAAATAATAAAAACCACAAATGGGCTCCCTTGCTAAACTAATATATAATATTATAATAGCGTGACCAAGACAGGGGGGCTACAAATTGGGTGGCCCTGGAGTCCGTCCCGACCATACTTAAAATAATAATAAAATATAAATTTGATAGTTAATACCTGTTCTCAATTTCATTGGCTGCCGAACGGCGGCCATTTTATTTTAGTATATATATATATAGGTAACTTTAAATTTTGAAGGCCGGAACTTTCGGCGTCATTTTGACATTATTTAAATGGTGGGGGTGGGGTACCCCCGGTCCGTGGGCCGGACACCTGTCTACACTCCAGCTCCCCTTCCCCCCTTTTTCCTTTTTAATTAAGAGTGTGCCCGAGGGGCTGAAGTGGCTTTTTTGAGCCCACTTTCTTTTTAATTCCCTCTCACCCCAGTAGACACGTGTCCGGCGTGCGCGCCGGAGGTCACTTTCGTAGTCGTCTCGCTAATGCGTAGGTGCTCCCCCCCCCCCCCCCCCCCTTTTTGGGACTACTTAAGCGACGCCTTTCCACTGCTCGGGGCGGGGAGGAGGGGCCCCTCTCCCTCCCTCCCTCCGCCTCGAGTATGCAAGAATCGTTAGCTACCCCCACCATATTACACCATATTATATCATATTATACCATATTATAATAGATTATCATAACAGATTATATCATATTATATCATAATTTTCATTATATTATATTATTTTACAGATTACAACCTATCTAACTTTTGCTCCCAAATTACAAACAACGGTTTGATAAAAGTTTATTGTTAAATAAAAGTTTGTCGGAATAGTTTAAACCTAATTAATAATTACCTGACCGGTTTTCTAGAACGCTGGCCTGGGGTCTATTAGTGCGCTTTTGTCGCACTCTGTATACACTGCAAAGGATAGTTTCTCTTTTATTTACCTTTTTAATCACAAGACTTTTACAAATTACATATTTCTAAGTGCATCAAGAAACAAAGAAATTTTATTGCTGCAAATGTTGACTAATAATTATACAAATTTTACAAATACTCTTATTTTATTTTCCACATTACTAAATGTGAGGGTTCTTCCCCCTTAAATCAAAGACCCGTGAGTTGGACCTCCGCCTCGGGTGGCCCGCCCCCCGGGGAGGTGGCGCGAGGATGTCTTGCGTATCCTTCCTCGGGGGGTGCGCCCCCCGCCATGTCGTTGAGGTCCCCCGGATCCTCCCCCCCCCCCTCCCCTACTCGTTAGCTGTCTCACCCTCGTCTGGGCACTGCCGCTGGGGGGGATTGACGCGAGGATGGCTTGCGTACCGTCCCCCTCGGCTGGCCCGCCCCTACGTAGCGCGTGGATACACTCCGAGTCCCCCCCCCCCCCCCCCCCCCCATACCCCAACCCTCTTCTAAATAAAATAAATCATAAAAAGGACCCTTCCATAAATTAAAAATACCCCCCCAAATATTAACACTCCTAAATAAGAAAAGAAATCTGTACATATTTTGTCCTTGATGTAAATATTTCCCCTGTCACTTTAGACAGGGAAGTCCCGGTGGAGAAGTTTGCTCCCCCCCGGCTGGACATAAACTTTTTTCTCATCTTTTGTAAATAAAAGAAATAATGTATATTTTTGTTAATAAAAGTAAATATTTGTATAAAACGTTTGTTTTAAAATAATATAAGGGCCATAATTGGCTTTTAATAATAAAATAAAAACTTGAATTTTAACTCATAGCCCTGAAATTTTAATCAACTTGGGAGGGTTGGTTTCTTTCACCTCAGGCCAAAATACCAAAGTAATATTTAACGCAACACTTTTATATCTCCATAGCTATTTTATCAAACATTAATAATAAATTAAACTTTTTATAAATTTTACATATTTTCAAAATAACTTGACTTGCGCTTTTTTAATTCTCCCACTACCCCATTTCCATATGTACTGTTTGTCCACGTTTTGTATCGTCCACCTTCGTTGTGTTTGTTTTATTTTATTTTCAAACAACTAGCCAACTACAATTAATGTCCCATATGTGCCCTGCCGGGCCGAGAGGACGTAAAACACTATATTTCATTCGGAAGACTTTGAAGATATCTGCATCTCTATTAAAATCCTCTTTCAGTTGGTATCTGTACAATTCTAAGTACCTCAAATTACCTTTTGGTCCTGAAGGTATAAAACCTTTAAATTTCTTCTAGGAAGACTTTGTCCATATTTATCTATGTCTTTTGTACTTGGAAACATGTCTTGTAATAATGTGACCCATTTCTGTGAGCCTACTAAGATTTTCCGGATCCAGGAGAGTTTTAGGGCAGAAATCGCATGTTTCAAAGATGGAATACAAGGCCACCGTCTTTTATGTGCTTTGCTGTTGTTTGTCTTGAAATTCTGTCCCGTTTGTTATTCCAAACAAAATTAAAGCATTCTTTTTTAAGTTTATCAATAATATCATTAGGAGGATTAGGTAAGAGTAGCCAAAGGTGCACTAATTTGACAAGACCAGTGATTTAAAAACTGCAACTCTGCCAAGGGGCGTGATGTTTCTCTTAATCCAGACTTTAAAAAGGGCTCTTACTTCCTTGAATTTTTCATCAAAGTTCAAGTTATGACATCTACGTAAGTCGGTTGCAAACCAAATCCCAAGAATTTTACTTTCGCTTGGGTTCCATTCCAATCGTAAATGAGGCATATATCTAACATTTGATGAAGTTTTATTTCCAAGCCATACTACTTTTGGTGTTTTTTAACATTTAATATCAAACCAGAAGCTTTACCAAAGCGGTCTAATGTTTCCATAGTTTCTTCGAAAGATGCCCTGTCTCCTTCATTTAAAAGTTGCGTATCATCTGCAAATTGTGAGATTTTGTGCTCTGTGTCTTGTAACTGTATTCCTTTAATATTGTTATTCTCTCTTATCATTATTGCTAAGATCTCTGCTGAAAGAATGAATAGATAGGGGGACAAGGGGTCACCCTGCCTACAACCTCTAAGTATACTAAACCAGTCTGAGCATTTGCCATTAACTGTAACAGTGGTTTTAATGTCTTTATGAAATGTTTCAATCCATCGACATACGTCACTACCAAATCCAAAAGATGTTACTGTTCTAAGCATAAAACCCCAATCCAAAGAATCGAAAGCTTTTTCGAAATCAATACAAATCAACATGCCAGGCTTCTGCTTAGTATTTAAATAATCAATAATGTCATAGATAAGTCGTATGTTATCACCAATAAATCTGTGTTTCATA
>CM065680.1:67226953-67248438 GCA_017654935.2 Phymorhynchus buccinoides
TAGCGAACAGTACAGGCCCAAGGACAGAGCCTTGTGGAACCCCGCAGGTGAGAGGTGTTGTAGACGAAGACAGACCATTGACAACAACTGTCTGGAAACGATCATTGAGATAAGATTTTAGCCAGGTAAGAACTGTGCCCTGAATGCCAAATGAAGTTTGGAGTCTAGAAAGCAGAATATCGTGATCGATGGTGTCAAATGCCGCAGAAAGGTCTAAAAGGGATAGAAGAGAGACTTTGTCATCATCAAGGGCGAGAAGAAGATCATTTACAACTTTCAGGAGTGCAGTCTCTGTGCTAGAACAAGCAGCCGCGCGGCAGCATTTTCGACTCCATTGACCTTGACCTCTGACCAATGACCCTCATCTTCGAGCTTGGCCTAGATATCCTAAATACCTATCCGCATGCAAAATGTGAGCCTCCTATAAGTCCCTCCGTTCAAACGCTATCATGGTAAAGCCCAACCTTAGCTGGCCGAATCCATTTCGGCCGAACGGGTGCTCGGCCGAAACGAGCGAAGCCAATTAGTGCTCTTTTCCTTTTCGCCCGAACAAACAACGAATCGATCGATCGCCGAACTGTGGGTTTGTTCCTTAATCTGACCCGAAACGAACTGTGCGGAAGTGACCCTTTGACCCCAACGTCATAATATAGTGAGGCTCAAAGGCCTACTTCGGTAAACATGTAGGCCTAAGTCTAGAAAATCCCCCCACCCCCTTAAATTTGTGCATCTCGTCTATAGAAAGAAAATAACTGAGAAGTAACATTTTGTTTTTTGTTTTTTCAAAAGTGGTAGTAATAGCATTGAATTATTTTCATATAATAAATGATGTGATATGATGACAGATCGATGATCAGCAGGCCATAGGCCTTTGGTCTGTTCCGAGTGTTCGTGCTGATTGAGTGATCCAACTCTCTTGTTCACAAAACTGAAAGAAGCAGAATTTGAGACTGAGAGTTCGTAAACATGACGATGGGAATGACTAAAGCGCATCTTTGCATTATGTTCTGTTCGGCTAACATCTGACGGCAAGAAAGAAAAAGAAATTCGGAACAAAATACAAAGGCATGTTATGGATCACTGATCTAAAAAATAAAGATCAGTGACAATTTTGTTCCCCTTCCAGTATGAAGAGTTCCATTTATCTCGACAACTTTCTGCCTTCACATATGAAGAGTTCTCGTGTTCGCCGAACGAGAAACTTGTTCACAGAACACGACATGGGAACAAGATTCGGGCCGAACTGCTGTTCGGCGAGCAAACGAACGGCTGTTCGGCGAGCATGTTCGCGGGCTATTAATTAAGGAAAAACCCGGTTCGGCCGAACATTTCAGTTCGCCGAACACCGGTTCGGGCTGTTCGCCGAGCAGCCATTCGGCCAGCTAAGGGTTGTTTTAACATAGATAATCTGTCAGCCAGCCAGAAACAAAAGCCAGACAAATTCCTCTGAAAACATTAACCAACTTTTCGCTTCGCAGCTGCTTAATAACAAAATAATGATATCAATACACGTTAACATGTTTCGCTCTTTCCCCATGGCAACATAGTGATAAGCCATTCATCAAGGTCTATGTACACATTAACACAGTTCACAAAATATATCTATTTCCCCCATGGTGCGCTGTAAGTCCTCAATTAGAGTGGGATATCACTGTGTTGCAAAGTGGAAAATAGAAATACGCGTCGTGAGTATGGTTAACGTGTACACAGACCTTAAGTTTACTTACATATCACTGTGTTGCCATGGGGAAGGAATGAAAATTGTTATCACTGTACACAGTATAACTTTTATGTACCATAGTTTGAAGCAGATGATGCGGCTGCCATCCGTGGCCCGGCTGCTGAGCACTCTGATGACATCAGCCTCCAGAAGCTTTTCTTTTCTTCTTTCTGCATTCTCGCCTGGGGGTCAGGTTGTCGAAACATGTTCGGGTTCTCCTTGCGCGCAGTAGTGTAGAAGGCCCTTCACCATGCTGAACCCCCACGCGCTCCTGGTCGAACTTTCTGTGGCCCGAAGAAAATAAACCAAACCTCAGCAGGCACCTGTCGTCCGTGCGCCCTGTTGTAACCTTTTAGAGAAAAATAAAATAAGTTCGAAGATGATAATTATTATAAAACATAATACGTTTAAGTTAGTGCTCTTCCTGGTTAAACTTGAGTAAGGAAGAGGTTTAGGTTTAGGAAAAGTGCGTTTCGGGTTAGGGTTAGGAATAGGGTTATAGATAGTCTGTCAGAATTCAAACTGACAGATTGGATTGCGTTGGCTAGTGAGGGTCAAATCTCGATTATAAACAAACAAACTGTTCCTCTCTCTATTGTGGTAGTAGTATGGTAAACAACGGGTAGTTTTTTATTTTTTGTTTTTTTTTTTTTTTTTTTTTTTTTTTTTTTTTTTTTTTTTTTTTTTTTTTTTTTTTTTTTTTTTGTTTTTTTTTTTTTTTTTTTTTTTTTTTTTTTTTTTTTTTTTTTTTTTTATTTTTTTTTTTTTTTTTTTTTTTTTATCAAACCGGGTAGTTTTTTTTTTTTTTTTTTTTTTTTTTTTTTTTTTTTTTTTTTTTTTTTTTTTTTTTTTTTTTTGTTTTTTTTTTTTTTTTTTTTTTTTTTTTTTTTTTTTTTTTTTTTTTTTTTTTTTTTTTTTTTTTTTTTTTTTTATTTTTTTTTTTTTTGTTTTTTTTTTTTTTTTTCGATATGTAGCTGTTAGCGATAGCGCTCGCTATACGGGCATTTTATCCGTTTTTGGACACTACAACGACCTCTGGTTGTTGTGGGGGCTTGATAGAAAATAAAGACAACTGGTTTCTTTTTTTTTTTTTTCTTGTTTTCTTTCCAAGAAATTTTTATTCAAAAATTGCTAAAATTGCCTTAAAATTGCTAGCAAGGACTTAGCGGGTACTCCAGCACAGCTATTGCTAGGACGATCACCACTGCACTTGGTATTTTTTTTTTTTTTTTTTTTTTTTCTTTTTTTTTTTTTTTTTTTTTATTTAACACTCACTCACACTCTGTATTTTTTTTTTTTCCATTTTTTTTTTTTTTTTTTTTCCCTAAAGGACAAGAAAGTCAAAGGCCGAAAGAAAGGCCCTAGATACTACTTCTACTACTACTACTATTTATATACTTATACCTACTCTCTAACTCGTTACCCCCCTAAAGAGGGCCTTACTAGAACTCTATAAAACCCCCGCTGTTATCTCTTAACGGCATCCTATTAATTATCGCATCAGCTGCAGCAGCATCTATTATCTAAATCTGCCGTTATCGCCTAAAAATTCTATTATTTCGCAATAAAATCGCTTATCCGCCTCGCCAAATCGCGATTATTCACCATTATCGTTATTATTTCTCGTCTCCCCCCTAATTATCATCTTACCTATTATCGCCCGCCCGCCTAATCATCGTATAATATCTTCAAGCCCTATTATCGGCGATTATTATCCGTGAATCCCTATCCCCCGCGCGCGCAATCCATATTTCCGTATCTCGCCGCCCCTTGTTAAATTATAATCGTATCCTTATTAATATCGATATCGATTCTCCGGCTATCGCCATCCACTCACTATCTCGGCCGTATCGCCCCGTGCCCTGTTCTACCTACTATAACCGCACTAAATTCCCGCTGTCCGCGCGTTATCGTATTAATCGACATCGCGCATTAATCCCCGTATTAATCGCGCCCGCCATCGCCCGCTCTTGTGCTGAGCTAACCCTCTCACGATTTACTGTCAGCATATGGCCTATGTTGTGACTTAGATTTTTTAAAAAAATGAGGTTCATTTTCAATAGGACTAAAAAATTAAAAGGGCTTGCTATTAAGCACAGCTGTGCTCTCAGTAAGGATGGCGCAGCCGGGGACCGGGCAGCACTATGCCGCAACGCAATATTATTATCTATGCACTTCAACCAACACGAACCCGAAAAGACACGCAACAACACACGCATGACACACCCAAACAATTACACAAGAGAATACACACACAGGGGACGACGAAAAGAGACACAGACACAACAACGCAAAGCACACACACGAACACTACACACACACTAACAAGAGCAACACACAAAAACACAACGCGAGGAAACATTACCACACTGACGCGCGGCGCGCGCCACGCGCACAAAGAGCAGACCACGCACGCACGCAACGCACGCACAGCACGCACAGACATAGAATACACACAAGAAAAGATGACACGAGCACTGGCACACACAAACACACACACACACACACAACACACACACCAACACACATGAAAAATGACAAAATATTTTTTTGCTTTCACTATGTTTCATGTACAACATCCAAAAAGCAAAAAGGTGATCACACACATATACAAAATAAAGATACAACAGATAGATAGAGAGAGGAGAGAGAGAGAGAGAGAGAGATAGAGAGAGAGAGAGAGGAGAGAGAGAGAAGAGAGAGAGAGAGTGAGAAGAGAGAGAGAGAGAGAGACGAGAGAGAGAGAGAGAGATGTTCATGCTTGGATGTCTTTTACTCAAGGTGATATACACACCATACGAACTTTGAAGTGATTCTGTCAAACGCTTGCAAATGATATCCTTCGAACAAACCATTTTTAGACCCTTACCCTTACCATTGTTAAGGTATGGTCGATGTCGTTTGGGCTTGACCTGAGCTGTACCCTCATATTCGGAAATAAACCATCAGCCAATATCAACCTCCATACCAAGTTTTGAACATTGTAAGCCAACATGTGAAATATATGTCCCCAAGAAGAATTCCAGGTTTTCAGGTCAAACTTCAAGGTCAAGGTCAGCAAAGGCCAACATTTCTAATGGGACCATCTGGTGTACTATGATACACCAACCACATAACATTCGAGTGATTTATGTTCAGAGTGGTATCAGGAGTTACAGGGCGGAAAACAGACAGACACACACCGCAAGATTTTATTATAATAGGTATCGATCCCTTATCCCAATTAATAAACATTGTTCACGTAAACATCATTGATGAGAAACTTAGACAACCTGTTTGTCCGGGCGTCTTCAACAAGTCTTCACTTATCTGACTGAGGCAAACAAAATAAATCGGACACCCACGGGCCTAGTTTTGTTTTTCCAGTTTGAACCTTAAAACAGCATCTTGTTTTCTTTCACATTTTTTGTTTTGTACAATCTGCATTGTTAATATTTCGGGGACTTTCCTGGTGTCCGACTGCCTCCGGGAATTGCCCTCCAGGATCATTCCAAACCATTCTTTTATCTACTAATGTCCAATATGTTGCTGTTCCAGACCGAGGACGGTTAAGCAGAATTTCATCTCAAATCTTTTCACATAAGAAACATGTCAGATTTCATAAGTATAAACTATGGGGGGGAGGGGGGGGGGGGGGGGGGGGGGGGGAGGGGAGAGAGAACGAGAGAGAGAGAGAGAGAGACTGAGAGAGAGAGAGAGAGAGAGATAGGGAGAGAGATAAGATGGGGGGGCAGACACAGAGAGAAGAGCGAGACAAATGACAATGACAACTGTGACCTTTTTTAATGCCATTAGCACAAAAAACTGCCCATAATAAAAAATTATAACGAGAGAGAGATATCAAATTATTCGGGAGAGAGAGAGACAGAACAACATTATTCAGCTGTGTTACTCCCAGTCGTTGTAAATTTCACCTGTAGCCTTTCCAGACCGCTCTCCGCGCAGTGTTTGGACCCTCAATGTCCTGGTGGTCGGGTCCTCAACGCAGTTCATTCTCCTGAGCCCCTTTTCAAGCAGTTTCAGGGCTCAACGTTGCAAACGTACGGTTGTGAACATAATGACATAAATTATCAGGTTTAATAAAACTGGTATTAACAAGCCTTCACAACTTGATTATTTTGGGTTGATTACGAATAGATGACATGTGCAGTCGCCACATAAGGACGGGCAGCTTGTTTCAGGCCGCCTTCTCGTTTACAAAACGAAAAAACTTCATTAATGTCTTATATTACCTTGATTAAGCCCGAGACACGTCGCGGGCTTGTTATTTCCTTTTTCCTTATTTTTTTAAGAGTAGATTTGCATTTTGGTGTAGAGCCTGAAAATTTGGCGTGAGGATACTTCTTACCATTGCTGATTTGAACAGTGTTAGCAGCACAGTTTTGTGACCGTTGGTTTTACCTTGTGGGCGTGGCACTTTTCCAGGATCTAGGTCACATATTTATTTGTTTTCTTGGTCCATAAATATCTTCTGCATCTTTACAGTTATGATCGGCAGAACAAACACTGACGTAGGCTTTGTCTTCTGACCTGGAACCTTGCCTTTGAACCCTCCGGATATATGTCAAATTTGCTATATCAGCCATTCTCTCACATGTTTGCAATTACAGGTGCTTTTCAATTTTGGTAGAGCAGATAAACAGCTGATCGTTATTGCATTGTAGAGTATTTGGCGGCCTTGATGACCTTGACCTGACTTTTGACCTTGTTTTTTTAGTTGAGTTGTCATTAAAAAAAAAAAGAGTCAGTGAATTGTATGCCGACATAACCATATATATTTGTGATCAGAAGCACCCAGGGAATGGAAAAGGGAATACGTTTTAAAAAAAACATTGTTGCCCTTACTCCTTGACTTTTTTTCACATTGGACATGACTAACTGTTTCTTAGTGGCTGTATGTTTAACAAATGAAATTCACAGCTACAGACAACAGCTATGACCCTTTATTGGGTGATATAGATTGTTCTAAAGATTTCCTTGTAGTGGCAAGCACAGGGTACGAACGACGTATTGTGGACCTTGATTTGTTGTTTCTTTTTTCTTCTTTCATTTTTTTTCTTCTTTGTAGATTGTGGCATTAAGTTCGGAAAACCTATGACACTGATTAACACTAAAAAAACGAAAGAAAGAAACAGACAAGTCAGGTTAGTGGTACCAAGTGGTAAACAACAACGGAATAAAAAAAACCCACCTATCATTTTCAGGTATTCAGGAGCTCATTAGTCATATTCAGAGGCCGGAGGTGGTGGGGGAGAAGGTGAGGGTGGAGGAGGGGAGGGAGAGGGGGCCAACAAAAAGAAAAGAAAAAGAGGATTCCTAAGGAAATCAAAAATTGTTATTAAGAATAGAGCAAAATCAACATGGATTTTTTTTTGGGTCTAGTAAACTGGCACTCTTTTTTTTTTCAACATCATGTAGTGAACACAATGTATTGTAAAGTTCTCCTAAAACAGCCATAGAATAAACAAATTAGCGCAACCTCTGCCCTTATTAGTGGCGTACCCCTAACCCAACCCACATGTTCATGTGTTCGGATTAATCTTGCCCAAGAAAGTAGTTCCTTAGGGCGTGCGCTTAACTTGAATGAATGGTCATCTTTGCACATATTACTACTGTCATGTTTATCTTCACTGTAAATATCAAAGTTTGTTGAACAGAGTGTTTTCCCATATGCAAATCACCCCAAATTGCTAAACAGTGGTGGATGCAGGGATGATGACGTGCAGCACATACGTGCAACGCCTGTGTTGCAAGCAAGAAAAAAGCCCGGAACAAAAAATCAAGCTAAGAAAAAATGCAGAGGCCAAGACAAGTTGCATGCAGCAAGAAAAATGCACAAGTGCAAAGAAGCGCAGTGTTTGCAGCCTCATTGTATCGGCCCCAGAGGCAAGGACTCTGGTCCCTCATTGGCACAAAGTTCATCCTGGCCAGACCAGTATTTGTTGTTTTGCCTTCTTTGTTTATTATCTCCAAAAGGAAAAAGGAGATGTTAAATCGTTTTTTCTTTTTCTTTTTTTATATTCAACTGCTTCCGTACAAAGTATTGCTGGACTGCTGCTTGTAAAATGTTGAAGGACCGAATATTGTTTGAATAGTTGTAGTCTATAAGGAATTGTTACTTTCTTTTTTTCGAAATGTTTTGTTTTTTTTCTTTGTTTGGTCCTCAGCTTCAGTGGTAGAGGGTGGTCTTGTTGTAGAAGGTTTGTGTTGTTGGTAGAGGTTGGTGATTTTTCCTTTGTCCTTTTGATATCCGCCAAAAAAACAGTAAAACTGTTCAGTGTTTTCTTCTTTTTTTTCTATTCTTTCTTCTGCGTTTAGCAGATATTTCCTCCATTTTACCTATAATAAGCTTAAGAAATGCTCATGGTAACAGGATTGAATAAGCAGTATTTTCTTCTCCATTTTAAACAAACCTATAAGCTTCACGAAATTCTATGTAACAGATTGAAATAAGCATAAATTAATTTGCAGCAAACCGTTTTTTTTAAAATAAAAAAAAAAAATTATAAAACAAAAAAATAAATAAAAAAAAACATTAATTAAAAAAATAATATTAAAAATAAATTATAAAAAATAGTTAAATTAAACCTATAAGGTCAAGAAATTATGCTCATGTAACAGATTGAAAGATAAAAGCCAGAAATTCCAAAAAAAAAAAAAAAAAAAAAATTAAAAAAAAAAAACCCAATTTAAAAACCTATAAGCTCACGAATATGCTCATAGTCAGATATTGAAATAAATCAAAATTGCAACCATTTTAAAAAAAAAAAATTTAAAATATAAAAAAAAAAAAAAGGAGACAACCAATATAGCCAAGAATGCTCATGTACCAGATTGAAATAAGCAGAATTTTGCAAGGAAATTGGCAGCAAAGAAACCGTTTTAAAATAAAATATAAAAATTTAATAAACCTATAATAAGCTCAAGAAATGCTCATGTAACAGATTGAAATAAGCAGAAATTGCACCATTTTAACCAATAAGCTCAAGAAATGCTCATGAAACACTGAAACACAATCCATGTGTCCTATGCTGTGCCTCGTTTGCCTCTCTTCCCCTGCAAAAGAAAGCAAGAAAGAAAGACATAATAAATAGCGTCACGGGGACGTCCTGCTGCCTGACGTGCCCCGTGGGGATACTGTGGGGGGGGGGGTGAGGGTCTTTTGTATATATAGTTCTCCCATCTTCTGGAAGTTCTGTACTTGCAACTTCCTCTAATAAATAATATCTGTCGCGTACTTTTTTGACTCTGGTCTCTCTGCTGTCTGTCTGTCTGGTCATGTGCCTCTGCCTTTTCCCTTTGCGCTTACTGTCATCTACTATCGTTCTGGGTTCTCTTCCTGCTGCGTTCCTGCCTTCATAACGCGGTCCAATTCTTCCTCCAATTCTCCTTCTCACTCAATAATTCTTTAAAACCGGGTTATATTATCTTCTTTTCTTTCTGCCTTAAACCGGTCAAAAATCATTCTCCCATTTCCTCCCCTCATTTTAAAATTTAAAAAAAAAATAAAAAAAAAAAACAAAAAACAATTAAAAAAGTCCTCTGGCGTGGCTGTTTTCAATGGAAAAGTGAAGGGCAGTTTCATAAGTAGTTCGACATAATTTAATGTTTGGTGCAATGGATCTGTTCAAAGCAACCTGTCAGATCACATTTATAACAGATTTGACATGTCTCATAATGTCCTTGTCTGACTTAACATAATATCATGAAAATACAGAGCAGTCACTCATTATTTAGTTTTATTAGAATCTCTCATTTTTGTATGACTGTTTCCAGAAAGAAATAACAGGCAGACAACATTATAGATGATGAATGAAATTTGTTTTACGTCCTCCGACCTTATGACAAGCACATACAAAATATGGGACATGTGTATTTGATTAAGATGAGGATATATTATAAACGTAACTTAAGTCTATGGCCAAAGGTGTGGGGTTTTTTCTGCTTTGTAAATAAACCCCTAACAAATCTTGAAAACAAAACCAGATAATGAAAAAATATGCCCCTAAAAAGGATACAACACTAATAGCACATTCTAATAAACGACTGGACATTGCAACCATTTTAAAAGTTTACGGTAAATTGTTTAGTTTGTTCACACACCTACACATGCACAAACACTTACACACACAACACCACAGCACACACACACACACACACACACACACACACACCCCCACACACGTGCATATGTGCACGCATACAAACACAGAGTAGAGAGACATAGAGAGCTAGAGAGACCCGTTATCTGATAGAGAAACTTGAGCACCAGGATTTTATAATCTTAAAGAGAACAACAGCCATGCGTACATATGGCATTGGCAGAGGTAGATTGCTGCCTAGGCCTAGAAGTACTGATCCAGAGTCGCTCTCTGCCCCACACGCGAAGTGTCCTGGGGGCAAGATACATTTGAAACTCCATGGTCCATATCATATCTTAATCAAATTCATGTACATGGATATTACATGGATCAATATTCATCATTAGCCTGAGACAGTAACGAAGTCAACACAGAGACACAACAGTAAGTTCACAACAACCCGAACAGAATACTACAGAAGCGCAATCTAATTAATACATTGATAATCGAGTCAGTCAGGACAACAGTGACGGAGGTCGCAGGTGAGGTACTGAACCATAACCAGATTAATGAAAATTAATATTTCAGTCTTTATCCCTTCTAATGTTAATTATTTATTAACAGCATGATCTGAAAAGAAATAATTAAGCTATTGATTCACAAGAGTAAAATAATATTCTTCTTTCATTACAATCCTCTATCAGCATACTGATGATTACATTTTACTAAGATTCTAAACAAGCAAGATCATCATTTTCAGAGCTTTAGCCCTTTCACCGCCAACATCGCATTTTTCCACCACAATGATTTAACACCCATGTCAGTAGAGACCTTGAATTGAGAGTCTGTTATCCAATAATATTTGAGTTCTTGATATGGGGAGTTAAGGATAGGCCTTTTATTAAGCTAAGCATGCAGTACAGGAATTCCCAATATTTCTGACAAAATATTTTCTTTACCCAATGTAAGTTTATTGCATAATTTGGGCTAACAGACATGGCTGGCGGCAAAAGGGTTAAGCATGTTTTACTTAAAGACCCACAGAGCATGCTGGATTAAGTCCCAAGGTTTTTATGGGTCGGTGTGGCCCACATCACAGACTTTCCTCATAATATACGATCGAGGCTGCTTGTCTTTAAAGTGATGTTGTGTGGTCTCGTGTTTTTGTTTTCGTTGCATGAGGAAATTTGTGTGTGTGCCACACTTGGTTCAAAATAAGATTTCTTACCAGCTAATAAGAGGGAAAATACGTGGAAAAACCGTGATTTTGACACGTAACGTACTAGGTCTTTTATACATCTGAAAGCAGTGTTAGACTGTTATTTCATTTCACCTCATGTGATGTTGAATATGTAGAGACACTTCAACCTCCCTAGTTTGTAATTATATATTTATATTAATATTAATGTGTGTGTGTGTGTGTGTGTGTGTGTGTGTGTGTGGTGTGTGTGTGTTGTGTGTGTATGTGAGAGAGAATCCCTGTAACCCCAGAGAACAGACTCAACACCATTGAGAGAGAGAGAGAGAGAGAGAGCGAGGGGAGAGAGAGAGAGAGAGAGAGAGAGAGGAGAACTGAGAGAGAGAGACGATGAGAGAGAGTATGAGAGAGAGAGGAGAGACTGAGAGGGGATGAGAGAGATGAGAGAGAGAGAGAGAGAGGAGACAGAGGGGAGACAGAGACAGAGAAAAAGAGAGAACACACACACAGACACACACATATGGAAAACAGAGAGAGAGAGCAAGAGAGAGGCAGAGAGAGAGAGAGATAGAAGAGATGAGAGAGAGAGAGGGAGAGGGCAGAGAGATACAGAGAGAGATAGACGAGGACAGTGAGAGACAGAGACCAGAGAGAGAGACAGAGGAATAAGGAGAGACAGAGGACAATGTAACACAGAGAGAAACACAGATAACCCTTTATAGTGAGAGAGAGAGAGAGAGAATGAGAGAGAGAGAGAGAGAGACTGAGAGGGAGATGAGAGGAGAGAGAGAGAGAGAGGAAAGGTGAAGAGAGAGAGAGAACGAGAAACGGAGACGAGACAGATGGACAGGACAGAGAGAGAGAGAGGTGAGAGCGAGACAGACAGACAGAGACAGAAGCAGATGACAGAGTGAGAGAAAGACAGAGACAAAGCAAGAGACAGAGACAGTGAGTAAACACCATTAGTTATGTATAATTATAGTAGTATTTTGACGCTTCCTCATTACCATAGATTGGATAGCTGTATGCTCTCTGCAGGCAAGAAGTGAAACTTAAACTAGACCAGGAAATTCCAAAGATAAGGGGGCCAGTGCACTGTTTCGTGTATGGCCAGTAATACTCATCAATAGTTTACATGACGCCAACAGGTGGTTTCTTATAAACACGATTATTTCTAAACCAGACCTCAAAAGCTTGCTTCTATCAGCGTTTAGAATATTTACATATTAAGGTATCATTGTACAAAAGCAGAGCATTCTACCCCAAAATGCAACCTAGGTGGACGATACCAGCTAGCTAACGGAGTTTACTACTATGTCTACAGCGAGGCAAACCAATTCGAGTGTACAATGTATTGTGTGTCATGGATCTGTATTTGAGAAAGAGACGTGGGGTGAAGATAATGATGGTAGAAGCGTTGACGCACAAATCGATGAGTAATTGCCTAAACGTGTTATCACAAAACGAAAAAAGAAGGGTGATAACACGTTTAGGCAAACACACACACGACGCGCCACGCACACGCACCACACCGGGCACAGCACGCACGCACGCACTACGCACGCACGCACGCACACGCATCGCGACCACGGCACGCACAGCACACCGGTGAACGACACACCTACACACATACACACACAATGTTGTACACACACACACACACACATGCATTTCTGGTCATTTGTATTTCCTACCCCTTGTCCCTGTTACATACAACATTGTTAACGTAGACATTGATCAGAAATGGCCCTGTTTATCTTCACCACTAACGCACATGCAAACATGCAATGCATAAACAATGCAGTGTACAAACAACCGAGCGTTATAAATACGTTATTGGCTTACTCTTTTTTTTGCAAGCAAAAGTAAAACATATACAGAATGTGCTCTATTATGCAAGCAATCTATCAACGGCTTGTGTACAAACCTGATATATTATTTTAATGAATAAAAGATGGCGGTAGTCTTCAGTCATACACTAAGCTTAATAATCACAACAGAATAAAATATGACAAGGGGTACAACAAAGCAAAACAAAACACTTTTTTCTTATAGTACATTGTATTAATATAATAAACCAAGCATATTACAACAAAACTTATATTATTAATAGCCCAGAGTAATCCACGAAATATCTATTCAAGTAGGCTATAGTTGCATGCCTTTGGCTCTAGACTCTAACTTGAAATTCATGTTTTCATTTTAAATAAATACCTATATTTTAGAAACCTGTTGATTTGTTACATGTATTGATTAACCAGAAATTAGCATACTTGAGATCAGTCGTTCTCTGTGGAAAAAGAACACCTGCAGAGAACGACACCTGTCCTCACCCCCCCCCCCCCCCCGCCACACACACCACACACTCCACAATACAACTCTCTCTCTTTCCATCCCCTTGGCCTTTCTTCCACATATCATTTTATTTTATTTTTACCTGAATTATAGCCTAATTATATGAATCTCTAATAAACAGCAGATGTTCACAATCACATACAAAAAATGACAACATCTCAGTTCTGATTATTCGGATGAAAGTTTGTGTAAGCAAAGAAACCTAATATGCATGTTTCTCTAAAAGATTCGTAAGAACACTTTCTATCTCAACTGAACTCCTCGTCCGTCGTCTCGTCTCGATCTCTTCTCTCTCTCCTCTCCTCTCATCTCCCCCTCTCTCCTCCCGTCTCTCATTCTCTCATCTCTCTCTCTCCCTCTCTCAGTCCATCTCGAGGTCTCCCGTCTCTCCCTCACCCTGTCTCTGTGTGTCTCCTCTCTCTCTCTCCTCTCTCTCTCACCTCCATCTCTCTTCCTTTCTCTCTCTCTATATCTCTCTCTCATCTCCCTCCCTCTCCTTCCGTCTCTCGTCTCTCAAACCTCCCACTCCTCGTCGGTTCGTCCACGTCTCTCCAAACTCTCGACAGCACATTCCCTCAGAGGTCTTCCCCTCAGTCGGGTCCTTCCTCTCCTCCTCTCCCTCTGTCCAGTGACTCCCTCCTCCTTCCAAAGTCATCATCTCCCCCGGCAGTCTCACCATTCATCGCGTGCTCTGTTCCAGGTAGTGTTCGTCTCTCCTCTCGTCCAATTCCGTCCTCCCCCTTTACTCCCTCTCTCCACCTCCACTGCAAATCTCTCGGAGCGTCTCTCGCCTTCTTCTCATCCCTGGTCTCGGCTCTCAAGCTATCTGTTACAAATCCACATCTCGCTCAGCCACCTCTCTATCTTCTCTCTCTCTCATCCTTCTCATGCGAAAATCTCTCTCTCCTCCAACCTCGGTCTTCTCTCTCTCCTCCCCTTGTCTAATTTCTTTTCTTGTTCTTTCTTTTTCTGGTCACATCCCAAGTGCGAACGTTTACTTCTATATAAAGAAGTTGGTCAACACCACAGAAGAAGAAGAAACAAGTACAACAACAGTTCTAGTCACAGGAGGAAATTTCAAGCATGAAGTTATTGCCAGTTGTTTACAACAAAAACAAAACCTTCACGGGGATGGGGGGGTGTAGGGGGGGGGGGGTGGGGGCTGCATTAGCTCAGTTGTAACAAACCACACACTATATAACGTTAAACAATCTGAGCGAGAAAGCAAAAACACAACCTCACTCAAAGCTTAGACAGCAAACTCATTCACAGATTAAACCAACAGACATTCTGGTTATCTTGTTCTGTAGCTATCCCCTCACCCCTTCCCTCCTCAAATTGTCACTGAAGAGCAACATTCTGTCATTTTTTTAGAGAGGGCTAGGGTTAGGATCGGTCTAGGACTTCTTTTCTGTTATAAAACTGAAAGAAGCAGACTTTAACATTGAGGGTCGTAAACATGGAAATATAACTAAAGCATAAGATCACCGAGTTTAATTATGAAGGGAATTCCATGTGTGCCCCCATCTCCACGTGGGTCTTGCGGAAGGTGCCTCCCAGGCCCTGTGTGGCGTCGGCCTTGGCGTGCTGTGTGGCCGGGAGGGCCATGTCCACAAAGCCGTACTTGTTGTCCTCCACGAACTGAGCTTCACAGGCCAGCAGCTGGTCCAACCACTCCTGCACACGCGGATATGAGGGGGCATTAGTTAAAGCCACAACAACCGAATCTTTGGATCGGGTCGGCGCGTGCTCTGGGCTAGAAAGGGAAGGTACAGGTGGTCGCGGCACGATGAGAGAAAAGTGAACGAAAACTGCCTCATGAAATTCTGCTTAACGTCCTCACGGACTGGAACAGACACATATGGGACATTGTAGATACAAAAATGGTGGGAACAATGCCTTGAGGCAATGCAACACCAGTAAAGTCCCGAATTTTTAACAATACAGATGTGTTAATTACCGGCGTAAAACTGACCTGAATGAAAATTCTGTTTAATGTCCTCCGTTCTGAAACAGACACGTACACATATGGGACATTAGTAGATATATTATGATGGTGGGAAACGATCCTGGAGGCTAATGCCCGGAGGCAGTGCAACACCAAAAAAGTACCGAATTTGTAACAATACAGATATGTATAAAAACATGGAAAAAAACTGCCTCGCCCTCTGTACTGATTTCATAGCCTTCCCCCCCCCCCCCTGGGTGGTTAAGGTAGTTCCGTTACTGTATTGCATGATGGTATTGTCAGTTAACGAAGTGCTGCTAAAGGTAAAAACTGTAAGGCCCTATACACTAATCTATGACTATGACAGTATCAGTTAAAGCAGTTTTGTTAATTGGTAAAACTGTAGGCCCTATTACACTAACTATGATAGTATCAGTTAAAGTAGTTTTGTTAATTGGTGAAACTGTAGGCCCTATTACACACTAACTATGATAGTATCAGTTAAAGCAGTTTTGTTAATTGGTGAAACTGTATCACCCTATGGCATTATGAGATAACGCAATTATAAATGTTAGTGGAAAAAACGGTAGGAAACGATGGTGTTATCAGTAATGGTTTGGTTTGTTAAATTACTGTATTATTTACCACAGAGTTGGCGTAATATATTGTTCAACTTAATATAGAGATGTTGGACTACAGGATTAATTCCTTAAACTTGGAAGCAATCCATTGTAATCCCTATCATAAAACAAGGTAAACCCCGAAAAGACGCATCTAGCTATAGGCCTATTACACTAACATCACACGTTTGTAAATTAATGTAGAAAATTATAAATAAGAGACTAACATACTATTGTGAAAAAATAATATAATTCCAGTGAATCAGGCTGGTTTCAGAACTGGTCGTTCAACTATAGATCACCTATTGAAATTAACAACAAACATCAAAAAACAGTTTGCAAAACGTAAAAGCGTTTTAGCCACATTTTTCGTATGTTAAAAAGGCATATGATAGAGTTTGTCACAGAAGATTATTACATAACATAAAATAAGTTGGGCTATCAGGGCATATATTTACAACTATATAAGGTCTATTCTTGAAGGTAGAAACATAACTGTGAGAGTTGGTAATACATATTCTTCTCCTAAAAGTGTCAATATGAGTATTCCCTCAGGGTTCAATATTAGCACCTTTATTATTTAACATGTTATTATATGACTTACCTGATTCAACCTCCGGAAAAAACAAAAGTAGCACAATATGCTGATGATATAGCAATATGTATGGATTGTGTAATTAAAAAGAAAACATCAAAACGTTCAATTAAATATTTCAAATCCATTTATCAAAGAGAACTTGATAATTTATGTGACTATCTTAGATCAAATAATCTAGAATTATCAATTGAAAAAAACAATATGGTTCTCTTTAATAATGGTGTTCGCCCAACAGTTTTGCCACAATTTAGCATTGATGGTAAAATATTGGAATACCAACATTCTGTTAAATTCCTTGGAATTTTTGTTACAGATAATGTATCATGGAAACAACATATTGACTACATGTTGGCAAAGGCAGGGAAAAGTCTGATTTTTCTTAAAATCGTTAGTCAGTATGATTGGGGTCAAGAAACAATTACTTTGATACACCTAGCAACATCTTTAGTGAGAAGCAAATTGACTTACGGACAAGAAATATTTTTTCTCAGCTCCTAAGTCGTACTTAGATAAACTTCAAAGATTAGATAGCAATTGGCACTTGGAGTGCCTGTTCATGCATCAACTGATAAAACATACAAAGAAGTAGAAATTTTACCTTTAAACGAATACAGAATACTTGCTTGTTCTAAATACATTATTAGAGCCTCTGCAGTCGACAATTATACAGAAAATGAACTGGAAATAAGATCAGGTTTGCACTTTTCCAAACGTAGTTAAAATGTGTAAAATCGTTTCAAAACAAACTTGCTACTTAGGGGAAGACGGGTTAAAAAAGCGCATGGGCGGGTAAGAGAGGTAGAAGCCCACCCCAATTATCTCATGAAATGAAGCAAATTTCAGTCTCATTTTTTGCCCTGCGCGAGTCGTTAATGTCTAGCATTCGTCTCATGCAAATTTGACGTGAATTTTCTTTATTTCATGAGATATTGGGGGTGGGCTTCTTACCCGCCCTATGCGCTTTTACCCCGTCGTCCCTATACAGCTGAATTGCGTTTTGAAATAGATAGGGCTAGGTACATCCTTCAGATGTTGCTAATGATAACCATGCACCCTCTTTCTACATGGGAATTAACCAGGGCAAATTTTGAACCTGCGTATCAATACTCCGTTCAGACGCTAATGCTAATCAGCCTGCTTCCAGCAGCTAATTCTTCTCATTTATATGAGAAACATGCAAATGCCCTTAAAGTTGCCCGACTGATGGATCTGTCATGGAAGATGGTAAAGCAAGGGTCTCTGTTTTTGTTATCCCGAGTTTAAGGTAACAAAAATCGTATCATCTTTGGGCCCGTTGGATATTCGATTTTCCACACAAGCTGATTGATATACATTAGTTATGGCCTTACAATATATTGTCATTTTCCAATGACTATCTTCAGCATTCTCTTTTGTGTTGAACTCAAAATCGTTATTAAATGCTCTAACTTTATGATATGACTAGAGAGCTGTGCTATTGTTTTTTTTTTAGATTAAAAAAAATACCTCAGTACATTGTCTTATTATGAAAAGGATCCAATATTACATTTTGTTTGGTCCCTCCCATTGTGGAGAGGTGTGTTGTATTTATGAAAATGAATGGGCAGATAAAAATGCACAAAATCATTGTGCAAATAATCATATTCGAATGGGAAAAGTTTAAAAGTTTAAATAATCACTCACGGAAATGAGTCATATAATCGAATACGAAATTTATTTCATGCAGTTTATTAAAAATAACATTACAAACCCTACCAATTTTAAAACATACATCCCATCTGGTAACAGGCATGTAACGAGCTTAAACATAGGCTGAGACTTAAAATGCATACCACAGAGATATCCAAGGAGTTAGCTGATGTTATATCAAAGCAAACATTCTGTTGAACTATAATTTAATTGCTCTAAATTACTATTTTACCCTACAGATTTTACAAATAGTTTGAAATACATCCTCTATACTCTGCTATGCAAAAACGAATAATTCTTTTTGGAATGAACCTAGCACACAGTATTTTACCTATTTCAGTAGGCAACACTTCTTATAGCAGGTTTTTCGAATTTCATGCTAGTAGTGGGTTGTGGGTTGGTTTTTGTTGTTGTTGTTTTTTTGGTTGATATGTAATTCTGTTCATAAGGTAAATATCACTGTGAAGTGAACACACGTTACATAGAAGATTCATTTCCATTCTTGGTTTGGGTTAATGGTATAAATGTATCATAATTTATTGATGGTATTAGTCAGTTTAGGGCAGGTTTTTGTTAATGGTAAGCAAAGCAACTGGTATCATACGATGGTGTTTATCCAAAAAAAAAACTGAAACAGACTACAACATATGGGGTTTATGTTATCAGTTACCTAAGGCAGTTTGTTAATGGTAACAAAATAACGGACGCAGTAGCGCGATGGTGTGTCAGCTAACGTACGCAGTTTGCTAGATAGAAACCTTGCAACACGATGGGATAATCATAACGGCAGCCTTTGTAAGCGGTAACATTGCACCCACAGATACTCAGTAAGTAAAAGAAAACTGGTGCGGGGGTTAAAACCGTATGTCAACACTCGTGGCAGAGGCTTACGTGTCGCACAGAAGGGTGAATGTTTGTAGCAGTCATGCAGCTAAGTCAGGCTAAAAATTAAAGATCGAATGGCAGAGAAAGGACGGAAATAAAGACAGAACAAGGACAGGAGAAGAGGGCAAGGTTATAGACAAAGAGACAAACTACAGAGAACCATATATATACAAAACAATAGAACAGAACCTTAGATGAACTCTGTGGCTGAGTTCCACGAACTCCTCCGGCAGGATCTCTGGGGCAGGTGCTCATAGAGTTTTCCTTCTCTCTCTCCGTTTTTCTCCCGTGCAGCTGTAATCTGAAACCAGTGACAAACACGGTATAGTTTTATGCTATCCCCGTGCCGTTGAAATCTGAAACAGTGACAACACACGGTAGCATAAGTTTTATATTCCCCATGGCATTTGAATCCTGAAACTGACAACACGGTACAGTTTAGATCATCCCCGTGCAGTTGATCTGAAACAGTTGACACACGGGTACAGTTTATCCCTTTGCAGGCTGAATCTGAAACAAGTGACACAACCGATTCAGATTTTTATTATATCCCGTGCAGTTGAATCTGAAACAGTGACAAACACTGTACAGTTTTTATCCCTCCAGTTTATCCCCAGTGGACAAGTGAATCTGACAACAGTAACTCAACACGGTACAGTTTTATCCCTTTGGCAGCTTAATCTGAAACATGCAACACAGTCACAAGTGTATCCCCGTTGCAGGCTGAAACTGAAACAGTGGCTGACACGGTACAGTTTATTAATCAACCGTGTCAAACTGAATCTAGAACAGTAACAACACGACTGGTGTACAGTTTCATCCATTTCGCCCAGAGCTGAATTTGAAACAGTGACACACGTACAGTTTTATAATCCCTGTTCAGATGAATCTGAAACAGTGACAACAGACGGGTAATCATTTTATGTCTCCCGTGCGTTTATATCTGAACAGTGGACAAGACACAGTACAGTTTTATCCCGTGCAGATTGAATCTGGAAACAGTGACAACCAGTACAATTTTTATTCCCTGTGCACTCTGAATCTGAACAGTGAACAAACACTTTAACCAGTCTAGTCTACTGGACCATGATGCCCATAGACTTCTTTGTGAACGATGCGATGAGGACAATAAGTAGATTGACATAGTAAGATAAAAAAACAGAGAGGCTAGCAGAGGAAAGTTAGTGGAGGAGGGGAGGAGACTCACTCTCCATTAATCTCCTCGTCCTAATCCGGCTCCTTCTCTTCGAAGAATAAAATTAGAAGAAGGCTGTGTCATTCTTGAACAAAATGTTTGATTTGTTTTGTACACAGCTCTCTCTGTGCTCTCTTCTCTGCCACTGTGCAGCCATGTTGCTGTGTACTGTGTGGGTGAGGGTCCATAAACATAACCGGACGGGCAATCTGAAACAGCCTTTTCTGAGGAGGATGCTGGGTTTGCCCCCCTTGGCTCTTAAACATGCAGTGCTAGGGGCGGGGTTGTCATAAGCAAACTTTGATGGAAGGGTAGCTTTAAAATAACGGTGAGTCTCTTCCCCTTGTTCATTTTCCAATTGATTAGAAAGTAAAACATAAACATCATGCATAATATAATATTCGTGGATTGCAGAAGCAGCGATTAGCTTTTTATTTGTGTATATTATTACGCATCAAATCAATCAACAAAACGTAGACATGTACAAATTAACGCTATGATTGAAATGATTTATGCTGTTATAGTATATAGCAAAATGAATGGTGAGGCCTTGGTTCAGTTTCAGACTACTGTCATTTCAAGTTGAGCATAGTCAGTAACAATGAAAATAAACAAATGAATCACCCCACAGCAATGGTAGTAACAGTAGTAGGAACAGCAACAGTAACCCATTACTCGTAGTATTATTCAATTTTAATTTATTATGAAAACCAATAAATGATTGAGCTGAGCTCAAACAAGAAACAAGAGATGGAACCCAAGCTAAAGCAAAAAAGAACAACCGGATTTTTTTTCGTATGTTATAAATAATAATATAGAGCGCCTATGTGGTGTGTTGTGTGTTGTGTGTGGTGTGTTGGTGTGTTGTGTGGGTGTGTGTGTGTGTGTGGTGTGTGTTGTGTGTTGTGTGTGTGTGGTGTGTGTGTTGTAATGTTCTGGCTGGTGCGTTGCCTGTTTGGTCCTCTGTTGTGTGCGTATATATGTAGAACATTATTGTGCAGACAAAGACATGGCTCACGAAAACGGCAAAAGCAAACGTAATCCCCATCCCAGATCCTACCAAGTTAAAACAAAGAAAAGTGTAAAAACACATCCTCATTGTTAAGTGCTATTTATCAAACCAAAAAATCAACCGACCCACCTTACCCATAACGAAATAAGAAAAAAGGGAACCAACTGGTTTCCCACTAACCATCCACACCCCGACAAATCACTAG
>CM065680.1:67248938-67263938 GCA_017654935.2 Phymorhynchus buccinoides
GTGTGTGTGTGTGCGCGTGCGTGCGTGTGTGTGTGTGTGCGCGTGCGTGCGTGCGTGTGCGTGCGTGCGTGCGTGTGCGTGCGTGCGTGCGCGCGCGCGTGTGCGTGCGTGCGCGCGTGCATGCGTTCGTGTGTGTGAGCATGATAATACGCTCTGTGCTTCTCTGATTCTCTCTCTCTCTCTCTCTCTCTCTCTCTCTCTCTCTCACACCCCTCCTTCTTTATATAGGCATACAACTTGGTTTGATATCAATATGAAAAAGAACGCCCCTGTACGTCTTTGTAGTCTTCGACCACCCCTTTATTTCACTATTGTTTTAGCATTCGGGCCAACCCGGTATTGCAGTATCTCCAGGATCGACCCACTATCTTGACATATATAAATGTCCCATAATAATAATAATGTACCTGTACCAGGTCGGAGGACGTTAAACTCATTTTCACTTTATTTCACTGCCCTTCGCTCCTCTGGGGGAAGTTTGTATCAATTATTATCTTAAACCTTTCACAGTGGCTACGGGTACGGCGTTCTTGCAACACTCAGACCATGTTCAGGGATAGTAACTCTTCCTAGTCGAATTTTTCGTCAACAAATGCATTTTTGTTATTTTGCATATTTAACGCATTTTGGTAAGGGATAGGGATAGGGATAGAGTTAGGAACATGTCAGAGTTAATGTTAGTAGTTTTTGAAGACATATGCGCACACTTTATGCGTCCCGTGATTGAGCGCCGTACGCGTAGCCTGGAGAATGTGACATACGGGCCCGTACCCCGAGCTTCTGCCTACTTCTTTCTCCAAGAGTGACCGATCCCACATACTTCCCTACCTCCTTCTATCAAAACTATCCAAGCACCCCACCCACCCACCTGGTGAAAAAGTAGGCTACCTGTTACAGAAAATAACGTTGCACACACACAAAAAGAAGCAAAAACTAAAAGAAAATCCAACAAAGCTTAACCCTTTCACCACCAACGTCGCATTTTTGCTCCACAATGATTTAACACCCATGTCACTAAAAGGCATCACGTCAGGGTCTGTTCTCTTAATTTGGGGAGGTAAGGATAGGCCTTACTTAAAATATGTCTCAGAGGAATCCCCAATATTACGACAGTGTTTTTTTCTCTACTCAGGTAGGTTTAATGGAAATGTTTTGCTGAAAAATGGCTGGCGGCGAAACCGAGCGGGTGCACAGTTCTTGCGTATTTATCCAGGTAAGGCGAACGTCGCGCACGCACGCGCGGACGGACGGACCGGCGGAACAAAAACAAGAGTTTCCGCCGCTTCGCTGCGGATCTAAAATACTTTTTTTTCAAACAATGACTGCAGAAATATAAAAAAGGGGGTTATGCTTTTTATATTTCTGCAGTCTTTTTGTGATACAAGTTATTAGCTTTCGTAATATGTTCAATAATATGTCAATGGACTATCTAAAGATAGTCCGTTTTGACTCCAAGCCATCGTAATGTAGTTGAGAGAAAGTCAGGTAATCCCTCTGGACAGCGGACTGTCTTCATAGAAGACCCATACCACCTTGTCCAGCGCTTCTCTTGTCCACCCAAATCACTCTGCCAAAGAAGTGTTTCGTCCTTGAGCTCAACCCTCCCCCATGGGGATAGCGGGGGGTCTTTTGTATAAATAGTTCCCCCACCTTCTGGAAGCTATGTGTTTCTAACTTCCTCTAATCTCTCACTCGCTTTGACTCTGCCTTTTCCCTTTGGTTTACTGTCATCTACTGTCTTTCTGCCTTATTCGGGTCCATTCTCCTGCCTTTTTTTTTCTTTCAAGAAACACTTTCAAAGAAGATTTCTTCCAGCCGAAGTCGGACTTGCTGGGCCTAGCTATTTCTGAGTTAGGCGCATAACGGCAGCACGACGCATCTGCGCCCCTAATTGACAGGAAACTGTCTGAGCGATCGAAGAAGAAGAAGAAGAAGAACTCAACCCACAATAAAGCACAATGTTCGATGCACGTATGTGAGCAGACCGTAGTAGTAGTCGGTCTCTCAACTTGGGCCCGCCACACGTCCACTAAAATCGCACGACTGTACGATACGATTCGATCACGTGGTCTCTAAGAATACAAGCGATTGGCGCATCGAGACCACTTGATCGAATCGTATCGTACAGTCGTGCGATTCGATCAAGTGGTCTCGATGCGCCAATCACATTTGTTCTTAGAGACCTCGTGATCGAATCGTATCGTACAGTCGTGTGATTCGATCAAGTGGTCTCGATGCGCCAATCACATTTGTTCTATCTAACTACAAACGACATCTGTGGGGCATGATTCTCGTGAAATACTACCGCCTAAATGAATATGAAGAAATCCTACTAATTTCGTTCGCTATAGGTGTAATCTCCAATACACGAATCTGATGAAATATCTGTATTTTTGTTATCAGACATTTTATGACGCTCGTGTATTTGGGGTCTACGTGAGGGGTAAGACGGGGCGGGCAAGAAGCCCATGCCAATTATCTCATGAAATGAAGCACATTTCAGTCCAATTTTCCTCCATGAGACGAGTGTTAATGTTTAACGTTCGTCTCATGGGCAAAATTTGACTGAAATTTGCTTCCTTTCATGAGATAATTGGCATGGGCTTTTTTTAAATTTTTTACCCCGTCTTACCCTATAAGTGAATTAACGAAAATGATAGAATTATTTTAAGACGGGAGTATTTCACGCGAATCATGTCCCACAGACGTCGTCACAGTTGCGTAACTGGGGGATAGAAATCGCACGTGTTTGGCGGCTCTGGACTCCTTTCTAACCCACAATAAAGCACATGTTCGAGGCAAGCCGATGAGCACAGACTGGGATATTATCAAAATGTCTAGGCTAGCCTGCAATGCTCGGCCGGCTGTCGAGGGCACAGAACAGATGCTACCCAGTACCCACAGGCTTAAAGACCCACCAGATCACGTTCAAAATCACGGGTTTCACGTGTTTTCCCTCTTATAGCTGGAAGGAAATCTTGTTTTGACCAGGTCTCACTGCCATGCAAATGCCCCCAAATTCAAAGCGATGCGTCATTTTAAAGAGCAGCCTCAATTTGAGCATGGGGACATTTCTATGTGGGTCACAGCTACCCAGAAAAGACAACAAGGGAGTTAATAGTGGCGCGTCTATGTATCTTTAAAGACCCAGTGACTTTTTTTTTTTTTTTTTTGCACCACGATTAAGTCCCTTGTTTTTTTTCTGGGTTGCTGTGACTCACATACGAATTTCCCCATATTCAAATTGAGGCTGCTGTTTAAAGACCCAGTGACGCACCACGATTAAGTCCCTTGTTTTTTTCTGGGTTGCTGTGACCCACAAACAAATTTCCCCATATATTCAAATTGAGGCTGCTCTTTAAACTGATGTGTCGGTTTCAATTTGGGGCCATTTTTATGGGAGTCAGACTTGGTCAAAACAAGATTTCTTTCCAGTTATAAGAGGGAAAACACGTGAAACCCGTGATTTTGACACGTGATCTGGTGGATCTTTAAATAGCACACTGGTTGAGCTTTGCAAGCCATGCGCCAACGTTTCCGAGGCCAACAACAGGTGGCGAGGAGGGGGGCCGGGGGAGGGGGGCATGGCGTGAGAACACCTCATCGACCTGCGGGGCCCATTATTAGTTCGGGGGCTGAGGCCACCAAATGGAAACGTGTTCTTCGTTTCTTTCTTTCTTCCCCTCCGTTCTCTTCCAGATGAGCTGGCTACTTTCGCCATTGTCATCGCTTCTGAATGAGGAGAAAGAGAATGACAGAGAGGGGAGATCAGAGGGGAAGATAATGGTCTGAGAAGACTGTTAGAATCTCCCAATGGCGGCATCCTGTGTTCTGGTTCGGGATTTAGGACTCGAGATCATTCTGTGTGTTACACAAGTGTAGTTATGTGAGAAATGGTAAGGTTTCGTTTTCGGGGCTAAGCGACCCTACTACGTTGCCATGTATGTTTTGGATTTGATCATCAGATTTCCATTCTCGAGTTTGCAGTGTTTACTGTGTTGGAGATAAACAGCTACATAGTTGAAGATTCTGCTGGCGTCAAGTGATGCAAGTGAGTATATTTTGTAAGGAACAATCACATTTATGACTTAAAGTTTTGTCACACCAATGAGCATAGTATTTACATCCGCGTTATATGTGTCCACTCCACTGGCAAAACTTATTATCTAGCGGACGAACGTCCTACTAAAACCAAATAGGAATTGTTCGGAAATAATGAAGGGAAGTCATAATAATCATGGTGTGTGGGAGTGATCTTGCCTAATTATATCGGTCAAACAGGGGAAGTTACTCTACCATCAGGTAGATCCCCAGCTCTCGCCTCGTGTGCTTGAGCAGACATACAGCACTTAGAACACCGTGCGTCATTCTAAAATTGATGTCATTTATAGTTGTACGTCACATTTTGCAAGTTTTATCAGTTTGTGGCCACTGGCCACCCCTCATATTTCTTTAAAAAATGTTTGCAAGTCGCCGACTCGCATCCTGCGGTTTCAAGCTTTGACGCCATTGTTGCATTGTTGCAATGGTAGTTGATCGAGTAATGGAGGTAAACAACTCTAATTCTCACGAAGTGCTGTCCACTATTTTTTTCTTCCGAAAATCGTCTGTTCAGTTTAGTTGATGTAAACCTAATTCGTAAACAACTAGTTTTCTGCGCAGCAAACTCCCTTGTAGCTTTTACGTGTTATGGATGGCGTTTGGTATTTGGATCGAAATGTTTTACAGCTGCTACAATGTTTCTTTCTGTATGTCTATTGTGCACAGATGTTGACAACAGAAAACAGTTGATTTTCGTGTTTTATGTTTGAAACGGTTTGTCTTTCAAGGCACGGAGCTGAATTATGTATTTCTAGTTATGGTTGTAAAACAACAACAATACCAACGAAACAAAAACACATATTTAATATGATAGAATACTAAAATAGAATAACGCATGACAAAATCAAAAAAAGAAGAAGAATATAATTGAATGTGATAAAATGCACGTGTTACAATATTATTCTACTGGTATATTTAAAAACATGGCAAAAAAGTATATGATAGAAGACAAATTATGACAGAAAATTATTAAATATGACACATGATCATAGTGAGATATCGAATATAACAATAATATATGTTACAGATAAGGTTATCATAGCAGGCCTATGTTTCAGCCATAGACAGCATGTTACAGAATGTAATACATGAAATTGAAATATATTGATGCGGGATAGAATATAAAAGAATAGCCTCTTTGATTGTTGGTTTATAGTGTACTTGAAATGTTGTATTTTGTAACACCACCCCCATTCTTCGTTTTGTTTTGTTTTTTGTTGTTTTCTTCTTTTTTTCGTCTTTCTTTTTTCTTGTTTTTTTAAAAACTTCTATTGTTAGGTTTTTTTTCTAGTTATAAATGGGTGCATGATGTATTGCCATCTTTGCTTAGTTTATTTTTCTTATTCCAATGCAATTGCTTTTCTCTTAGCTATTCAAGTACATTCATGATGCAGCCTTATGTTTGTAACTGAAACGTTTTTGAGTGTGCTTATAAGCTTATAGCTTGTTGTGCTCGTGAAATAATGTGTGTACACTGCAATGTATTACGTCAATAAAATTTGCTTAAAACAATATAAAAGAAAAATGACCCGAAGATAATCTAACAAAGGATACAAAATTTTATGGAAAAGGATATGACATTATATTTTGATAGACTAAAATATGACCTTAAAAATAGAGCTCTACATAATGACTATGATAGAACGTGAGAAAAATATTATAATGTAATCAGCATGTTACATATACATTGCGTGATTGTAGTTTTAAAGAGTATAAAAGTTTGTTGGAAAAGATATACTAACATGAAGAATGACTTGATGAAGGCACATGCTTGATAAACTTGTACAGAATGTACATTTTTAATGTGAAAAATAACCCATAAATGATGTCCCCAATTTTGATGTTATTTAAGAGAGTGTGGCAAAATTTGATTAGAAATTTAAATGATCAACCGCATCAAGATATTACAGAACATGACAGAGAAGCATTAAAAATATGACATGTTATGAAATGATATGTAGCATGTAGAAGAATACACGTCTTTGCCCACCAGAATGTCATACCATGACGACATATTATATGTCGTCATGGTATGACATTCTGGTGGGCAAAGACGTGTATTCTTCTACATGCTACATATCATTTCATAACATGTCATATTTTTAATGCTTCTCTGTCATGTTCTGTAATATCTTATGTTCTGTAATATATTATATGATAGAAACAACGAGGCTTTACACTACTTCTTGACGACACCAAAGGGCACTCATTTCAGGACTGACTTGACCATGCCACCTAGTGACGAGTCAGGGACAGAGGATTTTCTGTGGCTATAAACTACTACTTCATGACAAGCAAGGACGATAATCTTAAGGCCTTCGCACACTAGCATCAGGCGTCAATTGTTTCTCAGAGCAACGCCTTGACGCGTTGACGTCTGCATCACAGCACACATTGTAGCGAGGCAGTGGTGTTCTCTCACACGACTCTTGTCGCTTCGCCTCTTGTCGCGCGAACTTCCTTATTTGGAAAGCAAGGAAAGATTACTCTAGCGTCAGACGCTTTATTTCGGGTTCGAGCAAGTCTGCCATTTCTTTTCTTCAATCAGAGTTATGGTCCTTCCGTCCGTTGTGATTGGCTAGTTTCACGATCTCTGCGATCTTGAGCATCAAAATTAGAGCCGGTTCTATTCTCGAGCAACAAAAAATCGCGCAGCTACGCATCAAAAAATCCTGCCGCGCCGCGAATCTCTCACACAAGCGGCGCGGCGCATCAAACTGCGCCTTGCAGCAAAAAATCGCCGCGATCTCGAGATCTTGACGCTAGTGTGCGAAGCACTTTATGTATTTGGCGCACACATCTCAGTGCACGAGATAGGGGCAGAGACTTTTCAGTATAAAGCTTCATTAGTAAACAATACGACGCTCTCTAATCGCTTTGACATATCACATAACGTTAAGCGACATTAGCTTGAAGGTTATGGTGTCAAATACGAATTCGATGTGAAACAATTATTTAAAGATCCACCAGATCACGTGTAAAAATCACGGGTTTCACGTGTTTTCCCTCTTATAGCTGGTAGGAAATATTGTTTTGACCAGGTTTTACTCCCATACAAATGCCCCCAAATTGAAAACGAAACATCATTTTAAATAGCAGCCTCAATTTCAAGTTGGGGGCACTTCTATATGGGTCACAGCTACCCAGACAAAAACAAGAGATTTAATCGTGGTGGGTCAGTGTATTTTTAATGGGTTATTTCAAGCTCTCGGGTGACCCCTACCTAATTTTGTTTAAGGAGAGAGCGTCACCGCCGCAGTGCAGCACCGCCCATTTGTGGGGTGGGGGGTGGACTCGGAAAACCCAGCTATCAATGTCATACATAGCGTGCAGTGGGATTTCTCCCTGCTCTTACCGACTTTTAACCACCGTGGCAGTTTTACGTGCAATAAAGCGCATAGGCCAGACTTGCTCTAAGTGTCTCCATTCGAAGGACTCGGCGTTCAGTACGATTTCCCTGTCGAACTGGAAAGAAAGGACGAGGCCCGGATCCGGATTCGAACCCGGGTCACTCCTGCAATGGAATTGGCAGGCGAACGCTTTACCTATTCTGCTACCTTCCTTCCCGAAACTCATGGTCTGTCTTGGCGGGGGTGTTCAATGTGTCAGTGCTTTCTAGTTCAGAATGTCACGGTCTTTGCCAAGAGGGCTCTGCTTTCACCCATTGATTTGCGTGCTCGGTCATTCCTCGTATCGGTGACAGTAGCAAAGATATTCTAAAAGGGTAAGATGGATTACTTAAAAGCTCGGCGAACCGGGCTGATAGAGTTATTGTTAGTGCGGACGTGTACACTATTCACAGTGGAGGCTATCCAAAAACTTGGACTGGAACTTGAACGGAGAATTCAACTGGCCTATCGATGTGTAAAATGTGTCACGTTTCAAAGGGGCATAACCAGTGTTTCTGTCCTCACTACTCATATAGGGAAAAGAGACCGGATGTTTATCTTCCCCTGTACAGTCTTTGACAGTAGGTTAGACGATCATGATTCATAGTGCACCAGCTGTTTCCTTAATTGAAGGAAAACATAGCAATTTGTCACACGGGTGTCAAAACATACAGGAATTTAAAGGTGGACCCTGACGGGTGAGTTTTTGCAAGAAGCACGTCGAGATCACAAGAAAGACAGCCTTTTCAAGGATTGGAACACTCACTTTGCTCTGGTTTCTTAGAAGTCAAAACGGCGATTCCTCCTTGGCGGAGATGCCGGAGAGAGAAGCCATTTTGGATGGGGTGGGTGGGGGCCAAACCCATTGTGGTTCAAGCTTTTTCTTTTTTGTAGTGCAGTAACAAAAAAAGAAGCTATTTCCTTTGTTGTGAGCGAAACTCTTTTAGATAAACTGCATAAAATTATAAAAAAAAGATAAATAAAAAGGCTTATATTGCGAAAAAATCGTGCAAACAATTTGGTCGCCATTACAAAAGAGACGGCACACGCCTTCTCTTTCAGTGAAATAAATTGACTTCCAGCACCTCCGCCAAGGAGGAATCGCCGATTTGACTGTTTGATTTCTTGGAAACCAGAGCAAAGTGAGTGTTGCGATCTCTGTTAATAGTGTTTTCATGGTGATCTCGATGTGTTTCTTGCAAAAACTCATCCGTCTGGGTCCACCTTTAAATAGATAAACGTAAGCATAATTTGTAAACTTCGTAGTATAGTCTTTGATAGAAGTTTGAAACATATATACTATAGAAGTATAGTATTTATTGCACTAAAAGTAACGGTTTATTAGTTGCGACTAAATGAAATGGCTTGGATAAATTTGGAAAGGATGACCTGAAAAAGCTTTTTTTGTTTGTTTTGAACTCGTCAATATATTATAAATAAGGATTTTTAATACATAAATGTCCACAAAATACTTTTAGCTATACACATATTTGGATCACGCACACACGCACAGAGACATGCACACACAGACACACAGACACACAGACACACAGACACACACACACACACACACACACACACACACACACACACACACACACACACACACACACACACACACACACACACACACACACACACACACACACACACACACACACACACACACACACACACATACACACACAGACACAAACGCAGACACACATACACACACAAGCACGCGCGCGCGCACAAACACACGCGTTTTACTACTACTACTACTACTACTACTACTACTACTACTACTACTACTACTACTACTACTACTACTACTACTACTACTACTACTACTACTACTACAACAACAACAAGGGCATCGCCGAGCGGCAGCCACGCATTGTAAGTGCATCTCCGAGCAGCAGCAAGGCATTGTGACAATGCAAACCCGGCCAGAGTTATGTCCTCTCCCCCCCACCCCCCAATAAACAATCTCTCTCTCTCTCTCTCTCTCTCTCTCTCTCTCTCTCTCTCTCTCTCTCTCTCTCTCTCTCTCTCTCTCTCTCTCTCTCTCTCTCTCTCTCTCTCTCTCTCTCTTTTCATAGTTTACGACACGATTCAAAAGTAGTAGGCCGGAAACATGTCTGCCTCTCGGCAACATTGTAGTTCCGGGGGATAATTTATATACGAATGTTTTATACTGTTAGTGTCACATCCTGACACAACATTTGAAGAGCTTATGTCTTCTAGTTCACGAGATACAGCTTGGACAATAAATATATAGCGCAAAGAAGGAAATTTCGGTTTTCAAGGTCACACTTCAAGGTCAAGATCATCATGGCGATAATTTATGCTCGGATGTTTTCTACTCTAGGGTATACAGTACCACACACAATCTGAAGCGCTTCTGTCAAGTACAAATGTGGAAAATATGGCTTAAAACCCAATTTGTTGACCCCTACCACTTTCAAGGCCTACAGATCTCCCGGACCGTGACATTGACCTTGATCGGTATGCCACCATCAGAACGGGCATAAGCCAAAGTACCTACATGCCAAATTTGAAGACTCTAACACCAACGGTGTGGGAGTTATGGCCCCTTAAAGATTTTCGGTTTTCAAGGTCAAACTTCAAGGTCAAGGTCAGCACGGTGTTGATTAACGAAAGGAAGCTTCCTTTACAAGCTGTCTACCCCTCTGCCAATTTTAATCAAAATCCAAACAGTAGTTTTTAAGATAATCGATACACAGACAGACAGACACACAGACAGACAGACAGACACACACAGACACACAAACCGATCGCAATACTTCGGCCTCTGGCCGGGTAACAACAACAACAGCTACTTCTACTACTACTACTACTACTACTACTACTACTACTACTACTACTACTACTACTACTACTACTACTACTACTTTTGTTGCTGCTGCTGCTGCGGCTACAACTAATAATGAACTATACTTCCCCTGCTTATAAATCTATTCACCAGCTCCATATCACGTACTACCACTACATTTACTTCAACCCCCCCCCCCCCCCCCCACCCCTACACTCTAATCCGGCCAACAACAAGCCATTATTGAGCTGAAGACCCGACCGAACCCTTTGATCTCAAAATAATACCGCCTGCATTAGCATAACCACAATACAAAAAGCAATCCAGGAACTCATCAACAAGAGACAACGGCTAATCAGGAGAAGTAGGGGAGGGGTGTGTGTGCAAGGCATTCGACAGTGACAGGAAGACTAGAAGACGTGGGTTTGTTATTCATAGGCAACTTGTACCCACACCTAACGAATGTTTCATCATGCGAGTTTATAGAATGTCATTAGCATGTAAGGGCAAAAGATACGCGACTGAAACGCGAAGATTTCAAACGCTGTTTTCAGTGCTTAAACCTATTATTTATAAACTTTGTGATGAAATAATAATATTATAGCCCAGTGTCGCAACGCTGATGCAGCATGAAAACATCACGCCCAGCATTAACAAATGCGCCGATGGGAGACAGTTTAAGACGGTACGTGATGTTTGAGTGAAATGGTCAAATATGATGTCCTTGCATATCGTGCTGGTAACATTAAATGGTATAGGAGTGTTCAGATATGATTAATTAATAAAACCGCGCCCTAAATTTTCAACTCAGCCTTGTCATTGCATTTTACCCTCTGGCCTCTCAGAGTTAAACAACGACGTCACAGAGGTCACACATGTTATGAAAGACATTACTGTCACTATACTCACGACATCTTTAAATTGTTCTTGTTCTCGCGGAGAAACAAAAAGCTAGCATGCGCATTCGCTTATCAATTTTGTTTGTGTTTAGATTGTATTTCTGTCCAAAGCAAATGTTGAAATTTAGACCCCACTGAGTTTGTGCAATTTCGTATAAGTTGTGGAGGTTTTGCAATTTCGTATGCGTCAAGGTAGACAAGCTGTGGAGGGAACAACTTGCGTGGGACTTATAATGTCTCTCTCTCCCAACAACAGAAGCAGAGAGAGAGAGAGAGAGAGAGAGAGAGAGAGAGAGAGAGAGAGAGAGAGAGAGAGAGAGAGAGAGGGGAGGGAGAGAGAGAGAGAGAGCTAGAGAGAGAGAGAGAGAGAGAGAGAGAGAGAGAGAGAGCTAGCTGATCGATAAAGACCTCTAGCTTTGGGGGTTAATACAGCAGGATGAACATACAAAAGAAGGATTTCTAAATATCACAGGGTTATTTGAAAGAAATGTCTCTTTGGCTATTTCTTAAAGACACACTGACCCACCCACCTTTTTTTCTGGGTAGCTGTGACCGACATACAAATTCCCCCAACTTCAAATAGACGATTTTCGGAAACAAAACTAGGGGAGAGCACTTTGTAAAAGTTAGAGTTGCTTACCTCCATTACTCGGTCAAATGTCACAGCAACAATGCAACAATGGCGTCGAAGCTTGAAACCGCAGGATGCGAGTCAGCGACTTGCAAACATTTTTTAAAAAAGAAACATTAGGGGTGTCCAGAGGCCACAAACTGATAAAACTTGAAAACTGTGACGTAAAAATATGAATGACATACATTTTTAGAATGACGCACGGTGTTCTAAGTGCTGTATGTGTGCTCAAACACACGAGTCGATAGGCTACGAGAGCTGATGGCAGAGTGACCTCCCCTGTTTGACCGATTGAATTAGGCAAGATCACTCCCACACACCATGAAATTACTCCCCTTAATTATTTTCGAACAATTCCTATTGAGGCTGCTCTTTAAAATGATGTTTCGTTTTGAATTTCGGGGTATTTGTTTGGGAGTCAAACCTGGTCAAAACCAGATTTCTTACCAGCTATGCGAGGGAAAACCCGTAAACCCCATTATTTTTACACGTTATCTGGTGGGTCTTTAAGGACCTGCCACACTACATAGGATGCGATGCGATTTGACATTTGTGAGGCATGATCCATGTCAAGTTCAACTGTCTAAATGAATCTGATGAAACCCTACTGGTTTTGTTCACTAAGTTTGTTAGTACAGGAATCTGATGAAATCCTACTGGTTTTGTTCACTATGTTAGTACAGGAATCTCATGAAATCCTACTGGTTTTGTTCACTATGTTTGTTAGAACAGGAATCTGATGAAATCCTACTGGTTTTGTTCACTATGTTTGCTAGTCCCCCCCGTACAGGAATCTGATGAAATCCTACTGGTTTTGTTCACTAAGTTTGTTAGTCCCCCACGTACAGGAATCTGATGAAATCCTACTGGTTTTGTTCACTATGTTTGTTAGTCCCCCCCATACAGGAATCTGATGAAATCCTACTGGTTTTGTTCACTATGTTTGCTAGTCCCCCCCCGTACAGGAATCTGATGAAATCCTACTGGTTTTGTTCACTATGTTTGTTAGTACAGGAATCTGATGAAATCCTACTGGTTTTGTTCACTATGTTTGTTAGTACAGGAATCTGATGAAATCCTACTGGTTTTGTTCACTATGTTTGTTAGTACAGGAATCTGATGAAATCCTACTGGTTTTGTTCACTATGTTTGTTAGTACAGGAATCTGATGAAATCCTACTGGTTTTGTTCACTATGTTTGTTAGTACAGGAATCTGATGAAATCCTACTGGTTTTGTTCACTATGTTTGTAGTCCCCCTATGTTTGCTAGTCCCCCCCCGTACAGGAATCTGATGAAATCCTACTGGTTTTGTTCACTATGTTTGTTAGTACAGGAATCTGATGAAATCCTACTGGTTTTGTTCACTATGTTTGTTAGTACAGGAATCTGATGAAATCCTACTGGTTTTGTTCACTATGTTTGTTAGTACAGGAATCTGATGAAATCCTACTGGTTTTGTTCACTATGTTTGTTAGTACAGGAATCTGATGAAATCCTACTGGTTTTGTTCACTATGTTTGTTAGTACAGGAATCTGATGAAATCCTACTGGTTTTGTTCACTATGTTTGTTAGTACAGGAATCTGATGAAATCCTACTGGTTTTGTTCACTATGTTTGTTAGTACAGGAATCTGATGAAATCCTTCTGGTTTTGTTCACTATGTTTGTTAGTACAGGAATCTGATGAAATCCTACTGGTTTTGTTCACTATGTTTGTTAGTACAGGAATCTGATGAAATCCTTCTGGTTTTGTTCACTATGTTTGTTAGTACAGGAATCTGATGAAATCCTACTGGTTTTGTTCACTATGTTTGTTAGTACAGGAATCTGATGAAATCCTACTGGTTTTGTTCACTATGTTTGTTAGTCCCCCCCGTACAGGAATCTGATGAAATCCTACTGGTTTTGTTCACTATGTTTGTTAGTCCCCCGTACAGGAATCTGATGGAATCCTACTGGTTTTGTTCACTATGTTTGTTAGTACAGGAATCTGATGAAATCCTACTGGTTTTGTTCACTATGTTTGTTAGTACAGGAATCTGATGAAATCCTTCTGGTTTTGTTCACTATGTTTGTTAGTACAGGAATCTGATGAAATCCTACTGGTTTTGTTCACTATGTTTGTTCCCCCCCGTACAGGAATCTGATGAAATCCTACTGGTTTTGTTCACTATGTTTGTTAGTACAGGAATCTGATGAAATCCTACTGGTTTTGTTCACTATGTTTGTTAGTACAGGAATCTGATGAAATCCTACTGGTTTTGTTCACTATGTTTGTAGTCCCCCCCGTACAGGAATCTGATGAAATCCTACTGGTTTTGTTCACTATGTTTGTTAGTACAGGAATCTGATGAAATCCTACTGGTTTTGTTCACTATGTTTGTTAGTACAGGAATCTGATGGAATCCTACTGGTTTTGTTCACTATGTTTGTTAGTACAGGAATCTGATGAAATCCTACTGGTTTTGTTCACTATGTTTGTTAGTACAGGAATCTGATGAAATCCTACTGGTTTTGTTCACTATGTTTGTTAGTCCCCCTCGTACAGGAATCTGATGAAATCCTACTGGTTTTGTTCACTATGTTTGTTAGTTAGTACAGGAATCTGATGAAATCCTACTGGTTTTGTTCACTATGTTTGTTAGTCCCCCCCGTACAGGAATCTGATGGAATCCTACTGGTTTTGTTCACTATGTTTGTTAGTCCCCCCCGTACAGGAATCTGATGAAATCCTACTGGTTTTGTTCACTATGTTTGTAGTCCCCCGTACAGGAATCTGATGGAATCCTACTGGTTTTGTTCACTATGTTTGTTAGTACAGGAATCTGATGAAATCCTACTGGTTTTGTTCACTATGTTTGTTAGTACAGGAATCTGATGAAATCCTACTGGTTTTGTTCACTATGTTTGTTAGTACAGGAATCTGATGAAATCCTACTGGTTTTGTTCACTATGTTTGTTAGTACAGGAATCTGATGAAATCCTACTGGTTTTGTTCACTATGTTTGTTAGTACAGGAATCTGATGAAATCCTACTGGTTTTGTTCACTATGTTTGTTAGTACAGGAATCTGATGGAATCCTACTGGTTTTGTTCACTATGTTTGTAGTCCCCCGTACAGGAATCTGATGGAATCCTACTGGTTTTGTTCACTATGTTT
>CM065680.1:67268938-67271438 GCA_017654935.2 Phymorhynchus buccinoides
TTTTCCCCTCTTCTCTCTTTTCTCTCTTCTCTCTCTCTCTCTCTCTCTCTCTCTCTCTCTCTCTCTCTCTCTCTCTCTCTCTCTCTCTCTCTCTCTCTCTCTCTCTCTCTCTCTCTCTCTCTCTCTCTCTCTCTCTCTCTGCGCGTGTTCATCTGAATTTACCTGATATTAATTTTAAAATCGAAAATAGAACAGCATTCCTATACCGTTTTTCCCCCTCTTTGTTTTTATTGTTTTTTTGTTAGGTAAAAGACCTTTTTAGATCCTTCGTGTTTGTGAACCTCTTTGTTTGTTTATGTACTTGCCATAAAAATAAAGCTTACCACACACACAAGCAAAACACGGGTCTAAAAAGAAATCACCGGAGCCAGCCAAAAAGGATTTGATTCTGGTGCACATCACGATTGAAAGAATGATGTAGGAATTGGTGTGACTGTAAAATAGAACTGAGCTGGGTTTCTTTGAGGTTGTTAAACATTGGTGAAATTCTTCGATGTTGAAATGACCTTGTAGTAATTATTTTTTTTAATTTGCGTCTGGTTCTTTATTTTCTTGCCTTGTTTGACAATCCACTGCTCTTTTGACTTTATTTGTTTTGATTTTCTTTTCCGTTTTTTTATGGTTTGTTAATGTTATTTTTGGTGATTTTTGTTTGTGGCTCAAGCCACAAACCTATAACTCACTTTGTCGGTCGGTCGGTCGGTCTGTCTGTCGGTCGGTCCAAAAATTGTCGCACATTTTGACAAAATGTCGCACTTCAAATCGAGGCTACACTTCAAATTGAGGCCGCTCTTTAACATGATGTATTTTAAAAGCGTACAAAATAATAAACATACGTAATACAGACACTACAACAGACACGACGAGTATGCGGTGCTTCTTTTGATGAGTATAAGTAGGATACATAGTTTTAAATGTTTTCCAAAAGATATAAAAAGTTACGAAATGGTGCAGAGATAACATTCTGGTTTACAGATTAAAATTATTGAAAAGCCAGGGGAGGTGACTCATGGTTGGAGTGGTAAAAATAGAGCGCGTGCCACAAACTATTGCGATTTCGCGCTTGTTTTAGATATTTCTTTCTTTTTAATCTTTCATTCAGTATACTTTTGTTTCGTTTCTTTGGATGGTTTCGTTTTGCTTTCATTTCTGTTTAATATTCTCCAATCCCTCCTCTCATCTTAACAAAATGAATGTTCATGAGTTGCTTAGAAAATCTTTGTGTGCAAAATTTTTTTCTCCCATTTTTCTTTCTGCACGGATTCTCATCTCCTTTTCCTGGCTGTTGAAATGTTACAGTTTAATTAAATTCAATAGCCTTTTATTCCTTCACTATCGCGTTACATGATACAGTCGGAAAACGCGAGACAGGGCAACAAGAAGAGATGCTGTTACAGTTTGTACAGTTTGGATGTAATGGAAAATTGGTAATGGATCTGATTTTCAGAGGTTTTGTGTCTATACGTATGTAAGAGCCTGCTGTACATAATAGCAGATAACTACTTACTCAACAACAAAAACAGCAAGAAATTATTTTCGCTATAATTTACAGCATCTTGTTCTACTTTTACAAACACAACTATTTTAACCCTTTCGCCGTCAGTCATTTTTCAGCCCCCAAATACTATTAAACTTACCTGGGTAGAAAAGAAAATCTGCAATATTGCACATTCCACTGTGACATGTATAACATTAGGGCTATCCTTACCTCCCCAAATTATGAAAACAGGGTCTTCAGATAACAGACCCTGATTTCATACTTTTTAGTGACATGGGTGTTACCACTGTGGTGCAAAAATGCGACATTGGCGGTGAAAGGGTTAATCGAAGCAACGAGTACACAACCTGCAGTAAATATACTCTTTGTAAACAAATAACAAATATGGCGTGTCAAAAAAGCAAGTTGCATGAAATAATTATTGTCCCGCTTTCCTTTCAGTATAATCTGTTAAAGAAAAGTTTAGAATAAAAAGTTTGCAAAATATGATTTGGTAGAACGTTCATGCAACCTTTATCTGTTTCGTTTAATTGTGTTATATCACGCAATAGCAAATTGTATGGGTGCTTTTGCTTTCAGGATGTCCTGAAGTTCATGAATGTTTTTGTCCAGGTTGTCCTGAAGTTCATTTTTTTTTTATTGCTTGGAGCCGGCATCACCAGATTATGAGAATTTGAGAAGATGCATTTTGCTGGTTATAGAGGTCATGAAGTTTAACCAGAAGTGAAACCAGAAGTGCAACAAGAGCCTGTTAGTTACATTGGAAACTGTTGATTCCCTTCAGCTTCCAGGGGGCATTGTCCCCCGGAACCCCCAGGAGGGGGCGTTGTCCCTGCACTCCGCCGGGGCCTGGGCGGCCCCTGGGCACTATGTGTATTTTCCGCCTTCCAAACTGTAATTTGTGCATCACCAGAATCTATGAACTTATTGCAATTATTTGTCCAATAAATTGAGTTTCCCCTTAATTGCTTATTTTTTGCCCACTCTTTCATGTGCGTGGGT
>CM065680.1:67273938-67276438 GCA_017654935.2 Phymorhynchus buccinoides
AGAGAGATATATAGAGAGAGATATATATATATAGAGAGAGAGAGAGAGAGAGAGAGAGAGAGAGAGAGAGAGAGAGAGTTTCTCTGTTGGCGCAAACACTAACACTTAAAACATCTTTTAGAAGGCAATTCTGAATGAGTAGGATGTGTCCCCTCAATGATTTCGGTCGCGGATGGGGAAAAACAGATTTGATGTCTTTCAGAAGGCAAGTGTGAATGAGAGGATGTGTCCCCTCAATGATTTCGGTCGCGGATGGGGAAAAACAGATTTGATGTCTTTCACCAAGTGCGAAAGAGGAAGTTCAGATATAATACACTAATTATGCGAGAAACAATTAATTGATTTTATTTCATGAAATTGATTGGTCAATCTGATGCATGAATTACAAATGATTATAGCTTAAGCTAAAAAAAACCTTTCAGTGTCAGAACTACCTGAAAAGATTGCAGACACATCACACATTCAAACAATCAACTATTTTGTTACCCTTCTCTCTTCCATCTCCTTTTAATTCCTCCTTGAGTCTATTTTTGAAAAAAGAAGAAGATAACACTGCCAACTGTTTTTGTGATTTCCCTGTCCATCTTGGGAAAACATAATTTTGTTCAACAAAACATAACAACGTTTGCTTTTCTTCTTGTTCTTCTTCTTCGATCGTTCAGACAGTTTCCTGTCAATTATGAGCACAGATGCGTCATGCTGCCATTATGCGCCTAACGAAGAAATAGTTAGGCCCAGCAAGTCCGACTTCGGCTGGAGGAAATCTTTTTGAAAGTGTTTCTTGAAAAAAACCCAGGCAAGAGAATGGACCGGAAAGGCAGAAAGATAGGGGAAGACGGGGTAAAAAGCGCATGGGCGGGTAAGAAGCCCACCCCAATTATCTCATGAAATAAAGAAAATTTCCAGTCAAATTTGCCCAACTGAGACGAATGCTATACATTAACGCTCGTTTCATGGGCAAAATTGACTGAAAGTTGGCCTCATTTCATGAGATAATTGGGGTGGGCTTCTTACCCGCCCATGCGCTTTTTTTTTGTTCTTCCTTTTTTTAGATGACGGCAAAGCAAAGGGATAAAGGCAGAGTCAAAGAGAGTGACAGATTAGAAGAAAAAAAAGCAAGAAAATTCCAGAAGGTGGGGGAACTATTTAGACAAAAAAGATTAAGACAAAATTAAACGATGGGGGTTAGAGTTCATCCGTTGACGTTATTAGTAGGCCTACATTGCTTAAAAAATAATGTTATCCGATCTGTTCTTTTAATTAGTGTTTTTGTGTTTTGCTTTTTTTCTTATGGATCAAAGTCATAAATACAGGCCCGCCTAAAAAGAAAGAAAGAAAGAAGAAAAAAAGAAGAAGGAAAATACAGAGAAGAATGAAAAACAAACATAGAGAAAAAAGATTAAGACAAAATTAAAGATGGGGGTAGTGTAGGGTTTAAAAAAAATTCTTTGAATTTTGTAATGTGGTCTAACGTTAGTCTATTATGTTGTGCACACATTACAATCGTGTTCTTCTGTTCATTTCTGAACTATCTTCAGGTTATAATGAATTGTAAGATATTTGATATAAAGAGTACATTAATTGCAGCTTAGTCCTTCTTATACCCGAAAATCATGTTATTCTCTAGTCCTACACTCTTCTAAGTTAACCTAATTTGTGTACACTATTACGAAATTTCTACGGAATAATGATATTGTCGACACTTTTGATTGTGTGAATGAGGAGGATTGATTTAAGTAAGGATGTAGATACAGGAGGTTTAGGGGTGGGTGGGGGGTGGGAGAGAGTGAATGGAAAGGAAAAACTAACATGTAAAAAGCCCAGAAAGACACAATACGAACTACCTTTAAAGGAAGGGAAGGTGTGTGTGTGTGTGTGTGTGTGTGTGTGGTGTGGTGGGTGGGGGTGGGGGGGGGGGGGGTGTTGGAGTAGAGAGGGTGAACAAGAACAAAAATACTGCGTGAAAAGTTCAGAGGGATTAAAATACATACATGAAGGCCATAAACCTCCCGTAGAAGGTTTTTTTTTTTTTAATGAACTGTCCATTCCCGACAGATTTACGACTTTGCTTATCAAATTATCAGTATTAAACAAAATATTTCTTTGCATCCGTCAAAAACTAGGAGACAGTGATCTTATCTTCTTTTCTGTGTCCAGTTTTCTTCTTGTTTTTCTATGCATGTTTAAATTTTTTTTTTAAAAATTAGACTGACATATATTGAATTTCATGGAGAGTTACGGTAGTCCGTAAATATTCTTTTTACAGTTTGGAAGAAATAATGTAAAAATTTGCGTCGATTAGGTTATATCCATGCCAATACTGAAAGCGTGTTAATAATAAAATTATAGTTAAAAACTAACTGTATTTACAGTTTTTTTCATTTGGAAGAATTTCTATACCCGTTATTAACGGATGTTCATAAATAATAGCAGTCAGACCACCACAGAAGGCCCATGTTTGGTAGCTCCTGTTATATCGTGTCCATAAAACAATCCCTGA
>CM065680.1:67278938-67283938 GCA_017654935.2 Phymorhynchus buccinoides
GATCTGGTCGCCCATTAGTTTTCTTTATACTCTTTAGCTCCATTTTATTATTTCTCTTTGTCTAACCCTTGTTGTTGCGTTTATGTCTACCCGCTCCCCCCCCCCCCCCCCCCCCCCCCTATTACCATCCCCATCTTTTTATTTAGCTATGTCTTTCATTTCCTTTCTTTCTTTCTTTCCTTCCTCGATTCTTTCCTCCCTTCTTTCTTTCCAATCTTCCTTCATTCCCTTCTTTTCTTTTTTTAAAATTAAATTTTATTTATTCTTTCGTTCCCTTTTCGCCGTTTTTTTAAATTCCCTTCCTTCTTCCATTTTCTGTCTTTCCTTTCTTCCATTCTTCTTTGTGTAATTTCCTCTTTCAGGCGTCATTCAATCGTCTGAGCGGACTTCCCCGCTAGCGTACATTGTCTTTCACAGTGTCTGGAATCTCCTTCCTTTTACTTTCATCATCAAAGGCATAGGCCTATGGCATTGCATTTGTTAAAAAAATATTTGCACGATTTTTAGTGGTATAATGAGGCATTTTCCTCATAGAATAAATTCTATGCACATAAAATAAATTGTGTGCGCATAGAATTCATTCTGTGCACACAATTTATTCTGTGGGACTCAGAATTCAGTCCGCGTGCACATAATTCATTCTGAAGTGCACGGAATTCATTCTGTGTACATAATTTATTCTGTGGGACTCAGAATTCATTCTGTGCATAGAATTTATTCTGTGCACAGAATTTATTCTATAGGACACAGAATTCATTCTATGGAGAACGAGGCTCATTTGCATACCAAGTATAAATAGCAGTGGCTTTTTACCCTCTAGTGGGAAAAATATTCAGGCTGTTTTCCCTCTGCCCCCCCCCCCCCCCTCTCTCTCTCTCTCTCTCTCTCTCTCTCTCTCTCTCTCTCTCTCTCTCTCTCTCTCTCTCTCTCTCTCTCTCTCCCTCCCGCCTCTCTTTCTGTCTCTCAGTTTCAGTTTCAGTTTCAGTTTATCCCTATCTCTTTCTATCTCTCTGTGCCTATGTCTCTCTTTGTGTCTCTCTCATTAGCTTTCTCTTTCTTTCTCTGTCTCTGTGTTTCTCTGTCTCTGTCTTTCTCTCTGTATGTATTCCTCTCTCTGTCTCTCCCTGTCTTTCTCTCTTTTTCTTTGTTTCTGTCTCCTTTTCTGTCTCTCACTCTCTCTGTCTCTCTCATTATTCCTCTATCTGTCTATCTCTTTGTTTTTTCTTTGTCTTTCTCTCACTGTGTGACTCTGTACCCCCCCCCCCCTCTCTCTCTTTCTCACTGTATGTGTGTCTGTATCTATCTCTTTCTCTCTGTGTGTGCCTCTGTCTCGCTTTGTGTCTCAGTCTCTGTCTCTGTCTCTCTCTCTCATTGTGTCTGTCTGTCTCCCTTTTTGTGTGTGTCTCTCTCCTTCTTTGTCTCTTTCTTCCTCTGTGTGTCTCTATCTCTGTCTCTCTATGTCCCTGTCCCTCTGTATCTATCTCTTTCTCTCTCTATGTGCCTCAGTATCTCTCTCTCTCTCTCTCTCTCTCTCTCTCTCTCTCTCTCTCTCTCTCTCTCTCTCTCTCTCTCTCTCTCTCTCTCTCTCTCTCTCTCTCTCTCTCTCTCTCTCAAAAAAAACATTTTTGATATGTATATTTTTTTGGTCTTACATGTACCCTTCCTCTTTCTCTTTCATTCTCTTTATCTATACTCTTTTGTCTGTCTGTCTGTCTGCCTACCTGTCTGTCTCTTTTCTCCTCTCTCTCTCTCTCTCTCTCTCTCGGTCTCTCTCTCTCTCTCTCTCTCTCTCTGTCTCTCTGTCTCTCTCTCTCTCTCTCTCTCTCTGTTTTTGCTCCTTCCATCTCTCTCTCCTTCCTTTACTCCTTCTCCCTCTGCTTTTCGTTTATGTCTTTGCTGTCTCGCTCTACTATTTATTTCTCTACCCTCCTCCTCTCATTCCTTTCCTCTTTCCCCCCCTCCCCCTCCTATTCTTCTTATCTTTCTTTTCTTTTCTTCATTTTTTTGTTTTGTTCCTAGATGCTCACTTATTTTCAGTCCCTCCACATTCCATTTGTTAAGTATTTACGTATAATGCTGAATTTATTATGTGTCTTTTTATATTGATAATGTGCCTGCTTATGATGATAATGTGTGTTCGTTTTCTTTGCTTTGCATGCCTTTCTTGTTTATTGAATTCTTTGCTTTTGATTTTCTTTTCCTTTCTCTTTTTTTTTCTCTCTTGAGGACTGGATGAAAAAAAGTATTTATACTTACTCTATTATTCTCAGAAAATAAGAGTTATTCATTCATTCATTCTCTCTGTCTCTCTCATTCTTTGTATCTGTCTCTCATTGTCTTTCTCTCTCTTTCTCTGTCTCTGTCTCCATCTTGGACTCTCTCACTGTCTCTATTTGTATGCCTCACTCTCTCTGTCTCTCTGACTCTCTTTGTCTTTCTCTCATACAGCTGTGCAGACAGAGACAGAGACAGAGAGACATACAGAGATAGAGACAGAGATACACAGAGAGAAAGGCAGAGAGAGACAAACAGAGACACAAAGAGAGAAAGATATAGACAGAGAGAGACATAGACTGAGACACCCACAGAGATATAGAGAAACAGAGATAGAGAGTGAGACATGCAAAGAGAGACAGAGAAAGAGTCCAACATGTAGACAGAGACAGAGAGAAAGAAAGACAGTGAGAGACAGAGAGACATGGACATATAGGGAGACAGAGACACATAGAGAAAGAAAGACAGAGAGAGAGACAGAGACAAAGAAGAACAAAGAGAGACAGAGACAGAAAGACATACAGACAGAAAGAGAGAGAAAGATAGACAGAGAGACTGATACACAGAGACATAAAGACACGAACGAGAGAGAGAGAGAGAGAGAGAGAGAGAGAGAGAGAGAGAGAGAGAGAGAGAGAGAGAGAGAGAGAGAGAGAGAGAGAGAGTCAAAACAAAGAGAAAGGCAAAGAAAAAACAAAGAGAGAGACAATATAGAGAGACAATGAGAGAGACAGAATGGGAGACAGAGAGAGAGAGACAGTGAGAGAAGGAGAGGGAGACATAGAGAGACAGAGACACAGACAGAAAGACAGAAACAGAGATTGTTGTGTTCCCCTTTTTTTTGTGTCCTTACATTGAAAACGGACTTACAGTCTGAAACGTCTGTGGGTTTTTTCTTCTTTCTATTAAAGGACCTTTTTCCTACCCGAAAGCTTGATTTGTTGTTCCTGTGCGCAAAGGTTCTAGTGGTCACAAATTACTTTCAAGAGATTGAACAGAGAGACAGAAAGAGACCGAGACACAGAGAGATAAAGAGAAAGCCAAAAAGAGAGATACAAAGAGAGACAGAGGCACACAGAGAAAGAGATACAGAGAGAGAGAGAGAGACAGATAGAGATAGATAGATAGATAGATAGATAGATAGATAGATAGACAGACAGAAAAAAAGATAGACACAGACAGAGTGTAAGAGAAAATAGCCTGAGGAATAACCTGAGTTTTATTTTCCCACTAGAGGATAAATAGCCATTGCCATTTTTACTTCATATGCAAATGAGCCTCGTGAATTCTGAGTAACACAGAATAAATTATGTGCACAGAATGAATTATGTGTACTTCAGAATGAATTCTGTGCATACGGAATGAATTCTGAGTCCCACAGAATAAATTGTGTGCACATAATGAATTCTATGCGCATACAATTTTATTTTATGTGCCTAAAATTTCTTCTATGAAGAAAATACCTCATTCTACCACTAAAAATCGTGGAAATAATTTTTTGACAAATGGAATGCCATAATAGGCCGAGGCCGTACAACCTCTAAACTGCCAATCTTTCCTCAGCTGTGATAGACGTCCAAGTAAAGGTTTTGTTGCCCAATGTTTTGTCGGGGATCATCAGTGCGAGGTGCCCCCGTCTCTATTATGTCCCCGGCTCTATGTTTCCCCTTCATTGTTAGACATTCGGAACTTTACTGGTGTTGCACTGCCTCCGGGCATTGCCTCCAGGATCGTTCCCACCATCTTTACATTCTACTAGTGTCCCATATTATGTGTCTGTTCCAGACCGGAGGACGTTAAACAGATTTCTGTTCTCCCCTTCATTGTGCCCCCGTCTCGCTGTGTCCCCATCTCAGCTGTGTGTCCCCGTCTCTATTAAAGGTTTTGTATGTGTCCCCATCTTTTGTCGTCTCTATGTGTCCCCATCTCTATTATGTGTCGTCTGTATGTGTCCCCATCTCTATTATGTCTCGTCTTATGTGTCCCCATCTCTATTATGTCGTCGTCTGTATGTGTCCCCATCTCTATTATGTCGTCTGTATGTGTCCCCATCTCTATTATGTCGTCGTCTGTATGTGTCCCCATCTCTATTATGTCGTCGTCTGTATGTGTCCCCATCTCTATTATGTCGTCGTCTGTATGTGTCCCCATCTCTATTATGTCGTCGTCTGTATGTGTCCCCATCTCTATTATGTCGTCGTCTGTATGTGTCCCCATCTCTATTATGTCGTCGTCTGTATGTGTCCCCATCTCTATTATGTCGTCGTCTGTATGTGTCCCCATCTCTAATATGTCGTCGTCTGTATGTGTCCCCATCTCTAATATGTCGTCGTCTGTATGTGTCCCCATCTCTATTATGTCGTCGTCTGTATGTGTCCCCATCTCTATATGTCCCCGTCTGTATGTGTCCCCATCTCTATTATGTCGTCGTCTGTATGTGTCCCCATCTCTATTATGTCGTCGTCTGTATGTGTCCCCATCTCTATTATGTCGTCGTCTGTATGTGTCCCCATCTCTATTATGTCGTCGTCTGTATGTGTCCCCATCTCTATTATGTCGTCGTCTGTATGTGTCCCCATCTCTATTATGTCGTCGTCTGTATGTGTCCCCATCTCTATTATGTCGTCGTCTGTATGTGTCCCCATCTCTATTATGTCGTCGTCTGTATGTGTCCCCATCTCTATTATGTCGTCTGTATGTGTCCCCATCTCTATTATGTCCACGTC
>CM065680.1:67288938-67293938 GCA_017654935.2 Phymorhynchus buccinoides
TGTTTCGTTTTCAATTTGGGGATCAATTCTGATCGCTTCTCGGCCTTTTGGCTAAGACAGTGATTCAGGAACATAAATTTTTGTTTATACCCTGGTTTGTTTGTTCAGCCCGTCGTACATGGCGAAAGCCGATACGCGACGTTAAACAGAACTTCCATCCAATTTGGGGGCATTTGTATGGGAGTAAAACTTGGTCAAAACAAGATTTCGTACCAGCTATAAGAGGGAAAACACGTGAAACCCGTGATTTTGACACGTGATCTGGTGGATCTCTAAGATTTCGTACCAGCTATAACCATGATTTTGACACGTAACATGGTGGGTCTTTAAAATGTGTGTCGTTTTATGCATTTGAGATTATTGCATTTTTCTTTATTTCGAGCATGCACTTAGTTTGGATTTTGTCTGTGAGTTTATTGGAAGGGTTTCTTTTCCATTTAAAAGCTAAAAAAAGAAAGAAAAATAAAGAAAGGGAAACGACACTGTTGCATTGTTCTATATTTCAAGCAATTAGTTTTGTTTCTGTTTTGTGTCTTCAGTTTTGGAAGGGTTTCTGTGTTATTTAAGCTACAACAACTTTTAAAAAACTGAAACAGACTGCAACGTCACTGGAACATACAACAAACAAACAACTACACGACAAGTGTAAAGTGACGTTATTTTATTCACAAGAGACAAAACAAAACTACTGGATATTTCGGCGAATGCGCCTTTATCAACATAGACAAACAATTAAACAGCAAACAGCAAATATAGCAAAAGGAGCAAAAAGCAGGCAACAAAAGGAACAAAAAATCAGTTTGACCTTTATTTCCAACTTCTGCCATTTATGATTGCGTACTCGCTGTCCCCCCAACCTCTCTCATCTTAAAACATTTTTTTCTTTCTTTTTTCCTGATTTGTGTTAACAAATGCATGCCTTGCTCTTTGGTCTCAACTTGGTTGTATCATTTACGCACTGGACTGTAGAGGGGAAGTATTGTTTTTTGATCTTGTTGATTTGTTGCTCTTTTTGTTGCCTGCTTTTGGCTCCTTTTGCTATATTTTGCTGTTTGCTGTTTTCTTGTTTGTCTGTGTTGATAAAGGCGCATTCGCCGAAATATCCAGTAGTTTTGTTTTGTCTCTTGTGAATAGAATAACGTTAGATTACATTTGTAGTGTAGTTGTTTTGTTCGTTGCATGAAACAAATAAAGATTGGAAATGCTTAATTTTGTTGTGAGATGTGTGTCATTGAAATATTTCATACATTTTATATGAAATGTCGGCTAACCTGCAGCTTAGACATTCCCCATCAAGTTTTGGCATTGAAAACGTTTACTTAGAAGCAATATTCTGCAGTTCTCGGGGAAGGGGTAGGGCTACGATCAGCCTAGGGTTATAGTCATGAAACTGAAAGAAGCAGACTTTGACACTGACAGGCGTAAACATGAGGTGGATGTCTAAACTATGGAAATATAGTGAAATGGGCAACTCTCTGTTAATTAACTCCCTCCACCAAATATGGAAATATAGCTAAACCTTGACGTATGACGTGTAATCAATAGTTTGTTGATATTGAAGCAGATCTACGGGTCATTACAAATGAGAGAAAAAAGTATAATGTAATCTGGGTATGCTATGTTTCTTAACTAGCTGGCCCTCACGCGGTGGAAATCCCCGTTTATGTGAGAGGGTGGGATGGGGTGGAACGGGGAGGGAGGGAGGAATGTACACAATAGTCCTAGGTACTGTAACTAGCAAAACGAATGAATGGTTGAAGGTAAGAAATTGTGTAAATATGATGGACTTTCAAAAAACATTGATAAAGAAATGAATAGATAAACCAATATAATGAAATCAAAATGAACGATCCCTGTATTCCAAAGTCGAGCCTCATGAAGACCAAAGTTTAGAGGATGGCTGGTAACATAAATCTTAACCGTTCGCAAACTTTATCAAGATATGTTCCCAACTTTACGGGAATTCCAGTGATCTAACTATGTTTTATTTGTATATCCATCCTTGCGTGATTTATGATAGATAAACAGAAATAAAAATGATGGATTATTACCAACATAAAATGACGATAAAAGCACTATCCAAGTCCAAAACTTTATTGGAATAATTTGTAATACAAACTTAATTATTCACCAAAAAAACCTCGGAATCTGTTTACTACTAATAACTTACTTGTCTTAGAAAAAACCCTGAAACAGACTGCAACGTCACTGGAACCTACAACAGATAAACAACTACACAAGTGCAAAGTGACTATATTTTATTTACAAGAGACAAAACAAAACTTGTCTTAGTATACTTGTTTATACACAGACAGACAGACTGACAGACAGGGAGACAAACAGACAGACATATATAGCACACAGAAAGAGGGTTATTCTAGAATGAAATTGCTGTGGTCGTATGCTGAGGTTACGTGGAAATGGGCAATAATGATGCCATTCTTCTTGCCACAGCTGATGATTCTGCTGGTCTGATAATGGGGTTCAATGATCAACGTATCGTGTTGTCATTGCATTCGATCGTTATCATGGCAGTGTGTGTTACTTCAGGTTGCTGCGTATAGTCGTCTACTGTAAGTAGTAGTAGTAGTAGTAGTACTAGTAGTAGTAGTAGTAGTAGTAGTAGTAGTAGTAGTACTACTACTACTACTACTAGTAGTAAGTAGTAGTAGTAGTAGTAGTAGTAGTAGTAGTAGTAGTAGTAGTAGTAGTAGTAGTAGTAGTAGCTGCAGCAGCAGCAGTAGTAGTAGTAGTAGTAGTAGTAGTAGTAGTAGTAGTAGTAGTAGTGTGTGTGCTTCAATTTGAATCCATGTATTTCATGACAAAAACAAAACAAAAGTCTTCCCCCTTTACCCTCAACTCTGTCTTTTTACTTTCACTGTCTCATTTATTCATGATTTCTACTCACACTACCTAACCTCAATTAACCCTCTCTTTTCATTCTGAGCTCTATTCAGTGTTTTGTTGTCATCTTGCTTTTAAACTCTGTCTCTCTCCCCACTAACCCCCAGTCTGACGAAAGCTCTACGAGCGGAAAGCTTGCTTCTTCCCTTTCTCTACCGTGATCACCAAACTCAAACCCTGGTGAGTTTTCCCCATTCTACCATTTTTCTTCAAGTCTTCAATAAGTTCATGTCACGCCGTCTCAGTAGACATTACAGTGACTTAAGTGGTTGCGCAATGCGGAAAATAAAATATTAAGAAAACTAATTGGGGGCAAAGTGTGTGTGGAAAAAAACAAAACAAATTAAAGTGTGTGTATGTGTGTGTGGAGGGGTGGTGGACCATAGACCTTTGTTCACAGTATCCAGGCAAGACCAATCCGGCTACCGTAGCGGTCCCCGGGGCCAAACCCCGACCGGCAAAGCTCCTGCCCTTCATTTACCGCTACTACTTTTGTCCCATACAACTGATTGCAACCACCAGGATCACAATCTGCCCTTAACATAATATAATAATGGAAACTTGTGTTCTTATAAACTGACCAATGTTTAATTTTTTGTATAATTAAAAAACAAACAGTGTTTCTTGTGCTTGACCATCTAGAATTCCTTGTGACTGATGAACTTACCACAAAGACCAGCGATGAGCTAGCCCGAAAGGAATAATCGGTTTTTTGTTTTTGTAGGGCGCATATTTATATATTTTGACCGTATTCTTAATGTGTTCGTGTGGCGAATATTTATGTTTGTTGAGAGTAAGTTCATGTTTTAAAAGGATACTTTATGCTATACCATTAAATCTGCATTGAGTGCTTCTGCTTGATTATTCGCAGGACTGTGCTTAGAGGCTGAAGTTGATGCCATCAAGGCTAGTTATGAGCGACCCTGAACGGGAGGTTTCGGTTTGGTTTGTAGGCAATATAAATAATTCCCTTAGTAGGGGAAGACGGGGTAAAAAGCGCATGGGCGGGTAAGAAGCCCACCCCAATTATCTCATGAAATGAAGCAAATTTCAGTCTCATTTTGCTCATGAGACGAGCGTTAATGTCTAGCATTCGTCTCATGTCTCATGGCAAATTTGACTGAAATTTGCTTCATTTCATGAGATAATTGGGGTGGGCTTCTTACCCGCCCATGCGCTTTTTACCCCGTCTTCCCCTACACAATGTTGTTTGGAGTGACTATAACAAAAGAACAAGCAACAACCGTATAAAGAGCTTCTTCTGCTTAAAGACACACTGACTTGGTCCCTTGGGTTTTCCTAGGTAGCTGTGACCCACATACAAATGTCCCCAACTTCAAATTGAGGCTGCTCTTTAAAATGATGTTTCGTTTTCAATTTGGGGACATTGGTATGGGAGTCAAACCTTGTCAAAACAAGATTTCGTACCAGATATAAGGGAAAACACGTGAAACCCATGATTTTGACACGTGACCTGGTGGGTCTTTAAGTTCAGTTAAGATGTAATGTTTACAGCCCTGTTGACAAGTAAGGCCACGTCAGGGCTGTCACCGCGTTAACATCTCTGACCACGTGATGCTTCTTCTGCTTGGTTGCATCGTAGAACGATGCTTTATTAATGACGGTAATGCCTTTAAGGTTAGATCTGAACGCCTCTTAATGGAGATGTCAGAAACCGAAGAAGAACATATAAAAAAGAAGAAGAAGAAAAGGATCAAAGCGGGCCTACAGGCTATGTAAGGAGTGTGTTGGTTCAGTCTAATTAATATCTTCACATCATACATGAGTGCAAAGAAATCAGGGAAATCACCGGCTTCTTTGAAGACCCATTGATGACTGTCATTGTCAAGTAAGAAAGAATATAGTGTAACCAGGGAAATCAGGGAAATCACCGGCTTCTTTGAAGACCCATTGATGACTGTCATTGTCAAGTGAGAAAGAATATGGTGTAACCAGGGAAATCAGGGAAATCACTGGCTTCTTTGAAGACCCATTGATGACTGTCATTGTCAAGTAAAAAAGAATATGGTGTAACCAGGGAAATCAGGGAAATCACCGGCTTCTTTGAAGACCCACTGATGACTGTCATCAAGTAA
>CM065680.1:67306438-67308938 GCA_017654935.2 Phymorhynchus buccinoides
AATGGCGTCGAAGCTTGTAGAAGCCGCAGAATCTGAGAATGACAGTCGATCAGCGACTACTTGCGAAATTTCTTTTTTTTAGAAAGATAAGGGGTGGCCAGTTGCTACAAAGTGATAGAACTTGCAAACTGTGACGTAAAATATAAATTACATCAAATTTAGAATGACGCACTGCGTTCTACATGCTGTGTGTCTCCTCAAACACTCGAAGCGAGGGCTACTGAAAGTAGAGTAACTTTCCCTGTTTGACCGATTGAATTAGGCGAGATCACTCCCACACACCATGACATTATTCTCCTTAATTATTTCCGAACAATTCCTATTGACTTTTTCACAAATACCCCACATTATGCACGTATGTATGAACCCGCCCGACACATACACATCTATCTGTGTGCATGCGCATAACCATGATATGCGCGTTTATGCCCCCACATAACCATAAACCTATGGTGGTTGAGCATATAACATAGTATAGCCCAGCGTATGTTTGTGTGTATATGCATGTGTGTGTGTGGGGGTGGGGGGGGGTGGGGGTGTTGTGTGTGTCAGTGTCTGTGTCTGTGTGTGGGGGTGAACGTGGGTGCATAAGTGTGATAAAGAGCGACTTAGTGGGATTTGTTTCACGCCAGGGGGCATGACGCTCGAGAGGGGCTTATCACGCTATATTCTTAGTTGGGCGTAGTGAGAGAGAGAGAGAGAGAGAGAGAGAGAGAGAGAGAGAGAGAGAGAGAGAGAGAGAGAGAGAGAGAGAGAGAGGGTTGAACTCCTCCCTATCTCTCTCTCTCTCTCTCTCTCTCTCTCTCTCTCTCTCTCTCTCTCTCTCTCTTTATCCCCAACTAAGAATATAGCGTGATAATCCCCTCTCGAGCGTCATGCCCCCTGGCGGGGAAAAAAATCCCACTAAGTCGCTCGGCCATTTTTAAAGATGTTGAAAAAGAAAGTAAAATCGAAGATTTGTGCTCTCAAAGGGGGTGTTTGGTGATTCATTGACCAAATAATCATAAGCCTAACGCGTTTATCCGTTTATTTAAGAAAGAAAAAATAGTCCCCTCCTTAATTCCACAATTGAAAGTACAAGGTGAACGAATGCATGCAACTTGTATGTAGAATTCCACCCCCAGGCTTTATTGCTGGTCACCAGAACTTCGTGATTGTATTATAGCCAATGCCTGTGGGCATGGAAATTGTTTTCCTTTTCTTTTTCTTCTTCTCTGCATATACTTTTCTTTTCCAATGGGGGGGAAAGGTTCGATGTCGACTCTAGCCTTTCAAAAAACCCCAAAGGAAAGCACGTGGTTGGTTAAGAAAACAGGAAATGGATTTCTCCACAGATAAGACCCTTGGACACCAGCACGCGATTGCTGCTTACAGAGAAAGTATGGCGCTGGTTACAGTCATTGACATCGCCATTCCTCGAACCACTACCGCCCCTCACCCCCCTTTCCATTTCATTCTCTCTCTTTCGGCGACTCCGTGCTATGTGCTTTATGCAAAATCAAGTGCACGCTCTCTGTCTGTCTCTGCCTCTGTCTGTCTGCCTATCTGTCTATCTCTAGTAGTAGTAGTAGCAGCAGCAGCAGCAGCAGCAGCAGCAGCAGCAGCAGCAGCAGCAGCAGTAGTAGTAGTAGTAGTAGTAGCAGTAGCAGTAGTAGTAGTAGTAGTAGTAGTAGTAGCAGCAGCAGCAGCAGCAGCAGTAGCAGTAGTAGTAGCAGTAGTAGTAGTAGCAGTAGTAGTAGTAGTAGTAGCAGCAGCAGCAGCAGCAGCAGCAGCAGCAGTAGTAGTAGTAGTAGTAGTAGCAGTAGCAGTAGTAGTAGTAGTAGTAGTAGTAGCAGCAGCAGCAGCAGCAGCAGTAGCAGCAGTAGTAGTAGTAGTAGTAGTAGTAGTAGTAGTAGTAGTAGTAGTAGTAGTAGTAGTAGTAGTAGTAGTAGTAGTAGTAGTAGTAGTAGTAGTAGTAGTAATAGTAGTAGTACACATGTTTAAATATTAATGCTACTTACAATTTCTTGATGTTTTTTTCTCTGCCTGTTTGCTTATCTACTTGTTAATTATTTGAGTATTCCATTTTCCATTGTTACTTTCTTTGATGCCTTGCTTCATCATACATGCTTATATCTGTTTGCCTAATTGTGTTGTATTAGTCTAGTTTTCGTTCCAAGGACAGATTGGAAGAATGGGCCCGGCCCAAAATCTTAATCCTTATGTAATAAAGTTTTTCAGTCTTCGCACAACAATGTGAACATAACATTGTTAATAGCATGCCTATATAGTGTATAACGATTAGTTTTCTTTACTACATGTATATGTGCACACCAACGAAATATCCATAGATTTTTTTTTTCCCCATTCAAGATACATTTATGCTCATCTGCATAATATGGTTAGTACATTTTTGTGCACATAGACTGAAATTTTGTTTCTGATTCTTCTCTGTGTCTGACTCTAATGCCCCTCGTCCTCCGAAGTCGGAGTGTGGCTGCCCACGTGGCGGGGTAATAAA
>CM065680.1:67324438-67340473 GCA_017654935.2 Phymorhynchus buccinoides
TCTCTCTCTCTCTCCCTCTCTCCCACCTTATTGGAGGCGGTCAAGAGACCGCCTCCCTATTAGCGTCGGGCAGGGCATCACGTGACTTTTTACTGTGGATGATCACGTGATCTTTTGGCCAGTTCTATAGTATGTGGAGGAGCACGTGACCTGCTGGGCGCATCAGAGTTGTCTTCCCTTTGTCATTGAAGTTGTCTGCCCTTTTTAATTGAGCGTGCGACTCTACATGTAATGTAGGTCCGTGGGTGCGACGCGCTGGTGGATCATTGAGAACCTCATGAATATGCATCAGCCTAACAGACTGGTGACCAGAACATGTTAACCTACAGAGTTAGGCTGTGACTGCGTCTCTCTCTCTCTCTCTCTCTCTCTCTCTCTGTCTCTCTCTCTCTCTCTCTCTCTCTTCTCTCTCCTCTCTCTCTCTCTCTCTCTCTCTCTCTCTCTCTCTCTCTCTCTCTCTCTCTCTCTCACACACACACACAAAGGATATCGTAACTTTCTGTTGTTTTGTCGCTATTAATATAGAGGTACTTTCAGTACCAATGCACTTCTTTGGCAGAAGAGCTATGTAACCTATTGCCAATAAAATGTTTGCGTTTGTCTCTCTCTCTCTCTCTCTCTCTCTCTCTCTCTCTCTCTCTCTCTCTCTCTCTCTCTCTCTCTCTCTCTCTCGGGGGGGGGGGGGGGGGGGGGGGGGGGGGGGGGGGGTCTCTGCCTTGCACGGCTTCCAATTTTGTTTCCACATACTATCTCTTTTTGTCTCTGTCTTTCGCCCTGTCTTTACCTGCCTCTCTCTCTGTTCTCTGTCTCTCTCTGTCTGATTGTCTCTCTCTCTCTCTCTCTTCTCTCTCTCTCTCTCTCTCTCTCTCTCTCTCTCTCTCTCTCTCTCTCTCTCTCTCTCTTAACTAGGCTAGGCTAGTAGGGCCTAGTGTGTGCTGCGTGGTTAGCAGTAGTCTATTCCTTCCAGCACACTTTCTTCACTGGAGTTGGTGTCGTCTGCTAAACCTCATTATTCTCTCTCTCTCTCTCTCTCTCTCTCTCTCTCTCTCTCTCTCTCTCTCTCTCTCTCTCTCTCTCTGCTGCTTTACTCGCACTTTCATTGCCCTTCTCTCCCACATACTATCTCTTTTTATTTGTTTCTTTCTTTCTGTCGCTTTCTGTCTCTGTCTCTGCTTTCTCTCTCTCTCTCTCTCTCTCTCTCTCTCTCTCTCTCTCTCTCTCTCTCTCTCTCTCTCTCTCTCTCTCTCTCTCTCTCTCTCTCTCAGCAATGTCTCCATCTGTCTCTCAGGTTCTTTTGCTTCATTGCACAGAAACAAAACTATTTCTTTCTCCTCACCCCCCCATACCCACCCTGGGTGTGTGCCTGTGTAGGTGTTAGCCTACTGTGCTGTGATGTTGTGCCATGCTTTTTCTATGCCTAAGTCTCTTTATAGCTTACAAAAATGCATGCGTGTCCGCGTAAACAGCGTTGCATTGATCACTGGAGTTCGTGTTGTCTGCTTAAACTTGCATACACCACACTGCTAAAAAACATTTTTATGATGTATAGCATACGAGTAGCATGCAAAAGATTTGTAGAATTTTGAAAGCCAAACGATTTTACATTAACCCTTTCGCCGCCAGCCATTTTTCAGCAAAACAATACCATTAATTTAAACTTAACTGAGAAGAGAAACAAAATCTGCAATATTGGGAATTCCTCTGTGACATATTTGAAATTAGGCCTATCCTTACCTCCCCAAATAAAGAAAATAGGGTCTTTGGATAACAGGCTCTGGTTTGATGCCTTTCAGTGACATGGGTGTTAAACCACTGTGGTGCAAAAATGCGACATTGGCGGTGAAAGGGTTAAAGTTGTGTATTACGCTTCTGCAAAGAGCATTGTGAAGAAAACAAATTTTGTGTTGTCTTATAGTAAAAACCAGGCGTGAATTGTATGATGATAAAACACTTGACAGGGATTCATCCTCATTTTGGCTTCTTTTTTTTTTAAAGTGTACAACCACCATTACGAAACCTTTGCAAAATCACAGAAGTGCATTGCTAAACTTTTGCAAAACAACAGCAATTGCATTGTCAAATAATAACAACTGCATTCATCATAAAAATGACAACAAAAAATAAAAGGACTGCACACATAACATTTTTCGTCCTCGCCTTTTAGGCGGGAAAAACCTATACAGGGCCTCAAATGGCACAACGTTAAAGGGGCACCCTGACAGATGAGTTATTGTAAGAAAGACGCTGAGGAGTTTTACTCACAACAAAAGAACCAGCTCAATTATTTGTTTTACTGCACTACAAAAAAAACAAAAAACGCTTCAACCACAATGACTGAGGTGGTGTAGAGTGGCACAGTGGTATTGCGTTCGTTTCGTGTCAAGTAAACCCGAGTTCGAACCTGGGTACAAGGGATTTTTTCTTCTCATTCTGCACTAGGCCTTAACAGTCTGAACGTTGAGTCTTTCGGATGAGACGATAAACCGAGGTCCCATGTGCCCATGCACTTAGCATACGTTAAATCCAGTGGCAACGAAAAAGTTGTCATTTCGTCAAAATTTCTGCCCCCCCCCCCCTCCTCTCTCATCAGTGACAATAATCGCATGCAAAAAAAACCCACAAAAATGGTGGCGCGCTTCTGGCTGCAAACCCTTTATTTTGAAGAAATACTTACGGATGAATTTTACATTCTTCTATCCTCACGTTCATTTATCAGTTGACTATTCCTTGACCCCCCCCCCCCCTCCCTTTCTTTTTCATTGATGCACACACTACCATTGAGAGACTCGTGAATATGCGTTAGCCTAGCAACTGACCAAAACCGTTAGGTAGGCTTAGTGATGCGACTCTCTTTGTGCTGTGGTGTTGAGCTATGGAAGCAGGGTCAGTCCCTGTAGGCCTAGGCCTAGTACAAAGGTTAGCAGACGGACACAATCAGTTGACAGTGAAAGATGAATATAAGCCAAGTTGGTTCTTTTCAGTTTTATTCACACAACCGTAGGCTGAGACAGAGCCTACCCTACTCTCTTTGTGTTCATAACTCTCTATCTCAAAAGTCGAAGTCTGGTTTCTTTCAGTTTCATGACAACATTAGGATCACAAATACTTTGGAAGACGAATCTCATCTGCTTACAGAACTAAACCGTCATTTTCAGCACTTTACTGTGTTGAACTTCTTTTTTGATCTTGTCTGAGTGGTCGATGACGAACGTATTTCATGACACGTTCATATTTTATATGACTTTTTTTCTTCTCCTTTTCTAAAGTAGCCAACTGCATCACCTTGAAGATATTTTGAAAAGACATACATGTTCATACACATTTGAAGTGCAATACACTCTTCTACATAATGTTAACACTGTTTGGCCTCCTTTCAGTTGATATTTATCAACTGAATTTTCTTGTAATTCTTCCTCGCGGTCATTAATGTTCATATTGGAGCTATGAATAGTGATGAGAACCGAGATGGGATTGTATGCCGGTCAAGCCCACTGACCTCGGGGCTGGGTAATTCAATGACCACGAGCTTAGTAGAAGGAGACAGGAGTATGGCGTAATGAACTGATTAGTAAGATGGAGAAGCATGACGAGGAAAATAATCATTTTTAAAAACAAGAATGAAAGTGGAAAAAGCAGAAAAGGGAAGGTAAGCAACGAAGATGAAACTGTAGCACAAATTACGTTGCAAATTGGATTCTCGTTTTTAATTCTTCTTCTTCTTCGCCTCAGGCAGCCAACTTCATCAGGCTGAAGATTCTGCTGCACTTTGGGGGGTAGTAAGAAGACAAGAAATTAGAAAGCTGAGGAGATAGAAGTAGTCGAATGGAAAGGAAAGTAAACATAGAATAAAACCTAGTGTGGATCTGTCTATAAAAAACACATTAAAAAAATAAGTTTTTAAAAGTGGACCATAGCCTTTATTTCGTAGTATCTGGGCAAGACCAATCCGGCTACCATAGCGGTCCCCGGGGGCGAACCCCGACCGGCACAGCTCCTGCCCTTCATTTACCACTGTTTGATCTATGGCCCCTAGTTCCCTGGTTTTAGTTACAGTGGAGGTGTTTGCGGAGGCCTCTTTTGAATGCCTCCAATGACTGAGAGGAGGCAACTGCTTCTGAGAGGCAGTTCCACTGTGGGATGGTGCGGGGAAAGAATGTGGATTGTCTGCACTGTGTTCTGTGTTGTGTTAATGTCTTATTCCCGTTTAAAGATTTTTTTGTCATGTTATATCTTTTGTGCTTTATTATTATTATATCTTCTTTGCATAAATTTAGGTTTGCGAATTTTGGGGCGTTATTGTTCTTTAAAAACAATTCTGTTTAGTTTAAGCTTACAATTTGGAAGTAGGTTTGTTGCTGTTGTTCGGGGTGGAGTTGGGGGTGGGGGAGTTTAGTTTTTGCTTCTTTGAGTTTTGCTTTTCTGTTTTTCTTAAATATGTTTTTACTTTTACAATGTTTTTCTTCGGTTTATGCTTTTGCTATTTTGTCAGTTTTCCTCTATTTTAAAGGTAATGTTTTTTCTCTACTTTTGACTCCCCCCCCCCTCCCCTCTCTCTCTCCCTCTCTCTTTGATGATGCTGATGATGATAACGATGTTGATGCTGCTGCTGATGATGCTGATGCTGCTGATGATGCTGATGATGATGATAATAATGATTATGATGATAAAAAGACAGATGAGGCAGAAAATAAGAACGTTGATGATGACATAATGAAAATGAAGACGACGAAGACAACGACAGCGATGATGCTGATGAGGGAGAAAGACAACGAGAATGAGTCACACCAATGGCAACACACATCATATAATAAAAAGGCAAGTGTGTGAGAAGAAGAAGAAGAAGAAGAAGAAGAAGAAGAAGAAGAAGAAGAAGAAGAAGAAGAAGAAGAAGAAGGAGAAGGAGGAGGAGGAGGAGGAGGAGGAGGAGGAGGAGGAGGAGGAGGAGGAGGAAGAGGAGGAGGAGGAGGAGGAACATAAAGTAGTAGAAGAAGAAGAATAAAATTCATACCGTTGACACTTAATTCAAAGCATTATCATCATCATCAGCAGCAGCAGCAGCAGCAACAACAACAACAACAGTAGCAGCAGCAGTCGCCAAAAGATTATTATTGATACCTCCCCGTTGGGGATACCGGGGGGACTTTCGTAAAAAATAGTTCCCCCACCTTCTGGAAGTTCTGTGCTTGTAACTTCCTCTAATCTGCCACTCTCTTTGACTCTGCCTTTTCCCTTTGTTTTCTATCATCTACTATCTCTCTGACTTATTGGCCCATTCTCCTGCCTTTTAAAAAAAATCTTCCAAATAATTGTTCTCCTTTGAGCTCCTCCGAAATCGGAATGTGTCGGCTGTGCGCAGCGGGGAGACCAGTGGAAACTGAAAACCGGACACATACGTACCTTACCCATATGGTCTGGGAACGCAGAAGAAGAAGAAGAAGAAGAAGGAGAAAAAGAATGACTGATACGGTTACAACTCAACTGCGCCTATTTGAAATTACACTCAATTGCGCCTATCCGGGTATGTACATCAATGAGCGACTTAGGACGCCCATTTCACCGCCTGATGGCAATCAAACCAATAGGGGCTCAGCGCGTTATATTCTTAGTTGGGGGTAGAGAGATGGGGAGATGAGTCCCCCCCCCCCTCTCTCTCTCTCTCTCTCTCTCTCTCTCTCTCTCTCTCTCTCTCTCTCTCTCTCTCTCTCTCTCTCTCTCTCTCTCTCCCCCTCCACCCAACTACGAATATCACGCGCTAAGCCCCTACTGGTTTGATTGCCACCTGGCGGTGAAATGGGCGTCCTAAGTTGACCATTGCGTCTGGTTTCCGCAGCTGATGTATCTTAGAACTAGAAGTCAAACTTCAGATGACTATAAACACAAAACTAGAAACGCTCTGTAATATTGTCATCTGTAACTTATTAAGGAATGTTAGCTTTATCTCCCCCTTCCACATTTTTTCTTTTTACAATTTATAACATGCCAGGTTCGGGTTTTTTATTGTTCACTGGTTTCCAGACATGAGACCTTGCGCACTTGAGTGGGCACTTGTTGTCCATTCTACAGTGCATATTTGCCAATATGGCCTTTTATATATATATATATATATATATATATTGTTTTACTAGTATGTGTTTGTTATCGTTTTTTACTGTTTAAAAAACATCTTGATCCGATAAGTAGAGCGGAATGGCTCGACGTTTCCAGCACTATCTGGAATTATGTGCTATAGGGTACAATGATGGGGGTGTCATGTTTTGAATTGTACTATATTTTTTGTTGTGTTTCAGGTTTTTGAACGTTGTTAAGATTAATTGATGTGTGTTGTGCTATACGTGGTCGAACTTTACGCGGTGACAGAGTCCTGAGATAACCATAGCTGTTGACGGGACTATAATAGACTAACTAACTAACTAACTAGCTCTCTATCTTATGAAACAAAACTCTCAATGTACGGCAAAGGTTTCATCAATTTCCAGTCATGAACCATCACATGAATTATATTCATTGGACGCAAAATTGATGACTACAGCGGGCGCAATTGAGTCTAGGAGTAATTAAAATTGAGAAGCACCGGCTGATGATACTCACTGCTGCAGCGCTGCTCCCGCCGTCTCTGACTCTCCACCTGAGAGGCTGACTGCTTGCAGCTTTGGGCCAGACCCACGATTCCCATGGCCTCCCCTCCTCCCATCCCTCCTCCTCCTCCTCCTCCTCCTCCTCCTCGCAGTCCTCCTCCCCCACCTCCACCTCCTCCTCCTCCTCCTCCTCCTCCTCCTCCTCCCAGCTTGTTGGGGTCCAGACGTAAGTGTAGGACGGTGCGTTTGGCCATTCCCTGCGAGAGACATCCAGCCAGACATAAGGGGGGAAGTTATTAAGAGTAGAGAGGCTATGTGTTAGGTAGCATTTCCCCCCCCCGTTTTTAATGTGTCCCCAAGTTCGTCTCTGTGTGTCCCCGTCTCTATATTATGTCCTCTATTCTATGAGTCCCCTTCTCTATACTACTAATAATAATGATAATAATAATAATAATAATAATAATAATAATAATAATAATAATGTACATTTATGACGCACGTACCTCCCGATAAAACCAGGAGCTCAAGGCGTTTACAATGACAAATAGCTAAAAGTTAGAAGTAGTAATAAAAGGCTTCATTCATTAAAGCGTCATACCTATGTGTCTCCGTCTTATATCTCTCCGTCTCATTGTTTATATTTATTGTTTAACCCTATCCCTAAACGCCAGCCATAACCCATGCACTAAACTTAACCCCCTAATCATACCCCTAACCCTAATCCGAGAGGGGGGGGTGCTCATAGAGACGGGGGCACACAGAGATGGAAACACATAGAGACTGGGACATATAGAAACTGGGGCATATAGAGACGGGGTCACCATGAGGGTGACACATAGAGACGGGGGCACACAGAGACGGAAACACATAGAGACTGGGACATATTATAGAAACTGGGGCATACAGAGACGGGGTCACAATGAGGGTGATACACATAGAGACGGGGGCACACAGAGACGGAAACACATAGAGACTGGGACATACAGAAACTGGGGCATATAGAGACGGGGTCACCATGAGGGTGACACATAGAGACGGGGGCACACAGATACGGAAACACATAGAGACTGGGACATAATATAGACACTGGGGCATACAGAGACGGGGTCACAATGAGGATGACATACATAGAGACGGGGACACACAGAGACGGAAACACATAGAGACTGGGACATAATATAGAAACTGGGGCATACAGAGACGGGGTCACAATGAAGATGACACACATAGAGACGGGGGGCACACAGAGACGGAAACACATAGAGACTGGGACATATAGAAACTGGGGTATACAGAGACGGGGTCACAATGAGGATGACACACACAGGGACGGGGGGCACATCGAATTGATCCCGAGTACAGATATTGAGTGTGTGTATGTACCACTAGGGTGTGGCCAAATACGGCAACAAGCCCAACCGCTGCATTTTCTCTTGAGTGATACACTAACGCTCCAAAAATTTCATTCGTGGAGCGTTAGCTTCAGATACAATACCAGGTTATACCATCCTACAAAATTTGGGCTATCTTGTACTTTACGCCCCCCCCCCCCCCCCCTACCCCCCTAAAATGTTCGCATTGTACATTTTCCCTGACAAGCAACATTCTGCCATTCTCAGAAAAGGAATAGGGTTAGGATCAGCCTAGGATGATTTTCATGAAACTGAAAGAAGCAGACTTTGAGATCGATGGTCGTTGGGGGGGGGGGGGGGGGGGGGGGGTGTGATTGGGGTGTCTAACGTACAAGACTGCCAACATTTGAAATCATTCTGTTCAGTGGTTCGTGAGATATTAGGCGAGGGAAAGTGGTGGAGAATAATTAGGTTGCCGTAGCTCGGCAACATCTCTTGCTTACAGTTAACAGTTAATCTACGGGACACATCCTCTTCGAGCAATAATTTTTTTTATCATAATTATTATTATTATAGTCTACCAACCTTTCAAAATTTGAAATAATTCTGTGCTGCGGTTGAACCGTTCATGACGTATGGCGCGGACAGACAGATAGTAGATGATAGAAAGCAAAGGGAAAAGGCAGAGTCAAAGAGAGTGGCAGATTAGAGGAAGTTACAAGCACACATAACCTTCCAGAAGGTGGGGGAACTATTTTTACGAAAGATCCCCCGGGTATCCCCACGGGGAGACAGACAGATTTATAGGTTAACTGTGATTTCTGTAAATATATCATCTTTCTGTCCCCCTCAGTCCTACAAGCAGCTTTTCCCACTCAGTCTTCTCGTAACTCTCGTTTCTGTGAGCAGCTTTACTCGAATAACGGATTTTCTCTCAGAGCTGTCCCACCCCCTCTGTTTTCTCTGTCAACTATCACACTCAATTGCCAAAAGACGTTTTCCAAAGTTAACCCTTTTACCGCCAAAGTCGCATTTTAGCACCACAGTGATTTAACACCTATGTCACTAAAAGGCATCACATTGGGATGTATGATTATTTAAAGACCCTATTGTCTTAGTTTTGGGAAACAATGACAGACCTTATTTTATATGTCACAGAAGAATCCCCAATACTGCAGATGGATTTTGTTCACTACCCAGGTAATTTTAATGGAAAGTTTAGGCTCAAATATGGTTGGCGGTGAAAGGGTTAATAAGCCAGACCAGTGAATACCCCACGGCAATATATACCTTAGATACACAATAACACAAGCACCCCTTTTCACTCTTTCTCTCTCTTTCTGGAAATCCAGGAATTGAGAGACAGAATCTCTATAAAGCCAGGCTCTCAGAATAGCTGCTATAGAGCAACAGAAGCTGCTGGTAGGAATGAAAGAGTTTTAGCTGAAAAACAAACTCGAACGATGGCAATATCCGAGTAGACGCGGGGTGGGCTAATAATGTGATTGGAGTGCAAATTCAACACATATGCTCCACCAAAGCGTTTCTTCATACGCCATACCTCAGAATAAAAACAAAAAATAAACAGAATGTTGCATGTATTGACACTCAAGCACAAACACAAACACAAACACAAACACAAACGCAGACTCTCTCCCTCTCCCTCTCTCTCTGTCTCTGTCTCTCTCTCTCTCTCTCTCTCTCTCAGTCTCTTTCTCTCAGAGCTGTCCCACCCCCTCTGTTTTCTCTGTCAACTATCACACTCAATTGCCAAAAGACGTTTTCCTATATCTATACCTATATATATCTATACATCTCTCTCTGCCCCTCTCTCTCTCTCTCTCTCTCTCTCAGTCTCTCTCTCTATGTCTCTCTCTCTCTCTCTCTCTCTCTCTCTCTCTCTCTCTCTCTCTCAGTGTCCCTCTCTCTCTCTCTCTCTCTCTCTCTCTCTCTCTCTCTCTCTCTCTTTCTCTCTCTCTCTCTCTCTCTCTCTCTCTCTCTCTCTCTCTCTCTCTCTCTCTCTCTCTCTCTCTCTCTCTCTCTCTCTCTCTCTCTCTCTCTCTCTTTCACAAGGAAACGTATGGATGAGTATTTGGAAGGTTTACCATGTTTCTAGTTTAGTGTTATTTTGAATTGTTGTACCTTGACCCTGTTTCTATGGGCTAATGGCCTAAAGGAATTAAAACTTTGTTTTGTTTTGTTCTCTCTCTCTCTCTCTCTCTCTCTCTCTCTCTCTCTCTCTCTCTCTCTCTCACACACACACACACACACACACACACACACACACACACACACACACACACACATATATATATATATACATACACATGATTAAGCAAGCAAGCGCGCACACGCACACGCACGCACACGCACGCACACGCGCGCACGCACGCACGCACGCACACGCACGCACACGCACGCACACGCACACGCACACGCACACACACACACACACACACACACACACACACACACGCGCGCGCGCGCGCGCGCGCGCACACACAAGTAAAAACCATAATATGCTCTCGGCTCAAGCATATAAATTCTAGGCCTAATGATATCGTATTGCAGAAATAGGCTAGTGTTCTAGTTTTTCCTTTGAAATCCCTGTCTTTCAAAAAAGATTGAATTTCCTCGTAGCTCTGTAACTTCTATCATTTTTTTGCATTATGAAACTCATCCACGTCTGTCAACGGTTGGCAAATTAAATGAAGAAGTCCTGTTTCAAAGCATCCATCGCGCAAATGAAATTGGGCACGTGCGCGTATGTGTGTGTGTGTGTGTGTGTGTGTGTGTGTGTGTGTGTGTGTGTGTGTGTGTGTGTGTGTGTGTGTGTGTGTGTGTGTGTGTGTGTGTGTGTGTGTGTGTGTGTGTGTGTGTGTGTGTGTGTGTGTGTGTGTGTGTGTGTGTGTGTGTGTGTGTGTGTGTGTGTGTGTGTGTGTGTGTGTGTGTGTGTGTGCTTAAGTGCGTAAGGAGGGGAATGGGGAATTAGATGGGGTAATTGGTCGACTTAGAGGCATATATCGCATATGCCATGCTGCACCCCTATACAACATAACTGAACACCCCCCCCCCCCCCCCCCCCCCCCCCACGTACTTGAATTGAAACCAAAACTCTTGAAATGTTGAGTGCGTTTCAGAGAAGGGTAGTTTACATAAAATGTAAACGTTACATGCAAATTGACCGCTTAGTTGCTGTTTTACAACTGCAAGGGCATTATTTATCGATGGGCCCACGTATTAGACGTTGCTTGGCTAAACGCAAGATTGAGTATGAAAAGTGGGAAGCAGCTGTTGTAATTTTTCTTCTTCTTCTTCTTCTTTTTCTTCTTCTTCTTCTTCTTCTTCTTCTTCTTCTTCTTCGATCGCTCAGAGTTTCCTGTCAATTATGAGCGCAGATGCGTCATGATGCCGTTATGAGCCTAACTAAAAAATAGTTATGCCCAGCAAGTCCGACTCCGGCTGGATGAACTCTTTACGAAAGTGTTTCGTGTGGGGGAAAAAAAGCAGCAGGTGAATGGACCGGTTAGGCAGAAAGATAGTAGATGACAGTAAGCAAAGGGGAAAGGCAGAGTCAAAGAGAGTGACAGATGAGAGGAAGTTACAAGCACAGAACTTCCAGAAGATGGGGGACTATTTATACAAAAGACCCCCCGGTATACCCACTGGGGGGGGGGGGGGGGAGGGGGAGCTGTTGTAATTTACCCCTTGCGAAATGGTATACTATGTACCAAACCAGAGAAGATTTTTTATGTTCACATTTTGTTTTGTTGTGCTAATGTGACAATGGGCGCTTCTGGTCATCCCACTGGAAATCACTCTATCGGATTATATTAGTTCACATTTTCAAGTAGAAGGCAAAGTAAGTCTATATTATAGTATATAGTGAGGCAGAGAGAAAGAGCGATTGAGTTTGGCGATGTTAAGAAACCTTCAAATAAACTCCCTTTGGTGTCAAGGGCTAAGGACAACAACTCCACCTAAACAGCGTATTTGTGTGACCAGTGCTACGTGTATGTCTATTTGATAGTGCCTGAATAATTTGTGTATGTTTTTTTCCCCCTAATGTTCTCGACTTTCAATCTCAAAGTACTGTTCTTTTTTTTTAATGAAAAATATTCCTAATCTGAATGCTAACTATATCCCTTACCCGAGAACATTAAAACTGTTCCTTCTCGGTGAACTTTTTCAATGAGAACATTATTTTGCTGGAAACTGTACGTTTGCCAAATTATCATCAAGAAGTGGAGATTAGCGTCCAATCGGTCATAGACCCTTATGGAAGGATCAAATTATCATATACGAGGGTCATAATTATTAAGTGGAAGGTCATCAATGGTCAAAACATTACCTTATTTTTCAATAGAATAAGGACCGACTCTAACCTGGTCGAATGTTCTTTGTTTTTGTGCTCACGTATTCATTTCATAAGAGATGCACATGCATAGTTTTTGTATATTTCTATCTCTTGCTCTACTCACCCCCATCTCTCTCTCTCTCTCTCTCTCTCTCTCTCGTCCTCTCTCTCTCTCTCTCTCTCTCTCTCTCTCTCTCTCTCTCTCTCTCTCTCTCTCTCTCTCTCTCTATCTCTCTCTCTTTCTCTCTCTCTGTCTGTCTCTCTCTCTCTCTCTCTCTCTCTCTCTCTCTCTCTCTCTCTCTCTCTCTCTCTCTCTCTCTCTCTCTCTCTCTCTCTCTCTTATTCTTATATGATTTATGTATGGCCGACTTTTCTATTGTTTTTCAGTACAATGACCCAAATAAAGCCCTTGAAAAGTGGTATAATACCTTCATCCCAATATACGATAAACATGCCCCTTTTATAACCAAACGTGTCAAGCCTGAAGGTAAACCCCCATGGTTAAACGATAATATAAATGTGGAAATAAAGACTCGTGAAAGTTTAGTACAAACAACTGGTAAGGATGTAGCTTTTAAAAAGCAGCGAAACAAAATAACAAACATGAAGCGAGTTGCCAAAAAAAAGTACTTTGGCGATCTTATTCAATCTAAAAAAGACTCAAAATCTATCTGGAAAGCAATTAACCAATTATCCTGCAAATCTTCAACACACAGTACGCCCTTGTCAAACGATCTATCTGTTGAAGAACTCAACAATCATTTCTGTACCATAGCTGATAAAACGATACTAGCCGATCGAACTGGCTCTAACGATGTATTGTTACTGAAAGAGTACTGTGACTCCAAATAATTAGGTCCTAAACTCAGTTTCCAGTTTATGGCTGTACATGAGGTATACCAAGAATTAATTCAACTCAAGCATTCTAAATGTTGCGGTTTAGATCATATTGATAACTATATATTAAAGCTATCTGCGCCTATTATCACTGACTGTCTTACCTATATTTATAACCTTTGTATTGAGAAATGCTGTTATCCCCAATTATTTAAAGATGCCAAGGTGATACCACTATATAAATCTGGTGACCCCCAAGATCCGTCAAACTACCGACCTATCTCTATCTTGTCTAACCTCTCCAAACCTCTAGAAAAGCATTTAAAACGTAACCTTCAAACATACTTTACCACACATGATCTTTTCCATTGTAACCAAAGTGGCTTTAGAGAAAACCATTCCTGCCAAACAGTACTCACTAATCTAATCGAACAGTGGCATTCCAATATTAACAATGACCTTCTCACCGGTGCCATTCTCGTCGACTTTGCTAAGGCCTTTGATGTTATTGATCATGGCCTTCTATTGAAAAAAACTATCATTGTATGGTTTAACTCAAGATTCTATCGCCCTCGTTTCGTCCTTTCTATCTGACAGACGACAAACCGTCTCAAAAGACACTATTACATCTTCATTTCAATCAGTCAATTATGGAGTTCCCCAAGGCTCTGTCTTAGGACCTATACTCTTCACCGTTTATATAAATGACCTCCCCCTTCATCTTACTTCATCGTGTGAGCTTTTTGCAGACGACACCACAGTGTATAAAAATGGCAAAAATGCTGATTCAATCTGTTCTGGATTGCAGAGTGACATTAATAATCTAGTTGACTGGGCAGAGCAAAATCATATGGCCTTACACCCCAAAAAGTCTAAATTCATGTTAATCACAACAAGACAAAAGAGGCAAAACTTTAAAAATCAATTAAGAACACCGACTATCTATGAAAAGCCTCTAGAAGAAGTTACTTCACACAAATTACTCGGCGTATACATTGACAACAACTTATCCTGGTCAAAACACATGGACATTCTGTCCAAGAAAATTTCAAAAAAAGTATTTCAGCTCAATAGAATTAAACACTTTTTAGATCAACATACTCGTAGACTTTTTTTCCATGCCTATATCCAACCTGATATTGATTATGCATCAACATGTTGGGATTCAGCTAGTAAAAACACACTCAAACATGTTGAAAGACTATATAAACGCTCTCTTAAACTCATACTCCTTAAATCGTCATCCCTAGAAACCAATGACTATAAAGAACTTAACATTCTACCATTTGATTTGAAATGCCTACTAAACAAAGGTACCCTTATGTACAAGATCATAAATAAGCTAGCACCAAAATATCTTATTACTAAATTTAAAGTCCATACAATTCGAAGCAAAACCAAATTAACAATGCCCCGCCCCAGAACAGATCTATATAAATCATCCCTTACATTCTCTGGTGGTAAACTGTGGAACGACCTCCCTGATTATCTAAAAAATAGAACTAGCGTCTTTTCCTTTCGAAAATCTTATCACAAGCTCCTAATAGACAATCTTGTTTATTAGTAATGCTAATTAATGAGTTTTACTTCAAACGTTACTAATGCCATCAGCTATGTCTAGATTCTTATAAATATCTCTCTCTCTCTCTCTCTCTCTCTCTCTCTCTCTCTCTCTCTCTCTCTCTCTCTCTCTCTCTCTCTCTCTCTCTCTCTCTCTCTCTCTCTCTCTCTCTGTCCCTCTCATCATACTCCCATGTTATCATATGGGTTTTTTGTTTTTTGTTGTGTTTTTTCTTCCTTAAAATTGGGTTTATTCTGAAAAATTGTCATTGTCTCAAAATGGTTTCCCTTTTTTCGTACTCAATTTAAACTACCAATTCAAGTTCACCATTGTTAAGTATTATCCATGTTTGCTTTAAATCCCATTTTTGATTTCTTTTTCAATTATTTCATGTGCCAATTTTTGTTCCATTTTCTTGACTTGATTGTTTTATGTCAAATTTTCTTTGCTTGATGCATGGTATGAATGTGTGAGTGAGAGGGCAAGGTGTAAAGAAGCTATTGTAGCTTATCCTTTTTACCCTCAATAAAACATTCGTATTCGTATTCGTATTCGTATTCTCTCTCTCTCTCTCTCTCTCTCTCTCTCTCTCTCTCTCTCTCTCTCTCTCTCTCTCTCTCTCTCTCTCTCTCTATCTCCTCCTCTCTCTCTCTCTCTCTCCTCTCTCTCTCTCTCTCGCTCTTTCTCTCCCCTCATCTCTCTCTCTCTCTCTCTCTCTCTCTCTCTCTCTCTCTCTCTCTCTCCTCTCTCTCTCTCTCTCTCTCTCTCTCTCTCTCTCTCTCTCTCTCTCTCTCTCTCTCTCTCTCTCTCTCTCTCTCTCCCTCTCTCTCTCGCTCTATAACAGTTGTTTGAAATGACGCCAAAACATTTGGTATAATGAGATGCATGCATGAGCCAATCGTCATAATTAATATACCAACTCTGTCGCCCATGGATCGTTGGAGAAGTAATAAACGGGTTTGACAGACCTCCATTTTCTTCTTCGTTCTCTGTCACTAAGACTGGTTCTTGAAAAGGTCAATCCTTTCTATATGCAGATCATTTCGTCCCATCTCTGAGTTTCTTTGGGTTTTGTTTCTTGTTTTTGTGTGGAGTTTTTCTGTTTTTTGTCTGCCTTCTGTCACAGTTCGTTGCAGACGCTTTCCTCCCTAACTCTTTTTTAGCAAACCAGATTGTGTTTCATGATTGTTGCTTGCTGACTCTGAGTGCAGCAGCCTTGGGGTATTGTTGGCCTTTGGGGGACCACCCTCCCTGTGGGAATACCGAGTGGGGGGGGGGGGGTGTCTTTCGTAAAAATGGTTCCCCCACCTTCTGGAAGTTCTGTGCTTGTAACTTCCTCTAATCTGCCACTCT
>CM065680.1:67340973-67353473 GCA_017654935.2 Phymorhynchus buccinoides
GACAAAATTGTGGTCTAAGGGAGCAAAGCGAGTTTAGAAGTGACCAAGGTATGGTGTGCACACAGATTTACTTCCCTTGAAGCAAATGCATCAAATTGACAGCTATCTATTAATTCTGGACATATTGAACACCCTTGATGTGTTAACGCTGTCAGTTCTATTTGAATAGGAGAAACCCCACGAAAAGAAAGAGCGAGCTCCTTATTCAAATTCTAAATAATTCACATTTAAAAAAAATACACACAGACACGCACACGCACACACACACACACACACAAGCATGCACGCGTGCGGCATAGGGAAGAAAATCTACCTACACGCGTCACACAAACTTCCCAAGGTGGTGGAGGCTGAGACATGAGATGGGATTGTGCTCACGTTTATTGATTTCTCAGTGCTTCAAAACCTTTGCACATTTTTTTCCCACTTTCAGTAAGCCTGGGTTAATCTTTCTCTTTCTTTTCTGTGACCAGATTCATTCAATATCTCCATCCATTCTTATCCCTTCTTTTAGCATATACATTGTGCCTTTCTTAAATGGACCCTTGCTCTGCCTTCCTTTCTTTTCAAATTCAAATTTCTTTATTGTCTTCAAATGAAGAAAATCTTTTTTTTTAAACTAAAACTGACAAGACATATAGTACAAACTGAGACACAAAATACATGCATAAAAGCACAGGTTACTTCACATAGTACATAGTACATCATTTGCCCATGGAGTCATATTCAGTTTTACCCTTTCGCCGCCAGCCATTTTTTAGCCAAAAATTACCATTAAGCTTACATGGGTAGAGAGAGAAAAAAATCTGCAATATTGCGAATTCCTCTGTGACATGTATAACATTAGGCTTTATCCATACCTCCCAAAATTAAGAAAATATGGTATTCAGAAAACAGGCCCTGATTTGATGCCTTTTAGTGACATGGGTGTTAAACCATTGTGGTGCAAAAATGCGACATTGGCGGTGAAAGGGTTAATGAACCTGTCAAGTATGTGGGATCTTTATTTATTAGTAATTGACCTTACGTCATTTTCTTTTGACGTAAAAAAAGAAAAAGAGGAGAGGTGACGTCAAAAAGAGGAGGCCAGGGAGCCAGAGAATGGTGATCAACGTTCTTTGGCTGGATAAGACTTATGAAGTTTCAAGACTAATTTAATTATTGATCTGGCCAGTATTTTATTTTCATACAATTGTCTATAAACTATAAATAATGCTGAGTGGATGTAAAATACTCGTTGTAATAATTCGTATTGTGTTGGCATAAAATTGTTTTATTTTACTTGTTTATTTATTAATTAAAATTGAGTTGGGAGTTTATTTCGGTTGTCTGTTTTAAAAACGTGCGCGTGAGAAATTAGTTTAATTAAGCTTCATGACAGAACCGTATTTTACGGACTACAAGGCGTTACACAAAATTCAGATTTTGTTATTATAGTTTCTTACTACAGTGGAACCTCCCTTACAAGACCTCCCATTATAAGACTCCCTCCCATATAAGACCTACTTCTCTGAGACATTGCCCTTCTTTGTAAGTATTAAAATTACCTCCCTTATAAGACCTCATTTTGGATGATATTTGAAGGTCTTATAAGGGAGGTTCCACTGTATATTATCAGTTACATTATAAGTCGCAGCGGTCTCAGTCTAAGAAAAAAGTATCGCTTTATAGTCCGTGAAATATGGAACCCCATACACACCCACCTAACACCAATAATCCATCCACTTCCACCACTACATTTCCACAAATATATGTACACAGAACTCTATTTCTCTCTGTTTTTCACACACCCTCACACACACACTCACCCTCGCACACACACATACACACACACACACACACACACACACACATGGGTAGGAGGAGAGGAAAAGAAATAGCATAAAAAACCTGACTAGTGGCCCAAAACGACACAAAAACAGTTTGAGATAAACACATGCAACATTTAAACATGAGCAGATTTTAGCATTCAGTCTTGGCTGGTGATCCCTTTTAGGCAATAAAATCAATAAACAGCAGACAAGCTTCCCACAAGGCAAGTTCCTTTCCCACGCAGCTGACGCTCACATCATTTCCATAAGGGGCAGGGTGGGTGAGGGGGGGGGGCAGTTATTACCACCTTCTTCTGTGCACTCATACAAAGTATTGATTGGTTCAAAGACAACGCGACAAGCAAGCAGCATCTTGCCTGATTATGATCTAAATCTGTTGATTTATGTTCCAGTGATTCAATAGAGTATTTACAGGAATTATTATTTGAAAAAAAAAAGACAATCTTTTCTGAATTTTTAATCATTTGAATTTTAGGCAGGATCCATTTAATCGAAAGACCAGTCAGCCAGTCAGAGGTACAACATAATGAACAGCGTAATAAGAGCCCACTGATATATGGCCTTTAAAAACAGAATGAGTTTGTGTGTGTGTGTGTGTGTGTGAGAGAGAGAGAAAGAGAGAGGGAGAGAGAGAGAGACAGAGAGAGATTTTCAACAGGCAGTGCACTGACACAGACAGCATTATTAACCCCTTTCCTCCCTTGGGAGGACAGTATAACTTGCAGATTGATATTATGTACCGCTACCGAATAACTGTTGACCTTTTATCCTGCTAACCTTTGATAGTGAGTGTCTATCTGTCTTTCTATCTGTCCCTTTTCTTTCTCTCCCTCCCCCCCTATCTGTTTATGTATGTGTGAGAGAAAATGAATGTGTGAGCTACCCAAACATTCTTTAAGCTTAGAGAATTTATGAGCCACCTGCCTATGAAAAGGATATCAAAAGGGAAGAATACAGTTCTTCCTTTCTCTTTCCCAGTATCTGCTAGGCCGACACTTTGTTTCGATAAAGTGGGCTCAAATAATTCCATGTGCATGACAATCTTATATAGGGGGACAGTATGTTCACATACGCTTGCTGCGCGTCTGAGTCTGTGAGCTTTGTAAGTAAGTATATGCTCACATAAACACAACCACACACACACATAAAATATGCAAATACGCACCCACATAATGTACGCATGCACACACACAAACACGCATACACACACACACCTTTGTTTCTCATTGTGGTGGCAATCTTGTTCCTGGTGGCTGAATCAGGGCAGTCCACTGCTGCCATAAGACCCAAACCCCGGGCATTGGAAACCAAGCCTGGAAATCCTGCCTGAACAGATAAGTATGTGTGCGCATGCATGCACACATAACACACACAAGCGCATACACACACACACACATGCGTGCATGCATACACACAGAGAAACAGTTAATATATAATTATCTTCAAAATATCTATCGTCTACAAGATAGCCTACAATTGTTATGTACGATGTTCTTAGGATTTTCAAGAGTTAGGCCGTGTACACACATAAGTGGATATTCCATGTGGAAACCCGTGCGCAATCCATAAATAAGTGAAACAAAGAAGGGAAAAGATTTGCGCACGTGTCCGAATTTCCCTATTATGCGTAAACTTTTATCCTTCTTTCTTCCACTTATTTAGGGATTTCCGTACGGAACTTATGTGTCTAATGTGAACCCGGCCTAAATCATTATGTCTGTGTACACATGTGCATGTATGTGTGAGTATGTGCATGCATGATGTTTTTTGTAGCGTGTGTGTGTGCACAGGTGTCCGTATGTGTAAGTGTGCACACTAGTGAGTAAATATCTATTTTTAGTTACTGAAATATCTATTTTTAGCATACATGCAGCAGGGTTCCTGATTTTCCCCATTCCTAAAGAGTATGCTCACCACCTGTTTTGAATTTTAATGCATAATTTTCACCCCCAGTTTCATAGTTTACAGGGTATTTTTGGTATTTACGCAAAAAACAAGTTACATTTAGGCAAATAAGCCACTTCGATGCTTGCACACACACACACACACACACAGACACACACAGACACACACGCACGCATGCGCAGTCTTAAAGACCCCGCACGTCACGTGTCACATTCCCTCTTATACCAGGAAGATTTCTTAAGATTCCTTACTAGCTATAAGAGGGAAAACACGTGAAAATCGTGATTTTGACACGTGACGTGCACATTCTTTAAGTACAAAATTTGTTAGAATATTGATTCTATTGATGGATGTGAATTAGCTTTTCCGTCAATAATTGATGAACTTTCAAGGGATAAACCTTCTGTATGACCAGCTGGTAAGACCAAATTATAAACAGTGCCGTTAGATTCTAAAAAGTCAGACTGTTCCAACACACGTATAAAGAATGTAAAGAGTAATCTCACCCTTTTCTTAAGATTTTAACTCTTCTAGTACCATGGGCGAATGTATTCGCCTAGTACATTTGCCCCAGTACATCACACCGCACTCCCATCAAATGCAAAAAAATTCACTGCCAAGTACCTGCCATGCGTTTGTTTATATTCAGAGCTTATGTCAGTGACTTTCAATTTCAATTCTGATCGCTTCTCGGCCTTTTGGCTAAGACAGTGATTCGGGAACATAAATGTTTGTTTATACCCTGGTTGGTTTGTTCAGCCCGTCGTACATGGCGAAAGCCGATGCGCGACGTTAAACTGAACTTCCATCCAGTGACTCTTTTCCGTTAAAACAACGCATGCGCACTCGAAAAAATAGTTACCCACCTCTTGTTGGTTGAGATGCAACGGACAACCAAGAACGCAAAAAATACATGGCGCTAGAAAAGTTAAAGGATAATTCTCAAGCATGGTTTGAAATTCTAAGGGGTGATTCTGAGGCTCTAGTGCGTTAGTACGCATGGTCTGTACATTTTCAGGAACCCTGATGCGGCTTACCTCTGTCTCCAGCAGCCCCTGCATGAGGTAGTCCCCCACGTCCTTCACGCTGTCCGTGAGGCGCTCCTCCTGTATCACCTCCAGAACTGCCTCCAGCAGCACCAGTTTGGAGGGGTCCCCCACCCACGTGTTGAAAATGCGATATGGCTGAAAACACACCATCCCCAACATTTTAAGCATAAAATGTGCCTTCTTCACCCCGAATCTTACCCTGGCAATATTTGGCGTCTGAAAATATTATATGACTGAAACTCACCTCCACAAAAGCTTGTGAGTAAAATGTCTTTTCTTCGCTCTGGAAAATAGCTCTTAATTTAGAATGTTTGCTTTGGATGAATATTGTTTAAGATTAAATTCGTCTGGTGGTTTACTATTCATCACAAGACCATATAAGAAGCCTGCAATTTGTATAGCGCAGCAGGTTAAATCCACATTGTTAAGTGGCTCACATTGAAGTGCAAAAAAAAAGTACATATGGGTTTTACACTGGTCAGAATGCTGTTTTCAAATTTTAAGATTCTTCTTCACACTGTGGAAGGACAAATAATTGATAGTACATGTATTATGTTCAAAAGTTTTATATCAATCGCGGAAAGCCAGAAGATACCATCAGCTTTCTTTAATCGTTTAGGGATGATACCTTCTGGCTTTTACCTGACAATTTATGATTCTTAAAACTATACAGGCTGTACTTACCTCAGTGGGCCTCTGCTCGTCTCTGTGATAGAACCCCCCGGTCATCATTTTCTTGGCGAAGGGCACCGTGTCCGGGGGCTCGCGCAGGTTGAAGTGCTCGTGGGCCCAGAACTTGCCCGTCAGGCCACAGCCTGTCTGCACCTCGTCCAGCATCAGGGAGGCCCCAGTCTGTGGTCAACGGAAATAACTTCACTTTGGGGGCAGAGGAAACATACTGTCTGCACCTCGTCCAGCATCAGGGAGGCCCCAGTCTGTGGTCAACGGAAAGAACACCACTTTGTGGGCAGAGGAAACATACTGTCTGCACCTCGTCCAGCATCAGGGAGGCCCCAGTCTGTGGTCAACGGAAAGAACACCACTTTGTGGGCAGAGGAAAGATACTGTCTGCACCTCGTCCAGCATCAGGGAGGCCCCAGTCTGTGGTCAACGGAAAGAACACCACTTTGTGGGCAGAGGAAAGATACTGTCTGCACCTCGTCCAGCATCAGGGAGGCCCCAGTCTGTGGTCAACGGAAAGAACACCACTTTGTGGGCAGAGGAAACATACTGTCTGCACCTCGTCCAGCATCAGGGAGGCCCCAGTCTGTGGTCAACGGAAAGAACACCACTTTGTGGGCAGAGGAAAGATACTGTCTGCACCTCGTCCAGCATCAGGGAGGCCCCAGTCTGTGGTCAACGGAAAGAACACCACTTTGTGGGCAGAGGAAACATACTGTCTGCACCTCGTCCAGCATCAGGGAGGCCCCAGTCTGTGGTCAACGGAAAGAACACCACTTTGTGGGCAGAGGAAACATACTGTCTGCACCTCGTCCAGCATCAGGGAGGCCCCAGTCTGTGGTCAACGGAAAGAACACCACTTTGTGGGCAGAGGAAACATACTGTCTGCACCTCGTCCAGCATCAGGGAGGCCCCAGTCTGTGGTCAACGGAAAGAACTTCACTTTGTGGGCAGAGGAAACATACTGTCTGCACCTCATCCAGCATCAGGGAGGCCCCAGTCTGTGGTCAACGGAAAGAACACCACTTTGTGGGCAGAGAAAACATACTGTCTGCACCTCGTCCAGCATCAGGGAGGCCCCAGTCTGTGGTCAACGGAAAGAACTTCACGTTGTGGGCAGAGGAAAGATACTCTAGAGAGAGTGCTGTACAATGTACAGGATGACATTAGATCTAGAAGAAACCTCCCAAAGCAAGTGATACTCTAGAGAGTGCTGGACAATGTACAGGAGGTCTTTAGATCTAGAAGAAACCTCCCAAAGCAAGTGATACTCTAGAGAGTGCTGGACAATGTACAGGCGGTCTTTAGATCTAGAAGAAACCTCTCAAATCAAGTGATACTCTAGAGAGTGCTGGACAATGTACAGGAGGACGTTAGATCTAGAAGAAACCTCCCAAGTGATACTCTAGAGTGCTGGACAATGTACAGAGAAGAAACCTCCCAAAGCAAGTGATGATACTCTAGAGAGTGCTGGACAATGTACAGGAGGTCTTTAGATCTAGAAGAAACCTCCCAAAGCAAGTGATACTCTAGAGAGTACTGGACAATGTACAGGCTGGACAATGTACAGGTCTTTAGATCTAGAAGAAACCTCCCAAATCAAGTGATACTCTAGAGAGTGCTGGACAATGTACAGGAGGACGTTAGATCTAGAAGAAACCTCCCAAATCAAGTGATACTCTAGAGAGTGCTGGACAATGTACAGGAGGACTTTAGATCTAGAAGAAACCTCCCAAATCAAGTGATACTCTAGAGAGTGCTGGACAATGTACAGGAGGACTTTAGATCTAGAAGAAACCTCCCAAATCAAGAGCATTGGCCCCTAACTCTTTATAAGGAAATCATTTTTTTTATTTTAAAAAAAAAATCATATATTGTTACCTATGAAATGAAAGTGAACAAAGTTTCACCTGCAAAATAACTATTACAGACATAGATTTAGTTATGGTTTCAACTGTTGAGAGATAAACACATCAATTCTGACCTCTCTGGCGATGTCCTGCAGCCCTTGGAAGAAAGCTGGACTGGCGTAGTTATCTCCCCCTTCACACTGCACCGTCTCTGACACAATGGCGGCCACAGGCTTCTTCTTCTTCTCCCACTGGTCCATCAGGTCACGCACCTGTAATCAGCCAGCACACAGGCATCAGGAGTACCTTTTCTACAGTGTGTTTCTTTAGTCGCTTTCTGCACAAACCTCATTTAGCTTTCACTTTGCATTCAAGCCAAAGGTTGTGCATGCACTTTGCATAATGACTTTCATAAACATGTAAAGGCTTGTCAAAAAGGGCTAGTGCAAAAAATCTTGACAGATAGGCAACACGTAGCCTCAAAATTGTGGAATGCATGAATGAGTTAGTTAGTTAGTCATTTAGAGTCCCATCGACAGCTATGGTCATCTAACCTTGTGGAATAAACAAGGAGACCGAAAGAAATTGTCAAAGACAAAAAGATGTGACAGAGTTGGGTGCTTAGTCAGCAATTCTTTCTTATAGCCTGACACCAGCCCCCACTCCCCTCCCCCTAGCCCCAAACAAACAAACAAAAAGATGTGACAGAGTTGGGTGCTTAGTCAGCAATTCCTTCTTATAGCCTGGCACTATATGCTGCCCCCACTCCCCTACCCCTAGCCCCAATTAAGCAAACAAAAAGATGTGACAGAGTTGGGTGCTTAGTCAGCAATTCCTTCTTATAGCCTGACACCAGCCCCCACTCCCCTCCCCCTAGCCCAAAACAAACAAACAAAAAGGAACTCTGGAAAGGTGGGTGGCTCACCATGTCCAGACACCGTTGTTCCTCCTGCTGGTTCTCGCGGGTGAACTGGTCCAACGGGTACTTCAGCATGGGGAATTCGGCCACTGGCCAGTCCGGCTGGGGAAAGTCCAGCTTGTGGACCCACTTGGTGTGTGTCAGGGCCAGGGCGCCTAAGAGGAAAACCATCAAATCACATCTCTCAGAGCCCAGCAGCTGGTCATAGACTAGTATCTCAGGACTGCCCAGTGCTCAGACTCAGAGATCATCTTTTTCTGTTGCTTAGTTTTGCTTGTTGTTAAGAAAGTGTGGTGGGAGGTGCAGTGCACCACTAATCCCTGGTCAGAGTGTCCTCTACATCAACCTGTGTCTTTGTGCGTTAATTAAAGTGTGTATGGGAGAGGTCAAAAACAAATCTCAGGACTGTCACCTTGAAAACAAATGGTGCTCAGTTGGTTTACATTTTTAAAATATTCACACACACGCATGCGTGCGCATACACACACATACAAACACGCACGCACACGCACACACAATCTCACAGGCACGTACACGCATACAGTACCAATATAGAAACGAAAAACTACAAGGGCATACACACATTAGATCTGCAATCCACAAGTTCCGTGCGGAAACCCCATACACTTATATAAGAAATAAGCGGACGGGAATGTGCATGGGTTTCTGCGTGTAATGTGCACACTCTTTCATATTTCCCGATTCAGCTATTGCTTTTTGTTGTCTTTGCGGATTGCGCATGGGTTTCGGTGCGGAACTTGAGTATATGTGTGCCCTTAGATGTGGACATACAGAGATGTGGACATACAGAGACATGGACACATACAGATGAACTTGGCAACACATACAAATACTATGAATACCACACCATGCCCACAAAACAGAGAAGAAAGCAAAGTAATCCCTGGACAGAGAACAAGCCTGACAGACCCATAGTGTTCAACTTGTGCTGTGGAAGGCACTGGCGAATGGACAGCACACTGGGGTCATGGCAGACTGGATCAAGCTGGTTCTTCAGACACATACACAACTATGAATGTACATGACATGAAACAAATAAGATCAGAGAGGAAAGCAAAGTCATTCCTTGACAGAGAACAAGCCTGACAGACCCATGGTTCTGCCGTGGAAGGCGTTGGCGAAGGACAGCACACTGAGGTCCGGGCAGCCTGGGGGCTGGTTCTTCAGGCACGATGTCAGGTCCTCTTCCACGGGTGCAGACCCTCCCCGCTTCCTCCGCTGATAAGGGCAAAGTGTAGGCAAAGATGTTTGAGATTTTTTGTGGATTAGCCAGGTGTGGCAATTAGGCCTAATTGGAATATGGATGAGGTGGTATGTGTGTGTGTGTGTGTGCATGCGTTTGTAGCCGAGCGAGCAAGTCAGCGTGTGTGTGTGTGTGTGTGTGCACGTGAATGTGTGTATGTGTTGTGTGATGCCTGCTTGTCAGTGTATGCATTTGTAACTGAGCGAATATATGTGTGTGTGTCTATCTCTGTGCCTGTGCGCGTATGTGTGTGTGTGTGTGTCAGTGTACACCCCCCCCCCACCCCCCCCCCCCCTGTGTATGTGTTTAAAAATGTTTACTTACTTTTTAGTTTGTTTTATGAGCATCTATTTGTGAGTGAGTGCAAATTAACATGCATGGATTATAGTGTGTGCATGTGTATTCGAATGCATGTGCATACGATGTGTCTCTGCAATTGCACATGTGCATGCAAACAATACGAATCAACAAAACCTGAGCGGGTATCTTCGAGTACAGCAACAACCTCCCCACCCCTCCCCCACAGTAGGCCTGTTAATTTGGTCCTTAGAAACGTCCAAACCCTCGTCAAACGTAAGATTTGCCATCACGTTACTCAACATCAGTTTTAAGTAATAGACCTCCATACAAAATTTTAAATGATTATGTGCAGTGGTTTACCAGGCACTGAATTGCCCTGAGAGACGAAGAAAGAGGGGACATGAGCATGGGTGCAACTTTTCCTGGTATACAAGGATTTTCTGTTTTTGAATTTTACCAGAAAAGGAATTTCATTTTTTTAAAATTTGTTCAAGAAGATCTCTGTGTGTCTACTGTATTTTTCAAACACTTTAAAATAAGCATTTGTATAAACTGTGGAAAAACAAACTAAAATACCTTCATGAGTCTTTTTTTCTTCAGCTGCAGGGGGACATTACCCCTAGACCCCGGCTGTTCAGGGTTTTTTCATTGTGTGTAGTTGCACCCATGCATGAGTGATTACATAATTAAATCTCCACACTCCACATAACACAACAGGGGCTTCCAGGGTTGCGTCTGGGGCTGCTCTTGTGTTGGTAGGGGGTGGGGGCGGTGCGTCTCTGGGTCCCATCGGCACCTTTAGGGGGCTAACCACACAAAAAAGAAAAGAACAAAAAAACTAAAAGAGAAAAACCTGGTAGGCCATGAACATGGCCTTGAGGCTGTGCTCCACGGAGCAGGCTCCACAGGCCATGGTCTGCACGTTGGTCATGCCAGGGGGCGCCACCTGAACACATGACGTACATCATCCATCAGTCAGTGGGAAGAGTGCACTGCAAGCTAGGTCGTAATACAAGTGAGCAGCAAAACCACAAAGAGTATGTGGAATAAATTGTGAATACAGACATAGGAATAGAGCGTTCAAGCACAAAAATAAATCTGGTCTTTCAGCATGAAAAGGGTGCATGGACAGGGTTAAGTTTCTCAGGACCTCTTCTGACCATTACTATGATAGTTGTGAAGACGAACCAGGACACTGGAAAACTTTATTTAACAAGGATAAAGATATTAGGCGATGCCTAGCTATTCTTACAATCTGTCCTTGCATAAATAAAAACCCAACCAAACAAAACAAAAAACAATTAAAATTGACTAGTAACGTGAGAAAAAACCCAACTACAAACAAGAAACGCATTTGAAAACATAAACGTCTACAACAACAAAAAACAATTAAAATCGACTGGTAACGTGATAATTTTTTTTACTACAAACAAGAAATGCATTTGAAAACATAAACGTCTACACCTGCTCGCTCTCTCTCTCTCTCTGTGATTGAAACGTTAATAGGCTTAGAGTCAAAGTGTGACAGCTGAAACCTGGGTGGTAGAAACATGAAAGAGAGGGAGAATTGAATTGAACTGAATTTAATGAATTTTATTTATAGAGGGTAATAGAATAAGCAAACAGTACATGCTTTTTTTTAATTAAAACATCCAGCCCTCTTAAACAATATTAAAAAGGGACAAACAAAGCAACACAAAGAGCATGCAAAATACAGTCAAACTTAGTAAGATAATAAAATCAAACCTAATCTTATATATGCACACGCATGTTGCAGCAGACGAACATTTTTTTAAATGAAGATCAGTGATAAGGTTAACAAACATAAGAGAGTAAAAGTCATGCACACAAGCATGACTATGTATTCATAATGGTGCATACATTTATAATTTACACTGTAACAATTATGGAGTTAGCAGCATTTGATATAGTCTGACACAATGTAGCTTTAGTGGCGATTAAGTAATTTCAACAGATTCAAGTATTGTAAACGTCATGTACAATAACAGAGGGAGGGAGAAGGGGGTGGGAGGGAGGGAGGGACAGATAGAGAAGAGAGAGAGAGAGAGAGAGAGAGAGAGAGAGAGAGAGAGAGAGAGAGAGAGAGAGAGAGAGAGGCAGAGAGAGAGACAGACAGGCAGACAGACACAGAAAGACAGATTCAGTGAGAGAGAGAGAAAACTTGAAAACTTGTACTTTATTTTTCAAGGATAAAGATTTTAGGCAACGCCTAGTCTTCCAATCTGTCCTTGGTACATATACGAACATAGAATACAAACACGGCAAGGCATGATATTACACATACAGATTTGAACATAAAGGTAACACCTTTGTACATATACGAACATAGAATACAAACATGGCAAGGCATAACATTACACATACATAATTGAACATAAAGGTAGTAGTAGTAGTAGTAGTAGAGAGAGAGAGAGAGAGAGAGAGAGAGAGAGAGAGAGAGAGAGAGAGAGAGAGAGAGAGAGAGAGAGAGAGAGAGAGAGAGAGGTAGGCAGAGAGAGACAGGCAGACAGACACAGAAAGACAGATTCAGTGAGAGAGAGAGAGAGAGAGAGAGAGAGAGAGAGAGAGAGAGAGAGAGAGAGAGAGAGAGAGAGAGATAGACAGAGAGAGAGAGAGAGGCAGACAGACAGAGAGAAAGAGAGAGAGGCAGACAGAGAGAGAGAGAGAGAGAGAGAGAGA
>CM065680.1:67358473-67380973 GCA_017654935.2 Phymorhynchus buccinoides
GGAGTTACTCCTGCAGCAGCAACAGCTGCACCGGCTCCAGATGACTGGACGGCAGGGTGATCAGTGGTTTGGGCTGACTCACTGACAGGTTGACTGGGGTCCATGTGACGTGGTGGTTGCTGTGTGCTGGTGACTTCAGGCTCGTGACCAAGGAGGGGGAGGGGGTCATGTTCGTCGTCATGTAGCAACGGGATGCTGGAGCTTCTCTGGGTCGATCTCATCTCCTCCTGTCTCGTCCACCCCCAGTCTCTGTCCCATTCCCCGCTGCCCCATTCCCCACTGCCGATGTTGATGGCTGTGCCTGTAGCGTTTTCAAGTTATGTCAAGCTTCCTTTATCTCTAAGGACAGCAGGCTCAGGGCGATGTTGGACATGGATAGCTCCAGCAATGACTATCTTGCCTCGCTGCAGATAGCCACGTTGGTTGTGCGCCCACAGGTACTTCAGCTGGTCACGTTGTTGGGGGGGGGGGGGGGGGGGGGGGGGGGGGGGGGGGGGGGGGGGGGGTAATCAGGTCCAATCCTGACGCCATCATTCTCCGCCTTTTTTCCTGGCTTCTTTGTTCTTCATTAGCATCATAGTGTGTTCATACCTTCGGAAGCTGACGATGACAGGTCTGGGCGAGCGGAAGCGGAAGTTTAATCAGATAGGCCACAGTCCCTTCTGATGGGGTTACAAAACCTCAACTCAACTCAAACAACTTTATTATCTCTTAGAGAGAAATTAAGAGTGGTGATGTCTGCGATTGACACAGTTAAAACAAGACACATTATAATATACATTAAAAACAAGATGTGCTTAAAACCCCACAAAAAACACCCATAAATGAGGAATACCATTAAATCAAAACACACATGATGATAATTATCACTTGAGAACAAAACAGCAGTGCTTAAAACAAAACATGTTGCCAATATTATAAACATTTTAAAACAAAGTACAGAAAATATTACCGTTTAAGATAAATCACTTTAATTATATAATTTTAAATTCACAACACACACAAGGGACGTACTTATAACAAAGCACGCATACTTTATGTTTAAACAAAGTCATATATTATATTTACAAGTTAACATATCCACATAATTCATATAAAAGATGGACACGTGTGCACCTACTCAAACATATGTACACACAAACCAGCATAAATTATAGCAAATCCACAAAGAACAAACACATACACCCATGCCTACAGAAAGACACACACACCCACGCGCACTCATGAAAACAACAAACAATAAACAATAGATACATAAGTAACGCAATATTCAATAACATTACACTGATGATAAGGAGTAAACAAAGCGAATTTAGCTAAGTAATATACTACGCAGCTTGAAGGCTTTACAAACGTATAAACACATTTTCTTAACCCTTTCACCGCCAGCCATATTTCAGCAAAAAATTCATTAAATCCTGGGTAGAGAACAAAATCCTAACAGTATTGGGGATTCTTCTGTGACATATAAAACAAGGTCTATCCCTACTTCCCCAAACTAAGACAATAGGGTCTTTGGGTAATAGACCCCAATTTGATGCCTTTTAGTGACATAGGTGTTAAATCACTGTGGTGCTAAAATGCGACTTTGGCGGTGAAAGGGTTAGAACATTTCATTCTAATTCGCTAGTAACATTAAACAGAGAGAGAGAGAGAGAGAGAGAGAGAGAGAGAGAGAGAGAGAGAGAGAGAGAGAGAGAGAGAGGGAGGGAGAGAGAGAGAGAGGGAGGGAGAGAGAGAGAGAGAGAGAGAGAGAGAGAGAGAGAGAGAGAGAGAGAGAGAGAGAGAGGAGAGAGAGAGAGAGAGAGAGGAGAGTATGGGGGTGTTATGTGACAAGCTTGGTTCGATTAGAGCTAAGAGAATGGGAAAAGGGAGAAGGTAGGGTTGGGGTGGGGTGTGCGTGGGGAATTGTAGGCCGATAGGGGGTGGTGGAGGTGAGCTTGGCTAAAGAATGGAAACGAAACTATGAAAGAGGACAGCTTTAAAAAAAAAAAGGGGGGGGGGGGGGGGGGGGGGGATATATCGACTGACCTGATTCCTTGGGTCTTTAAAAGCCTGGATTATGCGTGGATGGTTGTATCCTGCAAATAATATGGGCCATGGGGCGTGAAAATATTAATAAAAGTACATCGGTACTGAACAAAGGCTGACGATGTTTACAATGAATACTAGCTATCCTTAAATTATCATGAACATCATCATCATCATCATCATCATCGCAGGGCTTCAAATTGTTTTCAAACTTCATGGGTCATATGACCCCTGCTTCCAGAAAACGATGGGTCAATTTCCAAAGTAATGGGCCAATAATGTGTCACTGTAGTATTACACTTAAATTTTGTTACAAACTTCATGGGTCATATGACCCCTGGGTGCACAAAATGAGGGGTCAAATCACCGTCAATATGGGTCAATGGCCCGCCAACAATTTGAAGCTGTCATCGTCGTCATTGTAGTGGTAAATTTCACCATTCTCATCATCCCCACCATTATAGAGTCGTCATCGTAATAATAACAGCAACATTATCGATGGCTTGGAGTCAAAACGTATTATTGAACCTATTACAAAAACTAATAAATTGTATCAAACAATGACTGCAGAAATATATAAAGGGGGTTATGCTTTTTATATTTTTGCAGTTTAAAAAAAAATACAAATTATTAGTTTTCGTACTAAGTTCAATAATGTTAATGAACTATCTAAAGGTAGTCCGCTTTGACTCCAAGCCATCGTTATTATCATTATCAGTCAACATCATCATCATCAATAACATTATCGTCGTTACCATCGTCATCATCATCATCATTGTTGTCACAGCCGTCATCGTTTTTTATCACAACCGTTAACATTGTCATTCTCTTTCATGTTATCTTGAAAATTATCTACCTGAGCCATTAGTAATTAACTGTGCTGCAGCCGTCGGGGCTAACTGGCCTTTGGGGTTACCTATACCACAGACGATATGGTTACACAACTATGGCTCCCCCCCATCTGCGTGCGCATCTCGACCCTTCCAACGGAAGTGTCGCCATCTTAGTCCTTATTTGTGTGTAAGCAAAGTGAAAATGTTATCTAAATGTGTAAAGAAAACACCCAGATGTTATAAATACAGTTTAGATAAGTTTCGAATTGGAACAGCTAAATACGCAGCATCGATCTGCCATTGTCGTCAACATCCACCACATAGTTGTCCTGACAGTCATCATCATCGTCGTCATCATCATCATCACAATCATCATCACCATCATCATCTGCTCAAGCCATCCTAATAAACTGACCCAGAGGCACGGAGGCGATCTGTGTGTAGAGGTCCAGCATGGCATTGCCGTCAGCATCAACCACGTAGTTGCCCTGACTGCTGTCGTAGTCGACAAAGAACTGTACTGCACCCGACTCCTGAGATGTAAAAGGACAGGATGACAGTGGCAGTAGTTATTTATTTATTTATTTATTTAGTTAGTTAGTTAGTTAGTTAGTTAGTTAGTGTGTGTGTGTGTGTGTGTGTGTGTGTGTGTGTGTGTGTGTGTGTGTGTGTGTGTGTGTGTGGACAGTGAGAGAGAGAGAGAGAGAGGGGGGGGAGAGAGAGAGAGAGAGAGGGAGAGAGAGAGAGAGAGAGAGAGAACAATGTGTGACTGTGTGCGGAGTGTAGGGGGTAGAAGGGTGAAAGGGTGTGAGATGTGCGTGTGTAAGCGCACACGTGTGTGTGTGTGTGTGTTGTGTGTGCGTGTGTGCGCGCGCGCGTTTGCACATATATCATACATGATTGTGTGTGTGTGTGTGCATGTGCGTGATTTCCTGGTGTGTACGTGCGCATGTGTGTGTGCGCGCGCGCATGTGCAAGCCAGTGTGTGTGCGAGCATGTGCCTGCATGTGTGTTCACATTATTGTATGCTTAGGTTCTTATCAACGCCCTGCATGTTATGAAACTGAGTGTCAACCTGACATTCATCCCCATCAGTTACATACCAGCAAAGGTGTGATAACACTGTACAATACTTTTTGATTAGACAGTACATACTACTGATGGACAGTTTCTTATTTATACCACAACTTCCAAACGATATGGAGAAAAAAATGTTTTTAAAACTCAGCTGCCCTTTTAAACACGTTAATGTTTGTGATTGAATAATAATATGCTTGCATAAGTCAGATCAGTTAGACTTCTTGTCATTAAAGTGAGTCAAAATCGTGACGTGGCCGGGAAGTCTAGCGATTTTTGACAGACCTAGGTGCAGCTATGCAGCTGTCTGGAGACCCTCAACACACCAGAACAATTTGGCCAATGATACTTTCAAGAGAATACACCGTGTCTTCAAAAGGTCCACATTATCGTATAATGAACACATTGATTTTGTGATTGCACCTGATCACGTGAACAAAGACAATGATCGATTATAAAAAATAAAAAAGGCCTATATATATATATTCGTCGAAAAACACCGAATGCTGTATATTAGTCTTTCTCTATAATTTAGCTTTCGTTGTCCACATAATGTCCAATTAACACAATTGCATGGGTGCAACTACACAAAATGAGGGTCCGGGGTCCAGGGGTAATGTCCCCCTGCAGCTGAAGAAAAAAAAATGATTGATGAAGGCATTTTTGTATGTATTTTCCCCCTACAATTTATATTTATGAACAAATTATACCACAAAACACTACCACTCTCTCTCACACACTACCATCCATGCACTGTACAAATGTGGCTTGAAAATAAATTTCTACAATTTATAGAAATGCTTGTTTTAAAGTGTTTGAAAAATACAGTAGACACACGAAGATCTTGTTGGACAAATTTAAAAAAAAAGGAACTTCCTTTTCTGGTAACATTCAAAAACAGGAAATCCTTGTATACCAGGAAACGTTGCACCCATGAATTGTTTGATTTTTCAGCATTTACTTGGCATAAAAAGGTTGCCTGCATGTGAACGAACGTGAAGTTCATTCGCGTTTCTTTTGCAAGTTAGTATAGGCCTAGTATAGTCCTACCTGCATGGAATCGAGTTCTTTGTTCAGCTGTTTGGAACGCGGTCCTGGCACCTCCGTCTTCATGTGTGGGGCCGAGGGTTCGGACGCTGCCATGCTGGACACGCCTCTGACCCCACCCCTGCCTGTGATAATTATGAAAATGTTTGTGTAGCCAAGAAAGAAATAGAAGACAATGCAAAACACAGCTACCTCTCTCTCTCTCTCTCTCTCTCTCTCTCTCTCTCTCTCTCTCTCTCTCTCTCTCTCTCTCTCTCTCTCTCTCTCTCTCGGACAGATTGTTATAAGAATAGGCATCGCCGAAAATCCCTATCCTTGTTAAATAAAGTTTTTCAGTGTTCAGTGTTCTCTCTCTCTCTCTCTCTCTCTCTCTCTCTCTCACACACACACACACACACACACACACACACACACACACACACACACACACACACACACACACACACACACACACACACACACACACACACACACACACACCCTCTGCTTCATCCTGGGCGATTTCAACTCGTGTACTCTAAAGAAAGGCCTACCATCATTCGAACAATACGTCACTTGTCCTACACTGAAAGACAAAACCATTGACTTGTGTTATGGAAATGTACCGTTAGCCTACAAATCTCACGCTCTGCCACCAATTGGCATCTCAGATCACAACACCATTCATCTCCTCCCTGCATACAGACAACGCATCCACACACGGGGGCATACCAATAGCGCGCCTTGTACGAAAGCGCGACCATACTGTCATAACTTTCTGACATACCAATTGCGCGACCGTGGCATATACCAATTGCGCGACCGTGGCATATACCAATTGCGCGACCCATCGTAAACTTTGCCTTACACATACACGATTATTTGGTGACGCTTGTGTTGCTGAAAAGCACGGCATTCCACATTCAACAACCATAGAGAGAGAGAGAGAGAGAGTGATAATGATAATGAACCTTTATTTTACAACACTAAAAGTATTGGCCATGACTGGCCATTTTTCATTCTAGCCGTTAATACAAACACAAGAATGATATTAAAAAAAAATACAGTGAGAGAGAGAGAGAGAGAGAGGAGAGAGAGAGAGAGAGAGAGAGAGAGAGAGAGAGAGAGAGAGAGAGAGAGAGAGAGAGAGAGAGTGAGAGAGAGAGAGAGAGAGAGAGAGAGACAGAGAGACAGAGACAGAGACAGGGAGAGACAGAGACAGGGAGAGAGATTTTTTTAGTAATAACGCCTGTGGTACATGATACTGACTGATGATTACTGAATCAATATTGATGATTTAATCGAGATATCTAGTGTTTGTGAATAGTGTATTTAGATTATGTGCTTTATCTGTATTCATTTTTAGATCCAATGTTTCCGTTTCTGGTGCAATACAGCGTCAAAGAGGACTGAACATGGTATTTATTATAATCCCCTTAATTTGAGCGTTTGGTTTTATTGTGGTACAAGTATTAAATTTCAGTAATAATTTCAGTAGTAAATCTGTTTTATGTGTGATCGTGTGTGTTCGCGCATTAGGTATATGACATGGTCGCGCAATTGGTATATGACATGGTCGCGCAATTGGTATGTCAAAATCGGATGACACCATGGTCGCGCTTTCGTAAAAGGCGCGCTAATGGTCTGTAACCCCACACACCCCTGTAGTTAAGAAAGTAGTACAGTGCTGGTCAGAAGAAAGCCGCACTGAGTTACAAGGATGTTTTGATTGTACTGACTGGAATGTGTTTCTTGATTCAAGTGATAGTATTCATGAAGCCACAGAAGTTATATCTGATTATGTTTTGTTTCGTGAAAATATGATTGTACCCACTAAGACTGTTAAGATATTCCCTAACAACAAGCCATGGGTTTCCAAGTCGCTTAAAACGACACTTAATGAGAAGAAGGTAGTATTTAGTTCAGGGGATACAGCTAAGCGTAGTGAAGTGCAGGCAAAGATTAGGAAGGAAATAAAAGAAGCCAGAATGCAGTACAAAGATAGAGTAGAGCTACAGTTTCAGTCAGGGAACATGCGGGATGCCTGGAAAGGGATTAAGCTTATGTCGGGAACCACTAAGCACACTCAGGGATGTAGTACTAATAGTAGTGACAGCCAGCAAGATTTCTCTAACCAGCTGAACACATTCTATTGCAGGTTTGATAACCAAGACTTCAGCAGCGATTTACACTCTATTACGAGTGACTTGCATAATGAGTTGGGTAGGGAGGGGGCGGATGAAGAACAGCATGAGGTAGAACAAAGTGTAGTTCAGTCTGTGTTTTCTCGTCTAAATGTTAGGAGTAGAAAGGGTAGATGAATACAAGTATCTGGGAACAATCATAGACAATAAGTTTACTTTTAGTTCTCATGTTGATCATGTTTCCAAGAAATGCCAAACAAGGATGTACTGCCTGAGAAAGCTCAGATCTTTCAATGTTAGCACAGATCTTCTCCAAAGTTTTTATCGTTGTTTTCTTGAATCTATTAATATAACATTTTCGTTCATTTGTTGGTACTTGGCTTGAATGTAAAACCCAAGGGTGTTCTGAATAAGATTGTGAATGTTGGTAGCAAGATCGTATTTGCTGTATGAAAAACGTGTAGTTCAAAAAGCCAGGGAGATCGCTAATGATCACAGTCACGTTCTATCGCATTGCTATGAACTATTGCCATCTGATAGACGGTTCTGCACTATTCGTTGTAGAACCATTAGAAATTCAGCTAGTTTTTGTCCCTAAGTCAGTCGAACTTCTCAACAAGATCTCTGCTAAGACCAAATAATGAGGAATTATGTATTAGCTTAGGCCTAGAGGTATATCTGGTCAATCTGCACAGTAGTGTGTGTATGTATGTGTGTGTCCCCATGTGTGTGAACGTGCGTGCGTGCGTACGTGTGTATGTGTACGTGCATGCGTGTGTGTCCTGTCTGTCTGTCCGTATGTCTCTATGTCTGTGTGTGTATGTGTGTGTAAGAGAGAGAGAGAGAGAGAGAGAGAGAAGAGAGAGAGAGAGAGAGAGAGAGAGAGAGAGAGAGAGAGAGAGAGAGAGAGAGAGAGAGAGAGAGAGGGAGGCGCATGAAATGTTGGGAACGGGAAGGGACAAAAAATATGTGAAAGCTTGAGGTGACTTGGAGAGGGTGGGGGTTTGGGGTAGGGTGGGGGTGAACAAATGAGATTCTATCGACCCTAACTATGTTCAAATGTTTTTTCGGCGAAGCATGATTTGTCATTCATTTTTCCTTAGTTTTGTTTCCATTTTTCATGCATGCAAATGTGTTTCTTTGATTGTATTGTGCTTGTACGAGACCACGCTGTAATTTCACCTAACGTGATAATAAAGTATTTTTGACTTTGACTTTGACTTGACACACATACACACACACCACACACACACACACACCACAACACACACACAAAAAAGAAGCATGTTTTTGCTTATACAATGTTCCCATCTGGAAATAAAATTTTGACTTGACTTGACTTGACACACACATACACACACATTTTCATTTTATTTTATTTTAATCCCCCTCTCTCTCTCCTTGTCTCTCTCCCTTTCCCTCCCTCTCTCTCTGGATTTTCGGGATGGGGTGGACATTGGGGGTGTTTCTGCAGTAATGGTACAGTTTAGTCTCTTGTGGAAGGCTATGACTCCCAAACGAGGGGGGCTTTGCACTGGTTCTAGTCACTGCAACCAAATGGATGAGTTGGCCTTTGGGGATCTTCCCGAACGCTAGCTATCCTCAACTCCCTTTGGGCGAGAGAGTGGGTATGTACCCCGGGCAAGGCATTTCCATTATCAACAATTTCTAGCCCAGCCCGCCGGAACAGAATATTTTATCTGCCCTCTCTGCTGTCTGGCCGTCATGGACTGAAACGACTGACGGAGTGGCATACAAACACAATGTTTATTCTTAGAAGGCTATGTATGCCTTGGCATGAGGCTGTGTCACACCAGTTGACATAAGCAAGGACACCAAGGCTACATCAAAAGGTTATGTTCTGCATGATTGTGCAGGGATTGTCTTAAGCCATGACAAGCTCCTAGCATAACATCATCAGTCTAAAATCCTATGAAGTCGGAGTGTGTCTGCCTAAGTGGCGGAGTAATAAAAATTAAAAAAACGTTCACACGCGTAATGTTCTCATCCCTAGCTGGTGCATTTGTGTCATAGCGTTCAAGTGCTTCGGCTGTTGGAATGATCCCTGGAGTCGTTAAGCCAGGGTAAGACAACAACAGAAGGCTATATTTTTGTGTCCCTGTCTCTACGTCCTTGAACCAAGAAGGGGTTAGGCCTAATTATCGCTATGTCAGCAAGAGTCTGTGCATCGTGTCCACAATCTTGCAGGCGTGTGTGTGTGTGTGTGTGCATGTGTGCGCGCGCGCGCGTGTGTATGTGTGGTGATGTGTTTGACCTGTATATTCTTGACCAGCATGACCAAGAAATGCAGTAGGCCTATAGGCCAAAAAAGTTACAATGGGAGTGAGAGCCGACACAAATGACTATAGGCGTACACACTAACAGTCACAGAAAAGCTGATGGACATGCGCATGCACACACACGCGCATGAACGAACCATATACACGCACGCACGCACGCACGCACACACGCACGCACGCGCACGCACACACACACACACACACTGACGACTGATCATATGACACACACACGCGCGCGCACGCACACACACACACACCAGGGGCGGATCGGGGGGGGGGGGGGTACAGGGTTTCCAGAACACACACCCGGCCCCCCCCCCCAAAAAAAAAAAGGACCCCCTGTAGCCCAAAATGTACCTTATAGAAGGGTGAAAAGTACGAAAATGACTCGATTTTTAGCTTAATAAGCAAAAACTATGCCAATGTAGGCCCTACGTAGCGCCCTGCAAATAGTGTGCTTGAGTGGTAGACCGTGAAAGGAGTTAAAAAAACAAAAACATTTCCATTGCTTTTTTTTAACATGAAATATAACTTTTTTGTTAAGGTAAAAGGCATACAAACAAATAAATTGAGTAATGCCGTGAAAGGAGCCCCCCCGTACTGTATCTTGGGATGTAGTAATAGTAGTAGAAGTAATTAGGGACAAAATAAGCCGTCGAAGCTTTTTCAGAAGATAGTCCCGTCTTTTTATAATCAGTATTATATACAAGTAATGGTCAAGGTTTATTGTGGTAAAAAAAAAGAAGGTAGGGGAAGACGGGGTAAAAAGCGCATGGGCGGGTAAGAAGCCCACCCCAATTATCTCATGAAATGAAGCAAATTTCAGTCTCATTTTGCCCATGAGACGAGCGTTAATGTCTAGCATTCGTCTCATGGGCAAATTTGACTGAAATTTTCTTCATTTCATGAGATAATTGGGGTGGGCTTCTTACCCGCCCACTTTTTACCCCGTCTTCCCCCTAGGGCCTAGGGCCTACAGCGACTCGCGACAGGTGTGTTTGAGGGCAAGGTAGGCCGCGAAATGCTGAAATGTTCTCAGTGTCGTGTTGAAGAGTTCGTTCCCCCCCCCCCCCCCCCCCCAACAAAAGTTCTGACAGTAGTAAATAAAAAAATTCTGGTCGAAGTTGTCTTTTGTTGGCTGGCAAATAAAGTTGGTGACCTGCCCACCTATGCACACCCCCCCCCCCCCCCCCCCCCCCCCCCCCCCAAACAAAACTTCCGACGGTGGTAGAAAATCCTGGTAGAAGGATTTCTTGGCTGGCTATGCAGCTCCCTTAACCCCTCGGCGGAACCCCCCACCCCCACCCCCCCCTTACGAATAATCTGGTCCGCCCCTGCACACGCACGCTTTGCAACTCACCTAATGACATCGCGCGCCTCCATCTTCCAGGTCGAGTGCACTGTAGTAACAGTGGACGAAACGCCATGGTCTGTTCCACAGATTGAGCGCTTTTATTCCGCCTGTCTGGTCACAGTTCTTGGAATGACAGATTTCTTGAAACTCGAAGGCAGGGACTCAAAAATCAGACTTCAGCCTCTTCATGTAGAACGAGGGCAGAGTGTTAGGTAGGCCCTTAGTAGTCTAAAGACTTGTTATTTGTCACTGTGTCAAACAGCTACGCAAGGTAAGCCTCACTACTCGTTGGTAGTGTTTTCAACTGCTCATTGAGTGTTGATACTGACAGATCTATATGTGAAGCTTGTATTCAGAACAACTTGCTGCAACTGAGCCAGCCCCCAAAGTGAGCTATTACACAGCTATAGCATTATAGCTATGCAGTAGGATAATCGTCGTCGCGCGCTGTCTTCACCCTCATGACACAGATTCAGCAAATTTTCATGTGCCTATGATTGATATCGAGTCGAATTGAATTGTACTGTTCATTTTTTGCAACTGATTTATAAGCCCCTGTCTTTGAGCAGCCTTCGTTGCAGTTATAGAGAATGGTGCACTTTAAAGCAGCCTACGTCACATATTCTACTTTCAGTCACAATTGCAATATTATAATTTAACAAGAGGAAAAGCTCGATGTGTGTAGTCAACGGCAGGCTGAGCTTCTCGTCTGCTTCTAATTTTGTGACGAAACGGCAAGGTGAAGGGCATTGGTTAAAAATAACCACGAAAACGAAAGTCGCAAGTGTGGCGCTTACAGGATCATTATTATTGAGAAGACAAATAATGCGATTTGGAGTACTCTTTTATTACAACATGCATTATTTCGCAGCATTATATTCTTTATTTTTAAATAGCAAAAGTACCTGGATGGACGCCGATGCTAGAGACTGATGAAGACAAAAGTCATGGTGAAAGCAAGGAAATGAATGACAGTTCTCATTGTGAATCCTCTCCCTCGCTCGCAGTGTATGTGAACATGCGTAGGGGAAGACGGGGTAAAAAGCGCATGGGCGGGTAAGAAGCCCACCCCAATTATCTCATGAAATGAAGCAAATTTCAGTCTCATTTTGCCCATGAGACGAGCGTTAATGTCTAGCATTCGTCTCATGGGCAAATTTGACTGAAATTTTCTTTATTTCATGAGATAATTGGGGTGGGCTTCTTACCCACCCATGCGCTTTTTACCCCGTCTTCCCCTACATGCATGCATATGTGTGCTTGTATATGCAGGAATCACCGCGCGCGCGTGTGTGTGTGTGTGCTCGATCACGAGCAAGTTTGGATGTGTTATTTGTGTTTGTGTGCGTGCCTCTTGTGTTTCTAGGTAGCCTGAGGACTGAGGTGGCATCTACACTGGCAGAAGGCTATAGCCCCTTGCGGGTTAGTTGCACTTTGTGGCCGGGAACAAAGAAGAAGAAGTTGAGCTTTGGGGACAAGCTTCAATGTTAACTATTGTAAAGTACTCTTGGCTGAGAGAGAGGACATTCATTTTACCCTGGCCTGCAGGTAAAGTCATCTCCGGCACTCTATATCAACAAATTCCAGCCTAGCCATTTTGTACAGCAGTTGCCTCTCCATCTGCTATCTTTAAGTCGTAGTCGAACATCACACACACACACACATGCACGCACGCACACACATACACACACGTACGCGCGCGCACACATGTGTGTATGCATGCGCAGCTTCACCGTGGTCTAAAATGTAAATGCCTGCGTGCTTATTTGTTGTCCTGTATAAAGCACTTTTTGATGTAGTTAACACAATAGAGCATTTGCCACGCGCCGGTGACCTTGAATTTCACTGAGTTGAATTTAGAGAGTTGAATTAGAAAGGTCAGCGCAACTCGGGCAGAACGAGCTCGGGCAAATTAGTAGTCTAGCATAGTGAACGAACACTCGTGGCAAACGCCCTATTGATGACATGAGTTTGTCATGAGTTATGAGTTTGTGTACAATATGCCATGTGTGCAATGTCAATTGAAAAGTTATCAATAATGCCGGTATACTGTAGTAAGATAATTATAATCTTGTTTCATATCACTTGGTATGTAGGCTGGAGAATATATTTATTTTCCATAAGAAACGTTCCATTCACTAGGCCTACTGTCATTGTTATGTATTCACCAGACTCCTTGACAAAGTGTTTGTCAAGACAAAAAAATGTGCTTTTTTTTCGACTCGTTATGATCATCATTTTTTGTGCATTTTAATGTAGCCTACAATGCGTTGTGATGCTTTTAGTTCTGTTGTACCTTATGAAACTTTGTATACTTTTATCATAAAATTATCAGTGATGCGCCTAACTTTTGTAGGCACGCGTGTGGTTGAATCTGTGTAGTTTGTAGGCCGGGGAAGACGGGGTAAAAAGAGCATGGGCGGGTAAGAAGCCCACCCCAATTATCTCATGAAATGAAGCAAATTTCAGTCTCAATTTGCTCATGAGACGAGCGTTTGTCTAGCATTCGTCTCATGGGCAAATTTGACTGAAATTTTCTTTATTTCATGAGATAATTGGGGTGGGCTTCTTACCCGCCCATGCGCTTTTTACCCCGTCTTCCCCTAAGTATTGGTGGTAGTCACGGATAGTCGTTTTGATGGTGGTGGTAGTGGCGCGTGCGTGCGTGCGTGTGATGTGCGTGCGTGCGTGTGTGTTTGCGTGCTTGTGTGTAGATAAGGGGACTGCACTACTCCAAGTGGCTAGATCACCGACGCATTTTTGCTGTGTGGTTGCTTCCCCTGTTCAACACTGGTTACTGTAGTCTGTTGTACCAAGGAATATATTCGTAACAACTTAAAACATATTGTTTTGGTACATAAGATACAATACACAATGAATTATGTTTCACAACCCCAATTTCATGTGTTAACTCACACGAACGTTCTACACCCATTTAGCTACCTTTCACCTAACCCGTACATGCACAAATGGAGTTGCTCATTGATTAAAGCATTTCTAGAATTTCTGCTAAAGATACGACCTCTAACATAAAGATCAGGACTGGTCCAAACAACGTCATCTTAATCGTTTAAATTCCTGTAATTTATATTCTAGATCACATCTTTATTTTCCCCAACTAATTTTTTAACATGGTAAATTCATAAAGTTAGTTCAGTTCTAAAAATATACAGTAACCTCAAATATCTAAATAATGTTTCATTATAGTTTATACAAACAAACATAACCAAAAAAAAGAGTAAATGATACAACAAAAGTGTAAAAAAAAAACAAAACCTTCCCAAAGCTTCGCTCATGAACTACTGATCTGATTACATATTTTGCTTAAAAACTGAAACAAAGGATTACGTGATTGTGTATCTTGCACGCTACAGTAGCAAACGTACATGTTCACACAGCTATTGTTAAGTGCCATAACAATTATATATTGCAACTATTAATCATCTTGAAGACAAAGAGAAGGAAGACTAAGGATTGGAGGTGAGCCAAGTCAACTGAAGTCTTTCAGGACCAAAGCATGTCCAGGAAGATTTCCACATGAAGAAGACTTCAGGGTTTGAGGTGATGCACGTCACTTGAGGTCCTTCAGAACGGTGCGAAGCGTGTCCAGAAAGATGTCCACGTGGCTTCGCTGCAGGGTGAGGGTGGGCCTCAGACGCAGAGTGCTGGTCCCACATTTGCCCATGTTGATTCCTGTGAAACAGTGTGCCATTCAGCAGAGTATTTGCTGCGGGCGGGTAAGCTTGAATTTCAACTATGGCCTCGAATAAGAGAGTTCAAACAACTACGGGAGAAAAAACAACAACATGCGGGCAGCAGTAGCGGAAGACGGGGTAAAAAGCCCATGGGCGGGTAGAAGGCCATGCCAATTATCTCATGAAATGAAGAAAAATGTCAGTCACATTTTGCCCATGAGACGAGTGTTAATGTTTAGCATTCGTCTCATGGGCAAATTGGACTGAAATTTGCTTTATTTCATGAGATAATTGGCATGGGCTTCTTACGCACCCATGGGCTTTTTACCCCGTCTTCACATATAGTCTAGACTACACAACGAACGATTGTGGCAAATGCCCTATTACATAATGAGGTCATAGGTTTGTATTAAATCTGACTGTCATCTGAATGGGAAATGAACCTGGCATGATCCGGCCCTGCACACGCACGCACGCAGGCACGCACACGCACGCACGCACGCACACGCACGCGCACGCACACGCACACACACACACACACACACACCACACACACACACACACACCTTTGTTTCTCATTGTGGTGACAATCTTGTCCCTGGTGGCTGAATCAGGGCAGTCCACTGCTGCCATAAGACCCAAACCCCGGGCATTGGAAAACAAGCCTGGAAATCCTGCCTGAACAGATAAGTACATGTGCGCACGCATGCACACACACGCACACACATGCGCGCGCACACACGTGCCCCAAACACACATACACACAGAACAGTTAATATATTTTTCAAAATATCTATCGTCTACACGACAGCCTACATGAGCTGTAGGATATTCTTGCAAAAGTTTTATTTTCAGATGGAGCATTGAATAAGCAATTACAATTAGCTTTTTTAGAATAGAAAATATGTACGAACGCGCACGTGTGAGTGTGAATGTGTGTAAGTGTGAGGTTTTATGAACCAGCGTGTGTGTGTGTGTTACTGTGCATTTGTTTTGTTTTGTTTAATTTAACGTCTGTTCACTTAAACTGTTTTTAGACGACTATGATATTGTAAATGATTGATATCAAAATTACACTGATATTATTTTATTTAGAAATGAAAACATAAAACTTAAATCAGTTAACAAGAACAACTAAAAAAACTAAAATGTCCTAACGTACCAATGTTTGAAAAATACAAAAATGAAAATGTGATTTACTAACGTACCAAAATCACTATGAAGTTTTCAAATAGGGCATTTGATACATGTAGACAAAAGATAAGTTTGATCGTTCTGCCCGACATTAGGAACTCTCTAAAATCATCGAAATTGAAGGTCATTTTCAGGGCAATTGGAAACTGGGTAGGTACTGCCTCATAAGGGGACAATGAAACAGTATATGGAATGTTAAAAGTTTCTCCCCCCATACATCTTGCAGTATTAACACGTTTACATTTTAAAGAATTTTATTTAAGTCTAAAACATAAACTATAAATTTATCTTGGAAAATGACTTAACGAAGAAACGTTGCAAGAGGTATGTGAATTTACATTACAGCCCACACGAGTTTTTATGTCTTTTTCTAAAAGACTATAACATTCCTTTGTAGATAAAGGAATATTAATATTTTCACAGCCAATTATTTGTCGTGCACCTCTTCTGGCTACTCTGTCTGCTCATTCATTTCCATAAATACCACAATATTGTTATATTTTTTATATTTTTTTAATATCATTTACTATATCTGTATCGTTAAAAATTCGGGACTTTCCTGGAGTTGCACTGCCTCCGGGTATTGCCTCCAGGATCGTTCCCACCATCTTTATATCTACTAATGTTCCATATGTGTCTGTTTCAGACCGGAGGACGTTAAACGAATTTTCATCAATGTGATGGGACCCAAGTAAAGGTTACACGAGAACCTTTTGGGTGAGAAAATGAATAAGATGATTAATTTCCATTATTAAGTCAGATCTGTCTCTAAACTTTATAGATTTTAGTGTAAGTAAGACAGATGTAGAGTCAACACACAAAAGAAGAATTTGAAACATAATCATAGAGAGGTTAACAATATATCGCAGAGCCATAAGAATGGCTACCAACTCTGCCGTGAAAAAGAATGACCTTTGCCTATATTACATTATTTTTCTTTCTTTAGTCCAGGAATTTCAAATCCAGCACCGGCCACATTATTGTCAATCAGAGAGCCATCAGTACATATACTTACCATTAAATGTTTAGGATGACTTGAATGAATATGGGAACGAAAAGAGAGAGCCAGTAGATGAGGATTATCACTCTTTTTCAAATCGTCATTTCAAATGTCAATGATTGCTCTGTTAAGTTCCCATGGAGGAATAGGAGATGTCATCGAACGTGTAGATACATCTTTACCTTCCAGTCCTGATCTCCTTTGAATATCTGAAGTATAAGTGGCTATTGTTGTCAGAGATTTTATATTCCTGGCTCTTTTCGGAAACTGGAGATCTGATCTAAGGTTATTTTTTATTCACGTTGACATTTTCACAACTACACTGCTTCTTATAATGTACTTAGCTGAAGACAGTTCTCGGTACTCGTTCACCTAACTCTCTATAGGCAGCAATAGTTGGAGTATGAACAAGAACTCCCAAAACTAATTTATATGCCTTAGAGACGTTAAACAGATTTGATCTCTCTTCAATACAAGATAAAATCAGGAAGTTTAACTACAATCGAGCAGATTGGGAACAATTTACATTGATTTTAAATTCATCTTCCATTGAGATTTCTCATAATGAAGACATTGATTTGATGCATGATCATTTCATGAAACCAGTCCTACATGCAGCTGATTGCTCTATCCCCAGATGTTCGTGCGTATATAGGCCTACTTCTAAATATGCAGGGAACTTGTGGTGGACAGAAGAGTGTGAAAGTGCTAAACAAGAAAATATATCAAAATACAAAATATATCTGTGCAGTAGATCTCCTTCTAAACACAGGGAATCAAAGATGGCAAAGTCAGCATATAACAAGACATTAGCCAAGGCAAAGCGTGAATATTGGTCAAGATTTTGTGAGGAAGAGATAAGTTTCCCATCAGACAGTAGCAAGATTTGGAAGAACATATTACGTTACATGAAACATGGGGTTTTCACTCCTAAATGTTGCGTAAGAAATTGAAGACAATAAATTTCCGACAGCCTTTCAAAAAGCTGAAACATTTCCTGATATATTTTTTTAGTAAACGGCAGATTAGAAGGTCTTTCAGAAAAATTAAAAATGTACAGACAGGAACAGGAAATAAAACCAGAATTCCAAGATCAAGAACAGAATGATAATTTATATATCAATGCTTCCATTACCTTTTTAGAACTTAAAGAAGGGATTTCGTTATTGGGCAATGAAAGAACAGCTGTTGGTCTTGACGAAATTTCAAATAAAATTTCTTCATAACATAATGAAAAAATGCTGGAGTGAAGGTAAATTACCAGCCGTGTGGAAACACTCGATTATAGTTCCAATTCTTACTCGATTATAGTTCCAATTCTTACAAATGGGAAAACCATAGCAGACGTCAACAGTTACAGACCAATGTCTCTTACTTCGCACACATGTACGTTAATGGAGAAAATAGTAAGTGCGCGTTTGACTCACTATTGTGATAAAAACAATGTCATTCCAGTCCATCAAGCTGGCGTCAGGTCAGGAAGGTCTACAACAGATCATTTAGTGAAGTTGTCTACAAATATAAAACGCCAATTTGCTCGTAGACAAAATGTGTTACTGTGCATGTGTGTGTGTGTGTGTGTGTGTGTGTGTGTGTGTGTTGTGTTGTGTTGTGTTGTGTTGTGTTGTGTTGTGTTGTGTTGTGTTGTGTTGTGTTGTGTTGTGTTGTGTTGTGTTGTGTTGTGTGTGTGTGTGTGTGTGTGTGTGTGTGTGTGTGTGTGTGTGTGTGTGTGTGTGTGTGTGTGTGTGTGTGTGTGTGTGTGTGTGTGTGTGTGTGTGTGTGTGAGTGTGTGTGTATGTCTGTGAGTGTGAGTGTGTGTGTGAGTGTGTGTATGTGTGTGTGTGTGCATGTAGGCTTATGAATGCATATTTGCATGTGTATGAATGCAAGTACGGATGAATACAGCAGCCTGTGAGCATACAAGCATTGTAGATGCCAATTATGCTGTACTGCACTGTACTGAACTACTACTGTACTGTAGGCATGCGGTTTACCTGTGACTCCAGCAGCCCCTGCATGAGGTAGTCCCCCACGTCCTTCACGCTGTCTGTGAGGCGTTCCTCCTTGATCACCTCCAGAACTGCCTCCAGCAGCACCAGCTTGGAGGGGTCCCCCATCCACGTGTTGAAAATGCGATTTGCCTGAAAACACACCATCCCCAACAGATAAAGCATAAGATGAGCCTTCTTCACCCCGAAAGTTACTCTTTCACATCACAATGTTATTTTCATATCTGAAAATGTGAGATATGACTGAAACTAATCCCTCCAAGAAGCCCATGAGCAAAATGTCCTTTCCTCGCTCTGAAAAAGTTTCTGTTCATTTAGAAACTTTGCTTTGCATGAGTATTATTTAAGAGTGCACATTGTAGTCTGTAAGGTCAGCCACACGTCATGTGGTCTCCAAGAACGAATGTGATTCGAGATCACGTGATCGAATCGTATCGTACAGTCGTACGATTTTAGCTGACGTGTGGCTGGCCCTTTAAAGCCGCTTCACACAGTCCAACGTTTTAGTTGGAAGAAAATTCAGTTATGAACTGTATTCAACTACTTGTGGTCGTGTGCCGTTGTCACTATCAGCAAGCATTAGGATGTATTTCCACAATTTACCTGAAACTTTTTTAGCGATTGACTATAGTGACAATAATGTCTTTCATTACATTTCTAATCTTTGTGACGTCATCATTGGCCTCTGAGAGGCCAAAGAGCTAATTGCGCGTTTTTGTCTAAGTCTTTGGATTTGTTTTATGCGCAAATGACAAGGGTGAGAAGAAAAGTTATAATGCAGTTTTATTCATTAATGATGTGTGAACACTGCTATGCTTTAAATTTTATCGGCACGGTATGCAAATTTATCCAGTTGGCTCATTTAAGGTACTGTCTTAAACGATCTCCAATTGGCGCATTTGTACTGTTGTACAGGATAGTTTTATATTGCATAAGAGTTCGGACCTTGGGCTATAACATTACAGCATCAGAAAGTGTAAAAGATGCCAGTTTAAGCACCCAAAACGGTGTCTGAAATTTTAGCAGCAAGTGGTACTTAACTTTTGTTGAGTAGTATATAAATACTTACCTCAGTGGGTCTCTGCTCGTCTCTGTGATAGAACCCCCCGGTCATCATTTTCTTGGCGAAGGGCACCGTGTCCGGGGGCTCGCGCAGGTTGAAGTGCTCGTGGGCCCAGAACTTGCCTGTCAGGCCACAGCCTGTCTGCACCTCGTCCAGCATCAGGAAGGCCCCAGTCTGTGGTCAACGGAAAGAACTTCACTTTGTGGGCAGAGGAAACATACAGTCTGCACCCGTCCAGCATCAAGGAGGCCCCAGTCTGTGGTTAACGGAAAGAACACCACTTTGTGGGCAGAGGAAAGATACTGTCTGCACCTCGTCCAGCATCAGGGAGGCCCCAATCTGTGGTCAACGGAAAGAACACCACTTTGTGGGCAGAGGAAACATACTGTCTGCACCTCGTCCAGCATCAGGGAGGCCCCAGTCTGTGGTCAACGGAAAGAACTTCACTTTGTGGGCAGAGGAACATATTGTGGGCAGAGGAAACATACTCTAGAAAGAGTGCTGGACAAAAAGGACTTCAGAGAAGAAAACCCCTCAATGAAGTGCTTACCCCTTTCGCCGCCAATGTCTCATTTATGCACCACAATGGTTTAACACACATGTCACTAAAAGGCATCAAATCAGGGTCTGTTATCTGAAGACCCTATTTTCTTAATTTTGGGAGGTAAGGATAGGCCTAATGTTGTGCATGTCACACAGGAATTCCCAATATAGCGGATATTTTTTTTCTCTACCCAGTTATGTTCAATGGTATTTTTGGGCTGAAAAATAGCTGTCGGTGAAAGGGTTAAACACAATCAGTTGTTGGAGGTTGCTCCATGAAAAAGAAGGAGAACTTCTCAAAAAGAACTTATACAACTTTAAACATGAAAGGAAAGTACCCTAACATCGGCCGAACCTTTATATAACAATCACGTGTTTAGTGGTAGTTTCAACTGCTGAGAGATAGTGATTACGACTAAGTGAGGTTAACAAATTTAGTCACATTGTTTTGAGTCCCTCATGATTGTGTACGTTGAACTAAACCAATTCTCTAACGAGTGCAGTAACAAGTGCAGTGCTGATTGAAGTTACTGAGAGCAGAACCAACAACCAAATGCAATTGAACAGTCACGTGATTTCTGACTGGCTTCCGTGAAGTTTTGAATATGTCTGAAGACCCCCTAACATATTTCTCCAACCAAATGCAAACGCCTATATATTTATTTTTAAAAGTGATGTTAATTTTCAATATTCGTTATATGTTAAAAAGGGTTAAGCGTTTTAAAGTGGCAAAAGCGTATACCTCTTCTTTTTTGTAAAGGGTTAAAAACACCGCATAGTCAATGAACATAGGGGAAGACGGGGTAAAAAGCGCATGGGCGGGTAAGAGGCCCACCCCAATTATCTCATGAAATAAAGAAAATGTCAGTCAAATTTGCCCATGAGACGAATGCTAGACATTAACGCTCGTCTCATGGGCAAAATGAGACTGAAATTTGCTTTATTTCTTGAGATAATTGGGGTGGGCTTCTTACCCGCCCATGCGCTTTTTACCCCGTCTTCCCCTAGTACTTTATACCAATAAACAAGCATTACAAATTACCAATTTACAAACGCCTTGGCTGTGTCAGACCAATTGACATAGGCTAGAACACCAAGGCTACATCAAAATGTTGTTATGCTATGCATAGTTATGCGGGGATTTTTCTTTAGCCATGACATGCTCCTAGCATAACATCATCAGTCTCCAAAATCTCCCGAAGACGGAGTGTGGCTGCACACGTGGCGGGGTAATCAAAAACGGCCGCACACGTAATGTTCTCATCCCTAGCTGATGCACTTGTACCCCGTGGTGTTCAAGTGCTTCCGCTGTTTGGATGATCCCTGGAGTCGTTTAGCCAGGGTAAGCCGCCAACAACAACAACCAATTTACAAAAGAAAAGTCATAAAACCAGGTTTTAAGTTGGGGAGGTAAGGGAGACATAATGAAGGTGGACCATGAAGGAAATTGCGTGGTGATGCCAAAAACTAAAAGTGGTGATGCCAACAAACTAAAACATCGATCAGTATATGATACAGCAAATAGGTACCTTAAAAACAGAAACACTGAAGAAAACCCCCACATACTAGCTATTCGAATCTGCATTGTTAAAAATTCGGGACTTTCCTGTTGTTGCATTGCCTCCGGGCATTGCCTCCAGGATCGCTCCCACCATCTTTATATCTACTAATGTCCCATATGTGTCTGTTCCGGGGTAAAAAGCGCATGGGCGGGTAAGAAGCCCACCCCATTATCTCATTTAAAGAAAATAGTCAAATACATGAGACGAATGCCATTAACGCTCGTGGGCAAAATGAGACTGAAATTTGCTTCATTTCATGAGATAATTGGGGTGGGCTTCTTACCCGCCCATGCGCTTTTTACCCCGTCTTCCCCTACGGTTAAGCAGAATTTCATTCATTCATTCATTCTGGAGGAACGTATAGATATGAGACACTTAACAAAATGGCACTGATGCCTAAAAATACAAACATCCCCATCAACTGATCAAGGAAACTGGCTCCTCCTCCCGAGATACAATTCAAGCTCAGCATGTTGCCAGCCTTCTCTGACCTCTCTGGCGATGTCCTGCAACCCCTGGAAGAAAGCTGGACTGGCGTAGTTATCTCCCCCTTCACACTGCACCGTCTCTGACACAATGGCGGCCACAGGCTGCTTCCTCTTCTCCCACTGGTCTATCAGGTCACGCACCTGTAATCAGCCAGAACACAGGCATCAGGCGTACGTTTTC
>CM065680.1:67383473-67390973 GCA_017654935.2 Phymorhynchus buccinoides
GAGAACAATGAATTAAGAGATAGAAAGTATGCGCACGCACGCACGCACGCACGCACACACACACACACACACACACAAACACACACACACTCTCTCTCTCTCTCTCTCACCCAGTGGCAAAGAAAACCAACAACATTGTAATGAATGCTACATTATTTATGCACAATACTAGCCAAGAGAACGAGAACACAGAAACATGTACACATATTAAGGGAAGAGACAGATAGATAACCAGAACAAAGATACAGAGAGAGAGAGAACGCGCGCATGCACACACACACACACACACATATATATATATATATATACACACACACACACACACACATTTCTCCAGTCATACACATATGTAATCATATAATATGTACAGACAATACACATAATAAAGTAAATAAAAATAATAGAGTCATAGTTATGCCACATAATGCAGTTGATCAGTGGCCAAATCCTTAAGCCCTGAGGGCTGGTTATTCGGTCAAACACATGCAAGTATGAAAATGATGAGGAACATACTGACGTGCCCCATCTGCATAATTATGCCACTTTCATTGTGTCCCCGTCGGTTTCTTTGTGTTCCTGTCTCAATGTACCCCTAACCTTCTTTATGCGTCCCCATCTCTGTGTATCCCCGTCGCTATGTTCCCCCAATCTCTGCGTGTCCCTTCGGATGAGGTTTAAGAATTGGGTAAGGGTTTGGGGACATAAGAATCAGATAGAAACGAAAAGCTACAAGGGCATGCACAACACATTACATCTGCAATCCGCAAGTTCCGTGCGGAAACCCCATGCACTTATATAAGAATAAGCGCAAAGGATTGTACACGGGTTTCGGCAATGTGCAATCTCTTTAATATTTCTTACTTTCGGATTTTGGGGGTGTGAATTGCGCATGCGTTTCGGCGCGGAACTTGGGCATATATATATGTGTGCCCTTAGACGTGGACGTCATCGACCCAGCACCAGAACAACTTGTCCCTAAGGGATTTCCGCCATGAGGACGTAAAACCTCCACTCAACAACAACGACGTGGAAATACAGAGACGTGGATAGGACACAGAGAGATGAACTTGGCAACACATACAAATGGGGGGATATCCATGACTCATACTATGAATACCACTCCATGCCCACCAAACAGAGAGGAAAGCAAAGTAATCCCTGGACAGACCCATAGTTTTCAACTTATACTGTGGAAGGCACTGGCGAATGGACAGCACACTGGCAGACTGGATCAAGCTGGTTCTTCAGACACATACACAACTACGAATGTACATTACATAAAACAATTAAGAGAGACGAGAGCAAAGTCATCCTTGGACAGAGAACAAGCCTGACAGACCCATGGTTCTGCCGTGGAAGGCGTTGGCGAAGGACAGCACACTGAGGTTCGGGCAGCCTGGGGGCTGGTTCTTCAGGCACGATGTCAGGTCCTCTTCCACGGGTGCAGACCCTCCCCGCTTCCTCCGCTGATAAGGAAGGGCAAAGTGTAGGCAAGGATGTTTGAAATTGTTTGTGGATTAGCCAGGTGTGGCAAATTGGAATATGGATGGGGTGGTGCATTTCTGTGTGTGTGTGTGTGTGTGTGTGTGTGTGTGTGTGTGTGTGTGTGTGTGTGTGTGAGTGTGTGTAAGCATATATGTGTGTGTCTGTGTGTATCTATGTGTGCATGAATGCGCGTGTGTTTGCAACTGAGCGAGCAAGTCAGCAAGAGTGTGTATATGTGTGCGCGCACGCGCATTTATGTGATGTGTTGTGTGATGCCTATTCGTCAGAGTATGCATTTGTAAATGAGCGAAAATATGTCTCTCTCTCTCTCTCTCTCTCTCTCTCTCTCTCTCATTCTCTCTCTCTCCCTCTCTGTGCGCGCTTGTGTGTGTGTGTGTGTGTGTGTGTGTGCGTGCGTGTGCGTGCGCGTGTGCGTGCGTGCGCGTGTGCGTGCGTGCGTGTGTGCGCGTGCGTGTGCGCATATGCGTGTGTGTGCATACACACCCACCTCAATGACTATTATTTTAAGTATGACTGTATGCGTTTAAAAAGTCGTTCGCTTACTTTTTAATTTGTTTTAAGAGCATCTATTTGTGAGAGAGTGCAAACGTGCATGGATTATATCGTGTGCATGTGTATTTGAATGCATGCGCGTGCGGCGTGTCTACGCAATTGTACATGCGCATGCAAACAATCCGAATTAACAGAAACTGAGCAGGTGTCTTCGAGTACAGCACCCCCCCCCCTTCCCCCCCAACCCCCCCCCCCCCCCATTTTGGTCTTTGGAAATGGAAAATGTTCTAACTTTCATCAGACTTCACAACTGTCATCATGTTACCGTCGCTCAACGAAACACATAAGTAGGCTAATAGACCACAGCACAAAATTTGAAATATGATTACTGTATGTGCATTGGTTGTCAAGTTATTGTCCACTAAGAGAGATGGAAACAATGAAGAAGAAGACGTCAACGATCACGCCAGCCATCTTCATTCAATCTTCATACTCTACATAACACAACAGGGGCTTTCAGGGTTGGTCTGGGGCTGCTCATGTTTTGGTCCGAGGGATGGAACCGGTGCATCTCTGGGTCCCACCGGCACCTTCGGCATTAGTAGGTATTAGTTACTTTATAGTCACAGAGGCGTCTCTGTGAAATTCGGGTTGCTCCCACCTGGAGAGCGCGTCAGAGGCGCGTCACTCATTTTGTTTTTGCATGCGATTTTTGTGTGACTGATGAGGAAGGAAAGGGGGTAGGGCGTAAATGTTGACCAAACGACAACTTTTCGTTGCCACTGGGTTTAGCGTATGCTAAGTGCATGGGCACACGGGACCTCTGTTTATCGTCTCATCCGAAATACTCCACGTTCAGATCATAAGGCCTAGTGCAAAGTGAGTTGAAAAATCCCCTGTACCCAAGTTCGAATTCGGTGTTTCCTTTTCACAAAGAGCGGGGGCCTATAGCAGAGAAGGGGGAGAAATTTGGGGTGGGGTGAAGGGCTAACAAAACGAGAAGAAAAACAAAAAGAAGAAGAAAAAAACCTGGTAGGCCATGAACATGGCCTTGAGGCCGTGCTCGATGGAGCAGGCTCCACAGGCCATGGTCTGCACATTGGTCAAGCCAGGGGGCGCCACCTGAACACATGACGTACATCGTCCATCAGTCAGTGGGAAGAGTGCACTGCAGGCTACGGTAGGGTCGTATTAATATAGGGGAAGATGGGGTAAAAAGCCCTTGGGCGGGTAAGAAGCCCATGCCAATTATCTCGTGAAATGAAGCAAATTTCAGTCAAATGTTGCCCATGAGACGAGTGTTAGCAAATTTCAGTCAAATGTTGCCCATGAGACGAACGCTAAACATTAACACTCGTCTCATGGGCAACATTTGACTGACATTTGCTAGCGTTCGTCTCATGGGCAACATTTGACTGAAATTTGCTTCATTTCACGAGATAATTGGCATGGGCTTCTTACCCGCCCGTGGGCTTTTTACCCCGTCTTACCCTAGCTAAGTTAGTAGAAAGAATAGAGACATTTCAGAGTAAACTGTGACTGCATAAGGCATTGGGACATTGGGCATAGAGTTTTCACGAGAGAGAGAGAGAGAGAGAGAGAGAGAGAGAGAGAGAGAGAGAGAGAGAGAGAGAGAGAGAGAGAGAGCGAGAGAGAGAGAGAACAAGAACAAGAACAACGTTTTAATGAACCGGGCCATCTGCCCATGTCAAAGGGAACAGTGGGAAGGGGAAATTGTTAAATCAAACCCCCAAAACGGGGAAAATCCATAACACAAGATATTAAGCAAGTATTAGATATCCTCATACATAATTACACCAAGCCGCGCTTATCTGCACAGATCATAAAGCGTGTGTGTGTGTGTGTGAGAGAGAGAGAGAGAGAGAGAGAGAGAGAGAGAGAGAGAGAGAGAGAGAGAGAGAGAGAGAGAGAGAGAGAACAATGAACAATAGTTTTAATTTCTATAGGTCGCCGGCCCTTAGAAAGGCCAAAGTCATATATCATAAGCATATCAAAATATCGGTCATGTTTTTTTAACCAAATTCTTTAAGATTGATAAGTAGGTCAACATACTAATACTGATACTGGTAGTTGTTAGAAAACACAATCAGCAACGATGTCAATATCAATGGACATAATAATATTAATTAACCCTGCTCGATGTTATCTTGCCTTTTTCGAATGGCATAAAATAGGTACATAGAAATTTCCCTTGACGTCGTAACCGAACCAGTTTTCAAAATATTAGTACAATGATAGCATATTCCATGTAAGTATTTGTTTCTGATATCTGAATATAGAGGGCATGTAAATATAAAGTGTTGTTCATCTTTTATTACACCACATACTTGACACATCAAATTATTGTTAAGTGTTTCACTAAATGTTCGTCTAATCAATGACCCATTAATTGGAAGTAAACCAACGCGTAATTTTACTAAACAGTCTCTGAAACATCTATAGTCTAGGAAATCAAAGTATTTTTCTGGTTCAAATGAAGATTTAAACAAACGATATGTTAAGTAAGTGTCCTTATTCATAACTGAACTGTACCCGTCTCGCAAGTAATTGTCAATCATTCTTTGTTTGAACAAGGAAATAAAAGACATTTCACAGCCCACACCTTGATTTATCCAAGCATAACCAAAGCCTAAACTAAATAAAGTATTCTTAACAACAGTTGCCCAGCATAGCTTTCCTCTTCCATCCAAATTAAAAATCATTGAATACGCTTGATGTGGAATTCTTAACATGTCCATTTTCAAAACTTTTAACCAATAATTAATGCAGCTGACAGAACTATTTATATAAAGCGGGTATCGCCCGGTCTCTCCATAGACGAGCTTATTTAGTACTTTAAGGGGAACCATGAAACATCGTTTGCATGCAAAGGTATGAACTTTTTCAATATTATTTAATCTATGTAGGCCCCACATTTCAGAAGCATACAGCAATACAGATTGTACTTGAGAATCAAAATGTTTAAAAAAACAATTCTTTGAAATACCATTCAGTTTACTAATACATTTAACACACTGTACACATGCTCTCCTGCCCTTCACTGCCAGAGCCTCAACACCTCTGTTCAAACTCATTCTAGTTGTGAAGACAAAACCAAGGTAATTATACTGGTTGACTACTTCCAATTCCTTTTTATCCAAAGTCCATCTTTTGTGTTTTCCTAGGAAACCGCCTTTACGAAAAAACATTACTTTTGTCTTGTCTTCGTTAATGTTCAGAAAAAAGATTTTTACAAGCGTTATGAAGAATGCTTATCTGATTTTGTAGGCCTGTGGCAGCGTATGACAGAAGAACGATGTCATCAGCAAAAAGGAGGAGAAACAATTCAACCAAGCCAGGCAACAACTGAATACCACATATACTATTTTCGTTCACAGAAGCTGATATTTCATTAATAAAAATAGAAAAGAGAACTGGACTGAGTACGCAGCCCTGTCTTACACCAACTGGGCAATCAAAGAGATCAGTGAGTTTCTTCTCTACTCTAACACATAACACAGAACTATATATAGCCATGAGAGCATTTTTAAACTTACCATTCGTGCCACTGTTGAGAGAGGGAGATGGAGAGAGAGAGAGAGAGAGAGAGAGAGAGAGAGAGAGGGGGGGGGGGGGAGGACGCTGGATTAGCAAAGAAAGGAAAGAATGGAAGCTCTATATTCATTCTCAGACTCAGACGCTCCCGCGTAGTGCGACGCATGAGGCAGCCAGTGCACTCCAACGGCTCCTATCGGCAGTATCGGCAGTAAGTCTGATGGCATCGCCCCAGCGTCTGTTCGCTACCTGAAGGTCTCGCTCCACTGTCTGACGCCAGTTCATCTTTGGCCTCCCTCTTTTCCTCTGTCCCTTAGGGATCCACCTGAGAACCTGTTTTACAGATCTAGATGGTGGCAGTCTGGCGGTGTGGCCCAGCCAACTGAGAGGATGCATGCAGCTAGCTACTGGAACTTGCTTTGTGCGTTCTCCCACCTCTTCGTTTGTGATAAAGTCGCTCCGCTTGATGCCCAAGATTTTCCTGAGGCACTTGATGTCAAATGAGTTCAGCTTCTTCTCGTGGCTAGAGTTAGTGCCAGGTTTTACAGCTGTAGAGCAAGGTGGATAGGACATTAGAGTTGTAGAAGCGCAGCTTCAGTTGGAATGGGAAATTCTTGTTTCCCCAGATCTTTGACAGCTGATTGAAGGCTGCTGTTGCTTTGCCTATGCGACAGTTGAGTTCTTTGTCCATGTTGCCTGTGCTGCTGATACAACTGCTCAAGTAGGTGAAATCCTGGACCACCTCTACCTCGTTCTGTCCAATGAACACCCCGGATGGAGAAGGGTGTGGTCCAGCTAGCATGGTTTTCGTCTTCTTGGCACTGATGTTGAGGCCAATGCTGCCAGCACTGTCACTGATGTCCCTGACAAGTGACTGTAGGTCATTATTCAGTGCGGTGATGTCATCCGCAAAGTCCAAATCTGAGAGGCACCGTCCCTTGAGCCATTCAATGCCCTTCCCATGAGTAGACGTCTTCAGCACCCATTCACTTGCCATCGTGAAGAGAAGTGGAGAAAATAGGACCCATGTCAGCACCTCAAACCAGTCACTGTATCCATCTTCTGTTCTGACACACCTTCTCGAGTTCCTGTAGATGTTCTCTATGGCCGAGACAACTGTTGGTGGTATGCTATAGGCTCTCAAGATGCCCCATAACGAAGGCCTGTGGATGCTGTCAAAAGCCTTAGTAAAGTCAATGAAGCAAGGGGCACCTGGAACTCGTTGTAGCTTTCAATAATGCGTCGCAACGTGAAAATCTGCTCAGCACAGGAGCGCTTTGGTCTGAATCCTGCTTGCTGATCCCGGAGTTCCCTGTCTACTACGTCCCACATTCTATTCAGGATAAGCTGGCTGTAGACCTTGCCTGGTATGGAAAGGAGAGTCACCTCTCTCCATGACTGGGTCTTTCAGCTGGGTGGTGTCAAACTTCTTACCTTGTGAAGACTTTTGCTTCTGTCTTTTCAACTTGATCTTTAACTTGGCAATGACAAGATGGTGGTCACTGCATGCGTCTGCCCCTCGATAGACTCTCACATCCAATAGACAGGGTGTAGGTTCAATAGCAAGGTGGTCTATCTGAGTCTTGGTCCTGTGATCATTTGAGACCCACGTAATCTTGCTGATGTCTTTGTGGTCGAATAGTGACGATTCAATCTTCATGTTGTTCATTGCACAGAACTGAATGAATCTGTCGCTATTGTCTGAGAGCCCCCCAAAGGCGTGTGGTCCAAGTACATGTTTAAATCCTGATCTGTCTCCACCAGTCTGGGCATTTATGCCCCCCATAACTATAAGTAACTCGTGGCGAGGCGCTTTGTCTACCACAGGTCTTGGAACTGTTGGTAGAACCTGTCCTTGTCCTCCTCATCATACTGTTGGTAGGGGCATAGCACTGTATGATGGTGACTCTGGCGTGAGATGTACCCAGTCGTGCTGACAGGAGTCGC
>CM065680.1:67400973-67420973 GCA_017654935.2 Phymorhynchus buccinoides
GTGTGGGTGTGTGTTGACTGAAAGTTTCTTTATTGTGTGAGTGTGTGTTGGGTGTGTGCTTGTTACCCGCCCATGTGTGTGTACCCCGTGTGTGAGTGAGTGCATTAACATTATGACCAAGTCATGGAAAACTAGCGAAGAGGTTAAAAGTGGAATGAGAGCCGACACACAATTAATGTACTAGATCGCGAACGAAGATGAAAGATAGCATGGTAATGTTTTCAGAGACTGTTTGTTTCTGACTATTTTACCACGATAACTTTGGAACGGTGGGACCCAGGAGGCTCAAATGTTGCATGCGGATAGGTAGCTAAGATGTCTGTGGTGTGCGCGTTCGAAGACGAAGGTCATTGGTCAAATATGTGTGGCCACTGAAGCCAACAATCTTTTTTTTTTAATGCTGATGCGGCGAAGCAGAATGACGCGCCGCGTCAACGCGCCGTGTCAAACAACGCACCGCGTGTGTGAATGCTGTCCCCCGTGAGAGATACCGGGAGAGAGAGAGTCTGGTGTATGCATAGTTCCCCCACCTTCTGGAAGTTCTGTGCTTGTAACTTCCTCTAATCTGTCATTCTCTTTGACTCTGCCTTTTCCCTTTGCTTACTGTCATCTGTCTTTCTGCCATGATTCTCCTGCCTTTTTTTAACGAAACGCTTTTAAAAACATTTCCTTGAGCCAAAGTCGGACTTGCTGGGCCTAACTATTTCTTAGTGCGAACTATTTCTTAGTTAGGCGCATAACGGCAGCATGACGCATCTGCGCTCATAATTGTCAGGAAACTGTCTGAGCGATCGAAGAAGAAGAAGAAGAAGAAGAAACAGAATGCTGCACCGCGACAAAAATGTTCTTGTACATCAATGCAGCGCGCGCACAATGCAATGCTCATGCACACACACAAGCACACAAGCGTCAAAGCGTCGCGTCAAGCAACATGCCGCATCAAATAACGCGCCGCGTTACGTTCTAAAAAAAAACCGTCTACTGCTGAATCGACGCGTTGCGTCATGCTGCGGCCTTGTCCTATTAATCCCGTGGTCATGCAATAATGACTCTCTCTGCACTTTGGGGCACCCAAGCAGTGGACTCTGGCTGTGCTTGGTGGTGGCACAGCGGCCATCCACTGATGGGGGACCCCTCTTGAAGGACCACACCCCGACCCCAGAGACCCGGCTCGACTGTATTTCTCCTGCCCGTCTGCGACGACATCGACTCCCCGGTACGGAGCAGGTCGCCCGGTGGTCCCGAAGACAGCCTATGGAGGGGAGGTCTGCTCACCAAAATCTGCGACAAGACAAGCGGACTACAGGAGCACCTGGACAACCTTTGGCTGTCTCACAATGCTCAAAGTCTCCTACCGCGACACAGATGCTGACTCCACTCTAGCATCTAGGACAGAAAAGACTTCGACACGGACTCCGTCCGAATGTGCCAGTTACAGACAGCGTTTTACCCGCGAGTCCAGGGTGCGCAACGTGTTCCGGAATCATCCACGACGGTTGCCGCGTCAAGAACTCCTGTCCCATCGTCGCATCAACTACTTCATCTTCATCCGGGAAGACCAAGACTTCAGGAACATTGTCTATAAGAGGCAACGCCTAATTAGACGTAAAGCCAACCTTTTCACCAATAATGACTCGTGCTCAGTTGACAGCAAACACTTTATATTATCTCCTATATATTTTGTAGGTCACTACAGCTCATTAAAATCAGGCATTTTTGTCTTACAACGGGAAATGGCAGGAGGGGGGAGGGGGGTAGAGGAGGAGGGTGAGGGAGGGGGGGGGGATAGGGAAGGGGAAGGGGATATGAGAGCAAGGTGGGGGGGGGAGGGAGGAGCGCGTGCGAACCATTATTTTTCGTCACAAAAATGCCATAGTACTGAGAAAGGGACAGGGGCGGATTATGAGGGTTTCCTGGCTACACTGAAGCTAAGCGTCTTATTGGCTGGCTTTACAACAACAAAATAACGAAAAAAAACTACCACACACACGCACATGCATAATTATATTATGCGCACGCAGGACCAATTTTCTAAACAATACATTAAAATCTGTGTGATCCCCCCCCCATCTCTCTATGAAGAGCATAATCCAGCCGTGAAATGAAACCTGGTTAATGTTTTCACATCTGCTTGTTTGTTCCTTGGTGGGTGACTGACTGACTATGTGTGTCTGTTACTGTGATAGGGGAAGACGGGATAAAAAAAAAACCATGGGCGGGTAATAAGCCCATGCCAATTATCTCATGAAATAAAGGAAATTTCAGTCACATTTTGCCCATGAGACGAGTGTTAATGTTTAGCATTCGTCTCATGGGCAAATTTGACTGACATTTTCTTCACCTCAAATTTGAGTTTGCACGCGCGAATAAGTAATTAGGATACCCAGGCCAATTTCGAAGATGAAGGTCGAATTCACTGAGTCCGTAAATGCTACCGCGCGGCTGGTATTCTAGCGGTTTTCATGCTCTGGTTACTAATGGCTACAATAGTATAGGCATTTAACAGTCTCAGAGAGTTGATGGACATGCATGTTCACACACGCATTCACAAGTACAAACCAAGTTTGCGCGCGCGCGCGCGAGAGAGAGAGAGAAAGAGAGAGAGAGAGAGAGAGAGAGAGAGACAGACAGACTAGAGAGAGAGAGCGAGAGAGAGAGAGGGGGGGGGGGGGGGCAGACAGACAGGCTAGACGGAGAGAGAGAGAGAGTGATCAACGATCATTTAATGACCAAGGCCATCTGTCCATGTCATATTATAGGGGAAAGGGGGAGGGGAATACATATTAAAAAAAAGAAGCAATAAATAGCATACATATCAGTTATCAAAACGGTTAGAGAGAGAGAGAGGAATAATGAGAGAGAGACAGAGAGAGAGAGAGAGAGAGAGAGAGAGAGAGAGAGAGAGAGAGAGAGAGAGAGAGAGAGAGAGAGAGCGCCAGAGCACGTGCCATTATTGCGCGCGCACGAGAACGCACACATAGGCCTACACACACATGCTTTGCAACTCACCTAATGATATCGTGCGCCTCCATCTTCCAGGAAGAGTGCATTGTAGTAACAGTGGACGAAACGCCATGGTCTGTTACACAGATTGAGCGCTTTAATTTCGCCTGTCCGGTCACAGTTCTTGGGATGACAGAGTTCTTGAAACTCGAAGAAGGCAGAGATTCAAAAATCAGACTTTAGCCTCTTCTTCTTCTTCTCGTCAATTGGCCACCTTCATCAGGTTGAAGATTTTGCCTCTACCTGCGTGTAGATCGAAGGCAGAGTTTTGTCTCTGTGTCAAACAGCTCTACGCAAGGTAAACCTACTCGATGGTGCTGTCTGAACAAATGAATTTAACTACTGCTCGTTGAGAGGTTGATACTGATAGATGTGAAGCTTGTGTTCAGAACAACTTGCTGCTAGCGGCTGAGCCAGCCCCAATAAAAGTGAGCTTATTATTAGAATTGCGATGTAGGGTAAGACGGGGTAAAAAGCCCATGGGCGGGTAAGAAGCCCATGCCAATTATCTCATGAAATGAAGCAAATGTCAGTCACATTTTGCCCATGAGACGAGTATTAATGTTTAGCATTCGTCTGATGGGCAAATGTGTCTGACATTTTCTTTATTTCATGAAATAATTGGCATGGGCTTCTTACCCGCCCAAGGGCTTTTTACCCCGTCTTCCCCTAGCAATGCAGTAGGACAATGTCGTTGCGCGCTGTCTTTACCCTCAGCAGTTTTCCATGTGCCTGTGATATCGATTCGAACTTGGCATTGCATTTATTTATTTATTTATTAAGAAGATTTATATAGCGCATACCTTTAAGCTCTATGCGCTTTACAATATCATTAGAAAATTAAAAACGAATAAAAGGCATATAACATAAACGCACACATACACACACGTACGCGCGCGCGCACGCGCAAGCAAAACACACGCAGAGCATAATTAGGCCTATAGACATTATATACATATCATTGAATGAAGAAAATCAAGATATAAATGTACAGACATACCCATGCAAGCAATCGAACATAGAAATTGCAAGAAACGCATAAAGAAAGGGTTGCACACAATCTCACACGCATTAGTCCAAACATGCACAGACACACGCACGCACACTCATAGACACCACACACAGCCATACTCACAGAATCACATTATCATTCACGCGAACAAATATGCAAGCAAAGAACAAATATGTCCGTTAAGTAAAATAGCTTGATAATAAGAATCACGTGTACAACATGCCATTCAAAATAATAATGCAAGAATGCGTGCAACGCACGCACACGCACACCCACCAACACACATATGCACACACACACACACACACACACACACACACACACACACACACACACACACACACACACACACACACCCACACACACACACACACACACACAAACGGCAATACAGTGGTAAAAATACAACAACAAACAAAAACATTGATGACACAAAAATATTCCCAAAATATACAGCAAATAATTCAAAATCCTAACAACTTTAGTTTAAACATATTAAAGGACCCATAACAATTATTGTTTTCATTAAATTACATAAGAACTTCATAATAAAAATTAGATATACGATGTGTTCACTTTTTGCCACCGATTTATAATCCCCTGCTTTTGAGCAGCCTTCGCTGCAGTTAAGAATGATGCACTTTAAAGTAGTAGAGCTGAGAACCGGTTAAAAAATCCGAACCAGTTTTTAAACAGATGTTCTCATCGAACCGGTTTTTAAAACCTGTGGGTTTTAAGATTATGGTTTTTTTGCCAGTACTTTGTTGTTGATTGTTGATGCACCCTGGCTAAAAGACTCCAGCGATCATCCCGGTGTAACACGAGAAATTTACCCCCCGCCAAATTTACTCCGGAGTAAAAACCGCGTACGCATATTTTTACTGGGAGTAAATTTGGCGTACGAGATTTTTACTCCCTAAACCTACACATAAAAAAATAAAAATAGTTGTTCTTGCAGTTATTTTTTTTTAAAAATAATGAATAATACTACCCTTGCTGCTCATTCAGTTTAGAAAGAAAAGAGGAGTAAATTTCGCGGGGGAGTAAAAATGGCGTGTGTGCAGGGAGTACTTTTCGCGTAAAGGGAGTAAAATCTGCGTACGCGGTTTTTACTCGGGAGTAAATTCCGCGTGGGGAGTACTTTCCTCGTGTTACACCGGCAACCGAAGCACTTGAACACAATGGTACAAATGCATCAGCTAGGGGTGAGAACGTTACGTGTGTGACCGGTTTTTGTTTATTACCCGCCTCGTGTGCAGCCACACTCCGTTTAGAACTTTTAGAAGGTATTAATGTGTTCTGTGGTCAATGGTTAGTTCTTGGGGTCGTTGGCGTTGTTGTTGTTGTCGTACCCTGGCTTAAAGACTCCAGGGATCATCCCAAAAGCCGAAGCACTTGAACACTATGGTATAAATGCACCAGCTAGGGATGAGAACATTACGTGTGTGGCCGTTTTTGATTACCCCGCCACGTGATAAGCCACACGCCGAGTTCGGAGGAGTCAGTTAATATATTTGTGTGTGTGTGTGTGTGTGTGTGTGTGTGTGTGTGTGTGTGTGTGTGTGTGTGTGTGTGTGACAATGACAATGACAAAGGGAGTAGGACATTGGAACAGGAAAACTTCAAAACCTTAACAAAACTTGACATAGCAGAATCTCATCTGCTGACCTCAATAACTGTCAAACTAAATGGCATGCCATATAAAGGTACTCCCAGTTGATCTTATTTTATTTTAAACAGTGCATATTGTTAAGGATATGAAACTGAGAATGAAACTGAGAATGAAACTGCAAATCAGCAATGAAAACTAAGATGAAAAGTGCAAAGAAAAAAACCTTATCATGCATTGCCAGGTTGTCAGCTTTGACCCCCGGACTAGCATGGAAAAGACCACAGTCACTCTCTTCTCGCTTTCTGCCAAAGCCCATCCAGGCAGACTGACCTTGGGAGACACACCACTGAAAATCGAGGACCAGCAAACCTACCTGGGAGTCACGTTTGACAAGAGAATGACCTGGAAGCATCACATCACAAATGCAGAAGGAAAGGCCAGGAGAAAGCTGAACATCATGAGAAAACTGGCAGGATCTCAATAGGGCGCAAATGATAGGATCATCAAGACAGTCTGCCAAGGGACCGTACCACCTCACGTCGAGTACGGTTCCAGTTCTCGGATGACAGCAGCCAAGACGCACAATCAGACCCTGGATAAAGTTCAGAACCAAGGATCATCACAGGGTCTATGAAATCAACGCCCATTCAGAAGATGGAACAGGTGACTGGCATACCCCACTGAGCAAAAGACGTGAATGCAAAGCAATGGTACAGGCCACCAAGTATCAATGCACTCTGAACCATCCAATGAGTGCCATACTGAAACGGCTCTCTTCAGGCAGACTAAAGAGATCCAGCTTTGCAAAAGAAGGGCTTTGCAGAGGAAACATCAGACAGAGATGCCAGAGCTGGTCCAACCACCAACATTCTCCCTTGACATTCCACCCTAGGAAGACAGACTGGGAAACGTCACCATCGAAACCACCGTCCCTTACCTCGCAACAAAGGATGAGCAGAGCAATGTGGTGAAGAAAGCTATGTCGCTGTCCATGCTGGAAGAGAAGTACCCCCAAGAAGCATGGATACGGGTCTTCACAGATGGGTCTGCCACAGATGCCATCAAGAATGGAGGAGCCGCTGTGTACATTCAGTACCCCGGTGGAGAGTGGCGAGCAGAAGCTACACCAACAGGCCTCCACTGCACCTCATCAAGTCTCTGCACAGGACGCCCCAGCAACAGGACAGCTACCATCTGCTACCCAGATCACAGCAAGTGGTCATCTTACACCTGAGGACAGGGCACAACAGACTGAACCAGCATATGTTCAGGAAGATTCATGCTGTGCCGTCCCCCATGTGTGCCTGTGGAGAAGCTGAGCAGAACACTGCCCACATCCTGCAGGACTGTGGGAGCCACCAGCCGCTGAGGGAGGAGATCTGGCCAACGTGGACACCCCGCCAATTTCATCTCAAGATCTGGACTCCAAGTGTGAGCGGCGATCGACAAACCAACCACCATTCACCTACTTGCCGAGAGAGAGAGAGAGAGAGAGAGAGAGAGAGAGAGAGAGAGAGAGAGAGAGAGAGAGAGAGAGAGAGAGAGAGAGAGAGAGAGAGAGAGAGAGAGAGAGAGATGAGAGAGAGAGAGAGAGAGAGAGAGAGAGAGAGAGAGAGAGAGAGAGAGAGAGAGAGAGAGAGAGAGAGAGAGAGAGAGAGAGAGAGAGAGAGAGAGAGAGAGAGAGAGAGAGAGAGAGAGAGAGAGAGAGAGAGAGAGAGAGAGAGAGAGAGAGAGAGAGAGAGAGAGAGAGAGAGAGAGAGAGAGAGAGAGAGAGAGAGAGAGAGAGAGAGAGAGAGAGAGAGAGAGAGAGAGAGAGAGAGAGAGAGAGAGAGAGAGAGAGAGAGAGAGAGAGAGAGAGAGAGAGAGAGAGAGAGAGAGAGAGAGAGAGAGAGAGAGAGAGAGAGAGAGAGAGAGAGAGAGAGAGAGAGAGAGAGAGAGAGAGAGAGAGAGAGAGAGAGAGAGAGAGAGAGAGAGAGAGAGAGAGAGAGAGAGAGAGAGAGAGAGAGAGAGAGAGAGAGAGAGAGAGAGAGAGAGAGAGAGAGAGAGAGAGAGAGAGAGAGAGAGAGAGAGAGAGAGAGAGAGAGAGAGAGAGAGAGAGAGAGAGAGAGAGAGAGAGAGAGACAGAGACAGAGACAGAGACAGAGAGACAGACAGAGACGGAGAGAGACACAGAGAGAGAGGGGGTGGGTAGGTAGGAGACAGAAACAAAGAAACAGACAGAGAGATGGTTGGAAGCAACACACACACACACACACACACACACACGCACGCACGCACGCACGCACGCACGCGCGCACGCACACGCGCGCGCACACGCGCACGCACACACACACACACACACACATACACACACACACACACACACACTTTATTGGCCGTTTTAGGTAGGGTTGTTACTTCCCTTGGTTTGTGGCTCACTGATACAGTCCCCTTGTTTACTATAACTTCCGGTGGTGATGGGGCAGATGCAGTACATGTAGTAGATCGACGTTTCTGTTTCTGTCTGAATACGTCGTAGACGCCACTTCTGACGATAAATCGCGACGTTGATACGAACATGAATGCTTTGCTGTCCCTGTACATGATTACGCGAGTTTTACTACTCCTAGTCTGCTACAATAACAATAACATTTACTTTGTCACCATCTTTACCCTGCGCTTTTTGTTTTGTTTCTTTTCGTGGTATGTGTTTACTGTTTACCACATCTGTGTAAATAATTCCGGTGTGGCGAGAGTGCCGTATGCTTTGGTTTGTTCCATAATTCCTTTGATGGTTTTACAGCAAATAAAAGAGTTTGAATTTTGATATGGTTGAGGGGAAAAGGAAAAGGGGCATGCAAGCAAACGGGGGATTATAGGGGAAGACGGGGTAAAAAGCGCATGGGCGGGTAAGAAGCCCACCCCAATTATCTCATGAAATGAAGCAAATTTCAGTCTCATTTTGCCCATGAGACGAGCGTTAATGTCTAGCATTCGTCTCATGGGCAAATTTGACTGAAATTTTCTTTATTACATGAGATAATTGGGGTGGGCTTCTTACCCGCCCATGCGCTTTTTACCCCGTCTTCCCCTACTAGAGGGTGGGTGGGGCCGTAAAGGAAGGATTGCTATTTGGGAATGGGTAGAAGGGTGGGAGTAAAGTGGGGCGGATGGGGGAATGGGTACGCACGCACACGCACACACACACGTATACAGGGAGTTTTACATCAGTTTAAAGAGGCAATGCACCTTTCTAGGATGGGCTAACCAGCGACATAATTATATGCCTTTTACTTGCATTATATACCAATTCCTTGATGTTGACTAACCCTACTTTTAAGTTGCGCTGGAGGAAGCCAAGGGTCTTACTGACTTTGCTGCTCACATTTGAGATGTGTGTGTCCCATCTAAGGTCTTGCGAGATTGTAAAACCCAGACATTTCATCTCTACCCGTTTCAGGTCCTGGCCATGGAGTTGGTAGTTCTTTATCAGGGTTTTTTCTTCCTGGTCACATGGAGGCTCTCGCATTTGTCAGGATGGAAGTACATCATCCATTTGTTTTCCCAGGATGCTAATTCAATTAGGTCCAGTTGGAGATCCTCGTGGTCTTTGGGAGGGTCCACTGCTCAGTGACGGAGTCGTCCACAAAGAGAAAGGAAGTTAAGTTGGAAGATAATTGCCTCAGAAAATCATTGATGCAAACAGGAAAAGGGCCAGCCCAAGCACATAACCTTGGGGGACTCCTGATTTGACAGGGATAGCTTCGGATGTGGCTCCATCAACACATATTATTTCCTGCCTGCCTGCAAGGAAGCTCTCAATTAATCTATTGACTGAACTTCTGATCCCATAGAGGCGAAATGATGCATAAGGAGAGAGTGGTAAATCTTATCAAAGGCCTTTTCAAAATCCATGACTAGGACGTCAATCCTTCCAGATAAAAAAAAGCGACAAAAATGTGCTTGATAGTGGTGGTGAGAAATACTGGGTCACCCCCTTACTCATACTTACACACACACACACACACACACACACACACACACACACACACACACACACACACAACTCACATGCACACACAACACAACTCTCTCTCTCGATCTCTCTCTCACACACACACACACACACACACACACACACACACACACACACACCACACACACACACACACACACACACACACACACACACACACACACACACACACACACACACACACACACACACACACACACACACGAAGGTCGAGAGGGTATACATGTACAGTCATGTATTGTAAAGACAAACAATTTATCATGTGTGTGTATGTGTGCGTGCGTGTGTGGGTGTGTGGGTGTCGCACTGATTGAGTCAGTTGTGTCTGACTATGACTTTCACATAGCAGATAAAGCGACTGCTATTTTACTTCTACAGGGCTGGACTGAAATTCGTTTTCAGTGGTGTTAGGTGATAGAAGCTGTGAAGCAGTGACAGGCACCTACGCATTTATAAAATAAATAAAAAGAGGACCTAGAATACTACCTTGAGGAACACTACTGCTAACATGTGCAGCCTACAGACTGATTTCATATCTTTACTATTACAATATTGAGTTCTGTTACTTGAAAAGTCTTCTATCCATTAATTTAAGTAAATTGTTGTGGATTCCATAACCATGTAATTTAATCTTATGTTGTACTTACAACAGTTGTGTTGTAATGGAAAGAGTGACTCGTGTTTCTTTGGGCCTAAAAGCTGATTAAGTCCTTTTAAAACATTTTTTTAGTATTTATTTTATTTTATTGTTTGTTTTAAAATAAATAGATCTAGTGCAGGCCAACCAATGTCTTAGCATGCACTATTGGACTTCTGAGTACTGGGTGCACTATCCCAGGTTGTTGGGGTGATGGCTTATGTACACTTTCTTATTTCAAGCACTGGGAGAGGGGTGGAAGTAAAGTGCATTTTCTTACTACACATTTCATAATTTGCACACCATTTCAAAGCCCCATAAGAAATATCAGTATGCAGTACACTTTCTTGTTACAAACTTGCTGTTTGTATACCCTTTGAAAATCCAAAATAAACCACTCTTTTTTTTTAAGCGTGAATAGCAAGTTTCTCCTTTACATCCTGCAGTCCTAAAGATTGCAGGCACATGGGAGGGAACATGAGAATAGTGAATAATTTACATAATTGGTAGTGCAACATAGTGGGAATGAGATTGAATCATACAAATTATTTTTAAATTTTGTCTGAAATTAATATTGAGAGGATGTGGGGATAGTGTTGGTTAAACTAAGGTGGGTATGTCTTTCTTTGTTGTGTCAGTGTATCTGTATTTAATGCTGTTATAAAGTAAAGTGACCTGTGCATGCGCATTAATTTTGAATAAAATCATACCAGCCCCGAAAGTCTCAAAACTTTTTCTTATCAACCTCCCCCCTTCCTCACTCTTTTTTGTTTTTAAATTGAAGTGTTTATTAGGCAATCATGTTTTGAATGGGCAAACATGTACTGCCGGGTATGTATTTTTTTTGGGGGGGGGGGGGGGGGGGGGGGGGGGGGGGGGGGTATCACAATATTAGGCAAATGTATTTCACTTTTACCAAAACCGTTTTGAGAAAAAAAATGTAACGAAGCCTACCTAACTGCCCCCTTCCCTCCCCCTTTTTGGGGGGAAGATTTACAAAACTATCCTGTGATAAGCACTGAGAGAGAGAGAGAGAGAGAGAGAGAGAGAGAGAGAGAGAGAGAGAGAGAGAGAGAGAGAGAGAGAGAGAGAGAGAGAGAGAGCACCATCACCCTAAGCTAAGTGACCCAGCCAGCCAGGACCCTTTCACCGGATACCCAACGTGATGCTGAATGAAGCAGGAACCACCATAGCTACCTTCACTCTAAGCTAAGTGACCCAGCCAGTCAGGTCCCGATCAGCAGACACCCAACATGATGAAACATAATCGAACAGGAACCGCCTAAGCTAATGAAAAAAGTTATGTTCTGTGGCTTTTTCGTGCAAGACAGTATGAGTTTGCTCAGTTGCAGTCTTTGTGATCGAACAATCACAACTGAGCCAAACAAATAAGAAGATCGTGATCTGTGATGAGAAACACGCACAGTGTTGTGTAAAAGTAGAGCTGATTAATTAAAAAAAATCAGAGACAAAATTGTGTGAATCAGAGATTCAGTGCGAGATCTGCATGCTGCACGCACATCTGTGTTGTCAACCAAACATTCAGCCTATCGCAATTTCTATTTTTAACCCTCCTTGCTATCGGCCCGGAAGTGAGTGAGATCACTTTTCGCGACTCCGCACGCTAGAGATAAACAAGCGCATTCACTCTTGCAAGCAGGCTTCGATAAAACGGCCAATACACATACACATACATACAGAATCACTTCAGTGTTTGTTTTCTTTTGTGAGCAATTGTCTTAAGGTTATGAGCAATTGTCTTGTGAGCATTCGTCTTGTGAGCATATGTTTAAACACTCCTACCCTATCTTACCCCTGCCAAAAAAAAAACACCCTCAAAACTCCATCAAATTAATTCATAAAACTTATCATGGCCATACTGTCACTTTGATTTTTGAGGATCACGGAGAAAATGTGAATGCATGAAAGACCGAAGCAGTGATTTTTTAATTTTTACAAAATACCATGGACAGTTCTAGAAAACTCGGTTGTTGGTGTTGTTTTTAAAGCAATTTGTTTTAAGAGAAAAATAGTGTAGAGGGAAACAATTCGCAGAACATTTCAGTTGTCAACAAACTGTTTCCCCAAGTCAGTGTTTTCTCTGCCCATATTAGCCTTTAACCCTTTCACCGCCAATGTCGCATTTTAGCACCACAATGGTTTAACACCCATGTCACTAAAAGGCATAAAAGCAAAGCCTGTTATCCAAAGACCATATTTTCTTAATTTGGGGAGGTAAGGATATGCCTAATATTATACATGTCACAGAGGAATTCACAATATTTCAGAAATATTTTTTCTCTACCCAGATAAGATTAATGGCATTTTTTGGCTGAAAAATGGCTGGCGGCGAAAGGGTTAAATTCATGGCTTTACGGCTGAATGGCCCTTTTTTTAAAGACACACGGACGCACCACGATTAAGTCCCTTGGTTTTTTTCTAGGTAGCTGTGACCCACATACAAATTCCCCCAACTTCAAACTGAGGCTACTCTTTAAAAATGATGTTTCGTTTTGAATTTAGGGGCATTTGTATGGGAATAAAACCTAGTCAAAACAAGATTTCTTACCAGCTATAAGAGGGAAGACACGTGAAACCCGTGATTTTGACACGTGATCTGGTGGGTCTTTAAAGACCCCGTGACGCGCCACGGTTACGTCCCTTGTTTTTTTCTGGGTTGCTGTGACCCACATTCGAATTTCCCCATGTTCAAATTGAGGCTGCTCTTTAAACTGATGTGTCGCTTTTAATTTGGGGTAATTTATATGGGAGTCAGACTTGGTCAAAACAAGATTTATTTCCAGTTATAAGAGGGAAAACACGTGAAACCCGTGATTTTGACACGTGATCTGGTGGGTCTTTAAATGGGTTTTATCATTGGTTGACATTAGTCTGTAGTGGGGGCCACCAGTAACTTGAGGGCTGCACAATAGATGATTTTCTACAGTAATGGAAAATCATGGTACAGTTTAGTTTTTTCAAAGACTGTACAGGGGAAGATAAACATCCGGTCTCTTTTCCCTATATGAGTAGTGAGGACAGAAACACTGGTTATGTCCCTTTGAAACGTGACACATTTTACACATCGATAGGTCAGCTGAATTATCCGTTCAAGTTCCACTCCGAGTTTTTGGATAGCCTCCACTGTGAATAGTGTACACGTCCGCACTAACGATAACTCTATCAGCCCGGTTCGCCGAGCTTTTAAGTAATCCATCTTACCCTTTTAGAATATCTTTGGTCTTTTGAGAAAGGCTATGACTCTCCAAAAGCCTTTGTACTTGCTTTTAGCGCTGCATCCAAAGGGATGGGTTGGCCTTTAAAAATTGGGGACATTCCACAACGCCAGCTACCCTCAAATCCTTACATTTTGGCCGAGGGAGTGGGCATGTATCATGGGAAAGGCATCTCCACTATAAACAAATTCTAAAACTGTTTCTCTCTGGAATTGTTCAAGACGTTTTGCTCTTAAAATTACATTTTGTCATTTAAGTCAGACACACAAGGAAAAAACAACAGACATGAACACAAAACCATGAGAAAAACAAGACACGACTTTGCAGACTAAAATACATACGACCTGACAAACATTTCCAGGTGTTGGTTTTAATGACCCACAAGAAAAGAAAACACACACAATAAGAGCAGACAAATACGCATAAACATAAAAAGCCATCACATTATATAGTATTGTGTATCGTGAAAACATCACTATGGCAACATAACAATAACAAAAGAAAATATCCGAATCCATCAGAAATGTGAAAGAAGGAAAGTTGAGATGAATTTCAACTTCACTTTTATGATGAAAATTAATTCATAGAAATCACATCATGACCCAAATAGTAGTAGTAGTAGTAGTAGTAGTAGTAGTAGTAGTAGTAGTAGTAGTAGTAGTAGTAGTAGTAGTAGTAGTAGCAATTAGGGCTAGAAGTGGCCCTTTTACGCCCTTTCTCGTTTGTGACTTTGATTTGTTTCAAGGTGGCTTGCTTTCTACAGCTAAGCTATAAAATTTAACAAAAATATGGAATGGACTTTTTCTTTTTTATTTATCGAAAGTAGTATAAAAAATTGACATCATTGTGTCTTTGTCCAAGAGTTTTGAATATATTTATGTCAGGTGGAGCCTTAATGTTAGTTGACAAATTATTCCAACAATTTAGTTAGAAAAGTAAAACTTGCGAATGTTAGCAACTGATCGTCTTAAAAATAACTTATCTGTACTATTTTGTGTCATGTTTGTGATACTTCTAACGAAACTGTTGTTAAAGTCTGTGTCATCAATATTATTTATTATTTTATATACTTGTATAAGGTCTCCCCTGACTCTTCTTCCCTTCAGAGAAGGTAATCCCAGGAATTTTAATATTTCACTCTAAGTTTTGTTCTTACATGCTTTGATCAATTTTGTCGCCCTTCTTTGCACTTTCTCTATAGCTATTGATAGCCTTTTAAAGATTGGGCACCAAACCGAGTTGGCATATTCCAAGTGTGGTCTTGTCATAGCTTTATACAGTTTAACAAATACATCTTTATTTAGGAACTCAAATTCTTGTCAGTGAGTTGTTATGAAAACTGTTTCTCTCTGGAATTGTTCAAGACGTTTTGCTCTTAAAATTACACTTTGCAAATAGCATAACTTTGCTCAGAATTTCCTTCTAGGCTAGTATTGTAGTAACCACCACGTAGGACTAGGCAACCGCTGCTTGCTTAATGTTTAAAAATTAAATAGACCTGTTTAAAGTATAAGCTTTGAAATGTTTGCAGCTTTAGACACGATTTTAGTCATCTTCCCACGGAATAGCTACAATATAGCACAGTAACAGAACTATCCTTGTTAAATGGTTTGCAGTGTTTCCTCCCTTTGGGCATGTTTAAATAGGAACAGGTATGTGTGTGTATGTGTGTGTGTGCGCGCGTGCGTGTGTGTGCGTGTGTGTGTGCGTGCGTGTGCGTGCGTGCGTGCGTGTGTGTGTGTGTGTGTGTGTGTGTGTGTGTGTGTGTGTGTGTGTGTGTGTGTGTGTGTGTGTGTGTGTGTGTGTGTCTTTGACTGACAATTTTTCAAAGAGACAATACTAAGCCTGAAAACTTCAGTACTTTAATTTTTTTTATAAAAAAGGCTCCACAAACAACCTTTAAATGATTTCTTCTCTTCTAGACATTGGACAAAAATTATGAGCGCCATCATACAAAAAAAAGTTCTAAAAATATGACACAAAAAAGCTTCAAAATGGCAACTTGGAAATAACACAATTATCAATAACAAACAGTAGATTTTAAAAAACAACAACAAGGGCAACAAACAAAGTTTTATCGCTCTTGCAAACCCCACAAGAACCGAAAACTATTCATTTCGTGGCTTGCTACTGTTGCTGCTGCTGCTGCTACGCATCAGTCCAGGGGAAGCCATCGGGATTAGAGGAGACCTTGGCCCGTCCATCCATGGCGATTGTCTCCCCTTCAGAATTCAACAGGATCAGCGTGGGGATGCCTTTCACGCCGTACTTAGCAGACAGCTTTTCCTGCAGACCACAGTAAAGGACACGTGCAAATGTCATACGCGGAAACCCTTGCGCATATCCGCAAATAAAGTAAGGCCGTGCGCGCGTGATTAGACGCAAAAAAACTCATGCGCTTATGCGCAAATAAGCAAAAGAAAGTAAAGGATAAGCGCATTTTCCGCGTGCGCTTATTTTTTTCTTTCTTTTACTTATTTGCGAATAAGCGCATGAGGTTTCCGCGTCTAATGTGTGCAAGGCCTAAAAAAAAAACCCACGCAAATAGTATATATGGATGGGTTTCCTACGTGCACTCATTCATATTCTTCTAGATTTCCGGGTGGGTGGGGTGGGGGTGTTGGATTGTGGATGGGTTTCCGAACAGAATTTGCACATGGCCTTACAGTGAAGAAAAGAGAAGAAATAATATTGAGTCAAGTGTGTGTGTGTGTGTGTGTGTGTGTGTGTGTGTGTGTGTGTGTGTGTGTGTGTGTGTGTGTGTGTATGTACGTGTGTGTATGTCTGTCTGTCTATCTATCTGGTCTGTCACTCTGCGTGCGTACGTGTCTCTCTCTCTCTCCCTTTCTCTCTCTCTCTCTCTGTGTCTCTCTCTCTCTCTCTCTCTCTGTATGCGTGCGTGTGCGTGTGTGAGTGAAAACAGACAGGGGCAGGGGGGGGGGGGGGGGGGGGGGGGGGGGGTGCATTTGCAGGGGTCTAGAATAATGCACCATAGAGTCCGTGTCAGGTCAACCCCCGGACGAGTTTGCCCCCCCCGGACAATTCCCCCCCCCCCCCAGATAATTCCCTCCGGACAATGCCCCGGGACAATTCCCCCCTAGGACTTAACCCCCCTAGGATATTTCCCCCTGGACAATTTCCACCAAGGATAATTCCCCCCTAGGACAATCCCCACCCATTAGCTCTTCCATGAACACAATCTTAAAAGCAAATATCAAAAGTAGAATACTCACGCAGTCAAAGGTCACAACAATAATTTATTTTTGACATAAAGAGGGTTTTTTCTCTCTTAACTGTTGGTTTGTACAAGTGTTTGACATTGAAATGACGGAGCAGGAATCGCATGTGGTTGTTGCTGGGAATGCGAGACGACGAGATGGATTTTGCAAGGCCAAGCTTCATATCTCTCTCTCTCTCTCTCTCTGCGCATCAGTCCAGGGGAAGCCATCGGGATTAGAGGAGACCTTGTTTTGAGAGTGTGTGCGCGCGCGCGCGTGTGAGTGTCTGTCTGTCTATCTATCTGTCTGTCACTCTCTGCGTGCGTACGTGTGAGTGTCTCTCTCTCTCTCTCTCTCTCTCTCTCTCTCTCTCTCTCTCTCTCTCTCTCTCTCTCTCTCTCTCTCTCTCTGTATGCGTGCGTGCGTGTGTGTGTGTGTGAAAAAAGAGAGGGCCAGGGAGTGGGGGTGCATTTGCAGGGGCCTAGAAGAAGCCATAGAGCCTACTGCAATCTGTGTCTCAGCTACTGAGAAACGACAAAGAACAGCGCAGTGACCTTGTTACATTAGCACAGAACAAAACGAAATGGAAAAGGGCGAAATGGTGAAATATTAATGGAAGGGCGAAAGCTAAAGTTGCCCCCCCCCCCCCCCCCCCCCCCTCTCTCAACGTCTTGGTTCATTGCGGGTTTGTTTTCAGTCGCGCCTTTATATTTTAATATTAGTAAAAGCCTATTTTTAATTGTTTAAAAAGATGTCAAATCAGCTTAGCTCAAAAATAGAAAACGAAAGAAATTTATGTGCTCAATCAGCAGTAAGAAAAGCAAAACTGAAAACACACACCGGAATGAACCTACAAAAATGGAGAGTGTGTGTGTGTCAGTGTTGTGTATATTTGTGTGTGTGTGTGTGCGTGCGTGCGTGTGTATATGTGTGTGTTAATCTGCATCTTTGCTACAAATTTTAATTCGCTGTACCATTCTCTACTTCCACACGCTCAAACATTCCCCCCCCCCCCCCCCCCCCCCCCCCCCCCATCTATTATAGGCCTACTCACCTTGAGTGAACGACTATTGGATTTAACGTCCTCCCGGTCCTAATGACTCATGTGGGACACATTAGTTCTTATTTCCATTTGGAAGGCTACTCACTTTTAAATCACTCTTTTTATATGGCAGAGCTAACCAGGGCATGTCGTCATAGTACTCGTCAAAGGACTTCTCATCGCGGTCGGAGCTGGCAAAGACGATCTGGAACTGTTTGCCGTTCTTCCTCAAGTCCGTGTAGACTTTAGCGAGCAACGGGGTGAAGCTACGACACGGAGGGCACCAGTGGGCTGAGAAGTAGATGCCTGGTTGAGGGAAGACATGAAAGAATGATTGCATTACAACAGTAGGTGGGTCGATCGATTAGTGGGTTCAGAACACAGAGAAGGTAAAGGTATGGGTGAAAGATCAACAAAGGTTCACAGACAGAGAGGGAGGGGGAGAGAGAGAGAGAGAGAGAGAGAGAGAGAGAGAGAGAGAGAGAGAGAGAGAGAGAGAGAGAGAGAGAGAGAGAGAGAGAGAGAGAGAGAGAGGGAGAGAGGAGGGAGGGAGGGAGGGAGGGAGGGAGGGAGAGAGAGAGAGAGAGAGAGAGAGAGAGAGAGAGAGAGAGAGAGAGAGAGAGAGAGAGAGAGAGAGAGGGGGGGGGGGGGGGGACGCAAAATGGTAGCATTCGGCGAGCCATGGGGTGAAGCCACGACACGGAGGGCACCAGTGGGCTGAGAAGTACATGCCTGGTTGAGGGAAGACATGAAAGAATGATTGCATTACAACAGTAGGTGGGTCGATCGATCGATTAGTGGGTTCAGAACACAGAGAAGGTAAAGGTATGGTTGAAAGATCAACAAAGGTTCACAGAGAGAGAGAGAGAGGGAGAGAGAGAGAGACAGAGAGAGAGAGAGAGAGAGAGAGAGAGAGAGAGAGAGAGAGAGAGGAGAGAGAGAGAGAGAGAGAGAGAGAGAGAGAGAGAGAGGGGGGGGGGGGTAACGCAAAATGGAAAATGAGATCCAAGGTATTTCATGCAAACATAGCTTGAGAATGAGAGCACTTCGAAAAAGAACCTGCATTTTTCCTTTGAACGAATTAGACTTGTCACTTTTACGAAGTCGTGTTCTCCCTGTTGGAGATTCTCAGTGTCCGGTCTGGGATAATCTGTTGATTTTACTGACTTTTTTTAAGCATCCGTATCTCAGAAACTTCATGTGAACGATCAATATTAAAGTTCCCCTTGGGCTCAGTTGTTTCTCGCACTACGGCATTCCACTCTCGGGATCCGTACAGAGTGGGTCGACTATAGTGACTCTCTCTGCGCGCTGATTCCTATGCAAGGTGGCAGATTGTGTGCGAAGTCCTACTAGGTTGCAGATAGTAGGAAGGGCGACACAGTCCCCCTCCCTCACCATTGGGAGTTGATGGACTTGCAAGCTAACAGGAACGACGTACGGCGACATGAATCATCTCTGCAGCGTTGACCTCTAGGTCAACAGACCGCCGGCACCTACCCAGTGGACGTTGGCTGTGCTTGGTGGTGACACAGCGCCACCCACTGGGAGGAGACCCCTCTTGAAGGACCACGCCCGCCTACAGAGACGACTCGACCTAACCGTATGTCTGCTGCCCGCCTGCGACAACATCGACTCTTCGGTACGGAGCAGGTCGCCTGGTGGTCCTGCAGACAGCCTTTGAGGAGAGGGCTGCTCACCAAAGCCAGTGGACAAAGAATACACACTACAGGAGCCCCTGGACAACCTTTGGCTGTCTCACAATGCTTAGCATCCTACCGTGACGACAGATGCCGACTCCACTCTAGCATCTAGAACAGAAAAACATCTCGACTCGGACTCCGTTCGAACGATCCAGTAAACTGGCAGCACACCCCTATGTTCAATGGTGTGCACCGTTTTCTGGAATCAACGACAACGGCTGCCCCGTCACGACACCTGTCCTTCATCATCTACTTCAACCGGGAAGACCAAGTCTTCATGATACATTTGTCCATATACTTAATGGGCAACGCCTAATTAGACGTAAAACCAATATTGAACGGATCAGTTGTTTCCCTTGTCAGCGAGATGCCAATCAATAGCCTACCGCTATCGTCTGCTTCATTGATCACAAGTTCCTGTTTCAGCTCAATGGCTCGGGTAGCATAATGTTATGATCAGAGAGTGACACATAGAGACAGGGACACATAAAGGCGGGGTCACATAAAAATCATATTGACCCC
>CM065680.1:67425973-67430973 GCA_017654935.2 Phymorhynchus buccinoides
GCGGGTAAGAAGCCCACCCCAATTATCTCATGAAATGAAGCAAATTTCAGTCTCATTTTGCCCATGAGACGAGCGTTAATGTCTAGCATTCGTCTCATGGGCAAATTTGACTGAAATATTCTTTATTTCATGAGATAATTGGGGTGGGCTTCTTACCCGCCCATGCGCTTTTTACCCCGTCTTCCCCTAGCTTATTCTTTAGCCCTCAATAAAGATCATTTTGACTTGACTTGACTTCACACACACACACACTACAAACACACACACACACACATACGCACACGCACGCACGCACACACACACATACGCACGCACGCACACACACACGCACACACACACACACTCACACACACACACACACGGATTCCTACGCAACATGGCGGAAACTGTTAGTTGGACAATTTTGGTCAGCTAGGCTTTGGGATCAAACTATTACTATGAGACAATCTGCACGACTAAAGGTTAGGAAATACGGTTCTTCAGATTCCACGACGCCTGAATCTAAGTCTGGAGGTAAAAGTCATCACATGATCATGCAGAATCCCCAGAAAAAGATGACGCAGTTTCTGAACCGACAGAAAGGGTTCAAAGTACCACCACTGCACCAGCACGTCCATAGAAACCCCGCTGGACAGCAGTCTAGAGTACGAATCAACGTTTCAAGACGTTTCCAAGAGTCTCACCATGCGGAAGAAGGCTAGAAAATTAAATACGACAATCGAAAATGTAGCTGAACGAGTTGAGTCATTGGAAGAACTCGTAAAGCATCAAACGAAGCTGATTGAAGACTTAGCCAAAGGAAAAGCTCCATATAAAGAACGTCACCAATAAGAGCATTGGCATCCAGACAGATAGCCTGCAAGCTATGACTTACACCGAAGCAGTAAGACACCCTTCTCCTGTGGCTTCACAAACCAAGAAAGCAGCAGAAAACCTTGAAAAAGATGAAAAATCAGCTAAAAAGAACGAATCCAAGCCATCAAGAACAAATGACGCAATCCCTGAGAAGCACGCAACATCAACATTGACGTCATTCTGGAAGGAAAAAGAACTCAACGTGGTGTGGCAGTGTATTTTTACCTCTATGAGATTTTTACCTCGAGCCGCGTAGCCAATCAGAATCGTTTGTTTGTCCGCCATTGTGAATCATTACGAAACTAAGTGCATGGCTTTGTACATCGATTTCTCTGCAAATATGTAGATTTACACTATCCTGCTCTATTTCTTGGTTCTTTCCGTTGCTTCAACTTCGTTAGGGATAGGGTTAGGATTAAGGTTAGTAGTAATCACGCGAGATAAGTAACTGTTCTAATGCGCATGCGCAGAGGTAAATATTTCATACAACTACTTATTTATCGTGACGTCAAATCCAACCAGAGGAAGACAGAGTTTAGTATATTGGTATTGCTGGTACCCACTTGTCGTCATATCCGGCCACAAGGAGCGCCATATTATGGGAGACCGCCATCTTAGTCCTTACCTTTTTTTGAAAAATGCCAGATCGATTATGCGTATTTGGCTGTTCCAATTCGAAACTTAATCTAAACTGTATTTATAACATCTGGATGTTTTCTTTACACATTTAGATAACATTTTCACTTTGTTTACACACAAATAAGGACTAAGATGGCGACACTTCCGTTGGAATGGTCGAGATGCGCACACAGGTGGGTTGGAGCCATAAAACTAGAACGATGTAAGCTATTATGTTTTCCTTTCTCCCCCTCTCCCCAATAACTAAATTAACAGTAATGTCCCATATGGCCTTGGGTCGAGAGGACGTAAAACTTTCACTTATCGCTATTATGCAATTGACATTTGATAGATATTAGATAATGTAAGAACAATTCATGATAATGATACATAACATAGTGTAACTCCGTGACAATAATTACAATCTGCTGGACTCGTTGTGGACATTAGACTCATGTCACAGAAACAGATTTTGATCAGGAAATGGTCAAGGGTTTCAAGGTCATTGATCACATCGACGCTAATTTGATTGCTATGTATTCGTACACATGTTTGTTTTTAAAACTTTTCTTCAGTTTTCAGTACTGGCGCCTCTCTCTCTCTCTCTCTCTCTCTCTCTCTCTCTCTCTCTCTCTCTCTCTCTCTCTCTCTCTCTCTCTCTCTCTCTCTCTCTCTCTCTCTCATCTCTCTCTCTCTCCTTCTCTCTCTCTCTCTCTCAAAAAATCTAGTCTGACTCTCTCTCTCTCTCTCTCTCTCTCTCTCTCTCTCATCTCTCAGTCTGACGTGCGTGTGTTTGTGTATGTGCGCGCACGCACGTGTGTGTCTATGTGTGTGTGTGTGTGCATACGCGTGTGTGTGTGTGTGTGTCTGTGTGTGTGTGTGTGTGTGTGTGCGTGCGTGCGTGTGTGTGTGTGTGTGTGTGTGTGTGTTGTTGCTCTTCAATTTAACGCCCTTCCACTAAAAGTGATTCAGACAAAATTTATGAGAAATTCACACATTCAGACAAAGTGTGTATGTGCGCGTGCGCGTACGCACGCGCCATCGCGCCCACAGTGTGTACGTGCGTATGTGTGTGAGAGAGAGAGAGAGAGAGAGAGAGAGAGAGAGAGAGAGAGAGAGAGAGAGAGAGAGAGAGAGAGTGTGTGTGTGTGTGTGTGATGCTATCTGTTTTGTAGTATTTTTATACTGGCGTGTTTATTTCACACACACACACATACACACACAAATACGCACGCACGCACACATGCACGCACGCACACACACACACGCACACACACACACGCACACACACACACACACACACACACACACACACACACACACACAGATTTGTGACCAAACTCGGTATACATCACGCGCGCAAACTTGTGGAGAATAATTGTCCTTATAATATCAAAAAGTTTATTAAATTAGACATCACAGATAGTATCATCATTTTAAAAGATTTATAAATTACATCAATATTAGGTAATTCAGCTAGAATACTTGAACACACTCATCCTTATAACTCAGACATTCTTAAGCGAGACATATGCTTTTATCATTATTCTTAAATACCTTGCAGAATTTTTTCAACACTCTGTCAATATTAATCTAAATTGCAAATGAAAACATCCACAATAAACCCCAACCCTAATTGCCCATTTTGTATAAACCGACAACATCATGCAGTTGTTATTTCTTTTCAAAGTCGAAGTACTCGACTGAAATAATTAAATCTGTAAGTGGAACGATAATCATAAGGAAACGTAGCAATGGGCAGTTATGTTTTGTTTTCAAATAATAAATAGTCCAAAAAAAAAACAACCTCACATAATGTATCACATTGAACCGATAATATTCACCGAGACATTTTATGATACGAGTATAAATAAGAAAATCAAGGTTATGTTATAAAATTTAAAAGTACTTATGGTAGTATAGATTTTGCAGTTTGCTGCCTGTATGCACGAAAGTGTAACGTATGCATGTGCGTGCATGAATGTATGTGTGTGTGTGCGTGTGCGTGTGCGCGTACGTATGCACTCGTTCATGTGCTTGCGTGCGACGCATGCATGCATATGCAGAGTGCGTTCATTCGTGTGTGTTTAAATGCGTACGCCATTCAGTACATTCTTAGTTTCCCGTTATCAAAGTGTTGACATGTTAACGATAACACCGATATTACGAGAAGCTGGCTATGATGCATTAATTCATCCTTAAACCCCCCCCCCCCCCTCCCTTCCCACCCACAATCTTCTCATCCATTCACCCACCCTCCACACCACCTTCCTCCCTCCTTGCGCTAACCCACTTCCCTCCCTTTATATTACCTACAACTTCCCTTTACTAAAAGCACAACAACAACACGAGAGTAGAGCTCGAGTGGACACACGTGAAAATATTGCAGGTTGCCAGACAGAGAGTTCTTGAAGTTACACTAGGCCCCAGGGGAAGTTGGCGCCGTCAGCATCCTCGGTGACTTTCCCGCGGCCTTCCTTGGTGGCCATCTCCCCCGAGGGCTTCAGCAGGACCAGGCAAGGGATGCCGCTCACGCCGTACAGCGACTTCAACTTATCCTGCCACACCACGCGAACAGTACAAGATGAGACGCGTTGTTACAAGATGAGAGACGTTGTCACAAGATGAGATGCGTTGTTACAAGATGAGAGACGTTGTTACAAGATGAGAGACGTTGTCACAAGATGAGAGACGTTGTCACAAGATGAGAGACGTTGTCACAAGATGAGATGCGTTGTTACAAGATGAGAGACGTTGTTACAAGATGAGAGACGTTGTCACAAGATGAGAGACGTTGTCACAAGATGAGAGACGTTGTCACAAGATGAGAGACGTTGTCACAAGATGAGATGCGTTGTTACAAGATGAGAGGCGTTGTTACAAGATGAGAGACGTTGTCACAAGATGAGATGCGTTGTTACAAGATGAGAGACGTTGTTACAAGATGAGATGCGTTGTTACAAGATGAGAGACGTTGTCACAAGATGAGATGCGTTGTTACAAGATGAGATGGGTTGTTACAAGATGAGATGCGTTGTTACAAGATGAGAGACGTTGTTACAAGATGAGATGCGTTGTTACAAGATGAGATGCGTTGTTACAAGATGAGATGCGTTGTTACAAGATGAGATGCGTTGTTACAAGATGAGATGCGTTGTTACAAGATGAGATGCGTTGTTACAAGATGAGATGCGTTGTTACAAGATGAGATGCGTTGTTACAAGATGAGATGCGTTGTTACAAGATGAGATGCGTTGTTACAAGATGAGATGCGTTGTTACAAGATGAGATGCGTTGTTACAAGATGAGATGCGTTATTATAAGATGAGATGGGTTGCTACAAGATGAGATGCGTTATTACAAGATGAGATGCGTTATTAGATATGTCAGCGTGGGGATCAAAACTTGGAAGAGTTTAAAGGTGGACCCTGACGGATGAGTTTTTGCAAGAAACACGTCGAGATCACAAGAAAGACAGCCTTTTCAAGGATCTGAACACTCACTTTGCTCTGGTTTCCTAGAAATTA
>CM065680.1:67435973-67438473 GCA_017654935.2 Phymorhynchus buccinoides
ACCCTGACGGATGGGTTTTTGCAAGAAACACGTCGAGAGCACCAGGAAAACACCCTTTACAGAGATTGCAACACTCACTTTGCTCTGATTTCCTAGAAATCAAACCGTCAAATCGGCGATTCCTCCTTGGCGGAGGTGCTGGAAGTCAAATTATTTCAGTGAGAGAAAAGGCATGTGCCTTCTCTTTTCTAATGGCCGCCTGAGTTTAGACCAAATCGTTTGCACATTTCCACAATACAAGCCTTTGTATTTTTATTATTTTAAATTTTATACAGTTTACCGAAAGGAGGTTCGCTCACAACAAAGGAAATAGCTCCTTTTTTTTTTACTGCACTACAAAGAAGAAAGAGCTTCAACCACAATGAGTGACCTCCCCCCACCCCATCCAAAATGGCTTCTCTCTCCAGCATCTCCGCCAAGGAGGAATCGCCGTTTTGCCGGTTTGATTTCTAGGGAACCAGAGCAAAGTGAGTGTTCCGATCCTTGAAAAGGCTGTCTTTGTGGTGATCTCGACGTGTTTCTTGCAAACACTCGTCCGTCAGGGGCTGGGTCCACCTTTAAAGCGTTAATGAAGGAGTGTTATGTGTGCAAATGCAGTGATGCAAACACATAAACCTTCTCTTGTGCTTCTACTTTCCATCATGCTATTTAGCCTACCTCAGTGATGTACCGAGGATCGAAAAGTGATAGGACAAACTGTCCGGTGGCAAGAGAAATCAATAGGATAATGTTCTTGCTCTTGTAGAAATCAGTAAGACAAAGTGTGCCAGTGCTAAAAATGTAATCAGACATTTGTCCTGACAGGGAAGAACGCAATAGGACATTTTCAATTTTAATAGGTCAATGGCCTATGTATGTATGACCGGGGCCTCGGGACATCACTGCTACCTAGACTATTGTAAAGGGGTAAATGGGAGAAGATAAAGGAAAGAGAGAGATTGGAACTATTTGGAGCCTAACTACTCAGTGGCGTAGGAACAGGGGGGGGGGGGGCGCTGCCCCCCTCCCTGGCTCAAAGGAGGGGGGGGCGGACATGTCTTCCTGCCCCCCACCCCTCATTTGAGCAAGCCACAAGCGAAAAAGAGAGAGAGAGAGAGAGAGAGAGAGAGAGACAGAGAGACAGAGACTTAATTGAACACCTAAATAGCTTGTATTATAGGGACATAGTTGCATTGCTTTCAAATTGCTTTATTAGCCCTCTGTTCATTCGAGAATTGTGAGGTATTGTGATTTTTGTAGCTTCTTTGTTGTTGCTTTGCTTCTGTCCTCACAATCCCCTGCAAACCGCTGCAGAAAATGTCATCAAAAGGTGTAGGTAGTCTATCAGTGACATAGAAACACGGGGAGGGGGGGGGGGGGGCAGCTGTCCCCCTTTTCTTAGCACATAGAAGGGGGGGGGGGGCAGAGAGAGAGAGAGAGAGAGAGAGGAGAGAGAGAGAGAGAGAGAGAGAGAGAGAGAGAGAGAGAGATTTTGTTTTGATTATTTTTTTCAGGAAGAACATGTACGACTTTTAATGTTTTACACAGGTCGAAATATCGGCACATGACCTCCAACACCAGGAGAAAAATATAAATTGGGTTAATTCTAATTAGATCAAAGGCATGCTGACTAAGAGGATAATATAATCTGCCAGATTATTAATCTATTCGATTTTTTTTGCAGTCACGTAGAAGGACAAACTTTCATTGAACTTTGGGGTTAGCAGGCCAGATTTTGCCTTACTTGACCCTTACCTGGTCATCACAGGCTGTCATGGTCTACTACTTAGTACTATGGTCAATGGGATCTCGCGACCAGTCACTCTCTCTCACACACACACACACACACACACACACAGTGCTACTGAGTGATTGTTATGGCAACTACAATAACAGCTCACCCCACTTCTACAGTTCTACAGAGTTTGCCAAACAGCCGTAGTATGGATGGCCTTGGCCTTATGTGTGCCTTCACCTGTAAGTGATCAGGTAGTAGTTTTCCGTTGAACCGAGGTCACTCATTCGTGCCAATAGCTAGCAGCTATCTTGCTTGTTTTTCCCCATTATGATTGAGAGTCGAGCAAAGTAGAATGACTGGTATGGAACCATAATTGTTTCAAAAGATTATTAAATTCGTTTTCCTTCATTTTCAAACCTTCGTCCTCCTCCCCCCCCCCCCCCCCCCCCCCAAAAAAAAAAAAGAAAAAGAAAAAAAAACCCCCCAAAACAAAACAAACAAACAAAGAACGCCGCATAGAGAAAAAAACCACACAAAGAAATTAGTGAGAAGTCAAAAGACTTACAAATATGCGTACAATATCCCATACCTTGCTCGACAATAGTTCAATAAAGTTGAAATAATGAAATATATGCTTCAATTAAACCATGATACATTTTCTTGTGAATGACAATTACGTTTGGGGGTGTTTGGATGTCGGAGTATAATACTTATATCTTCGTGGTGACGTTTTCACTGTGATCACACAAAACAGGTTCGGGGGATGAAGGGAGGGGGCAGAAG
>CM065680.1:67443473-67475973 GCA_017654935.2 Phymorhynchus buccinoides
GCCAGTTAAGAGGTGACTTGCATCATAGAGTTGGAGAACCGGACTGACCAGTGTCCAGTGGTGAGGGTCAGACTAGTCTAGGCAGAAATTCCATGACTGCTCAAGTGCCAACTCGCAGACACGGCTGAATCAATAACTTGTTCATAAAACATTGGAGGAGCGGTTCACACACAACTGATGAGGTTTTTTTTTCCCTCATTGGTCCTCTCATGATCAGACTGGTCGAGCGAAACAAGCAGGGTTTTACTTTACCACTGTGTCAGAAAGGAAAATGAGTTTAACCAAAGACTGTACAGGGGAAGATAAACATCCGGTCTCTTTTCCCTATATGAGTAGTGAGGACAGAAACACTGGTTATGTCCCTTTGAAATGTGACACATTTTACACATCGATAGGCCAGTTGAATTCTCCGCTCAAGTTCCACTCCGAGTTTTTGGATAGCCTCCACTGTGAATAGTGCACTGTCCGCACTAACGATAAATCTATCATCCCGTTTCGCCGAGCTTTTAAGTAATCCATCTTACCCTTTTAGAATATCTTTGGTTTAACTTCCTGCGACCTGGTACAAAGTAGGCTACAATAGTCTATGGGACATTTGTACAAGCTCGTATATGTAGAGATAGTGGACCGATCCTGGATACACTGCAATATCAGGTCGACCCGGTTTATGTGTAAGTATAAGAGCATAATTGTGAACCACTCCGTAAAATAATAAATATTTGGCAGGTCACACGCACGCACGCACGCACGCACGCACACACACACACACACACGCGCGCGCGCGCGCGCGCGCGTGGTTTATACTCAGCGTGGTCTGTGCCTATGCCCGGGTTTCAGTGTTGGCTCTGGACATTTCGGAATGTTAATCTCTTTCTAACCCCACGCATGCTTCTTTCACGCTTCGATCAGCTTTAGCCTTGGCCCATGACGTGCGGGCTTCAAGCAATGCACGATGATGAAAATGATGTTTTACGTCCTCTCGGTCATAGACACATATGGGACATTTGTAAATACAAAGATGTTGGGAACAATACTGGCTGCAATGCCCGGAGGCAGTGCAACACCAGTAAAGTCCCGAGTTTTTAACAATATAGATAGGTGTAGTGGTAACCATGCCTCGGTTAAACATCATCGGCTATGGTACCGCCACATTGTCCTGCAAGCAATGCACGAAGGCCAGGCAATGTCATAAGTAATAGATGAACCGACTCCAGTAGTTGAGGTGTTAGGGGAAGTAATTAGGTCTGCTATAAATAGAAACTGCCTGGCTGTTATCAATCCATTTCTTTATTTATGAACATCATTACATACACGCATGCGCGGGCGCACGCACGCACACACGCACGCACACGCACGCACACGCACACGCACACGCACACACACACGAGCAAACACATATGCACACATATACTAGTACATATACAAACGCATTTGTGAGCACACGCTGTTGTACACCAAGTACACAAACTTGCAGCTATCTTGATTATGAAAAAACCCACTTCGGGACTTTTCTGGTATTGCAGTACCTCCAGGATAGTCCCACTATTTTCATAGTTATTAATGTCCCTGTTCCATGTCGGAGGACGTTAGGGGAAGACGGGGTAAAAAGCGCATGGGCGGGTAAGAAGCCCACCCCAATTATCTCATGAAATGAAGCAAATTTCAGTCTCATTTTGCCCATGAGACGAGCGTTAATGTTTAGCATTCGTCTCATGGGCAAATTTGACTGAAAGTTTCTTTATTTCATGAGATAATTGGGGTGGGCTTCTTACCCGCCCATGCGCTTTTTACCCCGTCTTCCCCTATAAGAACTTTCATCACAAACTTGCAGATAATTTATTTTTATTTTTATTTTGTATTCTGAATTAGACACCACAGACGTCATTAACTGAACAGCATTTTGCAAGAATATACAAGACAGCAGTGTTAGCTACTTCAACTAACGCAAATACTTCTGGCGGTGCCGATGAGGTTTAACCGAGGCGTGGTTACCGCTACACCTATCTGTATTAATAAAAAATCGGGACTTTACTGGTTTCGTACTGCCTCCGGGCATTGCCTCCAGTATTGTTCTCACCATATTTGTATTTACAAATGTCCCATATGTGTCTGATTCAGACCAAGAGGACGTAAAACACCATTTTCGTCGTCGGCTACTTCAACTAGAACGCTTGACCACACCGTTGTTGATTAATAAGGTCATTTTTAAGCTATGCGTACAATCCATTCTCCTTATGTTCATTCGCTAGGGATCCTAATGTTTAAAACACTCTCTCAAGAGAAATATAGGACTAATGTTGTTAAGATTAAGATTCAAATAACAGCCCCGTCGACAACTAAGGCCATGTCAGGGCTGTCACACTACGTTAAAGAATAATTGTAAACAAGAAACTAAATGCTCGTTTTCTATCGTCTGACAGGTTTGGGATTTTTTCTGCCGAAGTTACTTACTCGACTGAAATCAATAATGAAGCGTAAGTGAAAAGATTTAATCAAATTGGAATCTTAGCAATAGGTAGGCCTAGTTCTGTTTTGTTTTCAAACAATTATCATATAAAGTAAAAAGTAATCTCACAGAATCTATCACATTGAGCCTTTGATTATTACATTCACTGGGAGATTTCATTGCGAAAAAAATCAAGATTAAGCTTTGAAATTTAGAATGACTTATAACTATGATATTTTGTAGTTTTTTGCCTGCACGCATGAAAGCGCAACATGTTTCATATAAGTATGCATAAGCATGCATGAATGTACGTGAGCACGTATGTGTACGTGCACACACTCGCACCGCTTGCTCAGTGTATTTGAGTGTACACGCCTACTATATGCATAGTTCATTTATTCGTAGAATATCACATAAAATCAAATCAAATTAACGTTATTATCTTCTCATACATTGAGAAATTACAGTCAAGTGCACCTACGAAACACCACAATGAACACATCTTATGGCGCGCCAAAGATACAAAACTCTATCTAGCTGTTCGATAGAGTTTCGAAACTGTATCTATCAGTTCGATAGAGTTTGAAAACCCTATCTAGCTGTTCGATAGAGTTTTAAAACTCTGTCGAACAGCTAGATAGGGTTTCCACAATATAACCCTATCGAGATATAGTTTTTCTATCGCGATTTCTGATTGGTACATGGCTTCAGCGACAAGTTTGTGGCCTTGGCAGGGCAGTGACCCGTGAATTTGAATAAGAGGCATAGGCCTAGGCCCCTACATGTAGTCAAACAAACATGGCAGCTGAACGATTTCAAAGAGCGAATCTTCCAGGCGTTTCATCTGTAATTGAAGCCGCTAAACGAGTTCGTAGAATGCTACCTATTAGGCTAGGTGTAGGTCACAGTCAAAGATACTAGTCCTATCTACCAATGAAATGCTTCGTTTAAAAAAAGTATCAAAATGGCGCGTTCGATAGAATTTTGCAACGAGAAACTCTATCTAGCTGCTCGACAGAGTTTTGAAACTCTATCTAACTGCTAGCTATAGCTTAGAAACTGTATCTAACAGTTCGATAGGGTTTTTAAACTCTGTCGAACTGCTAGATAGAGTTTTGGTCATTCGGCGCGCCATAACATCTTATTAATAATATTAAGAAAAGCATGTTCAACCAGCACAGGAGTAGACCTACTCATTATCAAGACGTTCTAATAACGCTGCAATAGGCCTATCATCATACATTATGCATAGACAAATATGAACTACAGTAGCAGTAATGCTGCTTAAAACACAACACATTTCAAATACACTGTACATATGTAAATGAATGGTAGGCCCTACAAACATAAACAGTTATTCTGCTTTACTGGTCCATTCTCCTGCCTTATTAAAAAAAACAACTCTTACAAAGATTTTCTTCAGTCGAAGTCGGACATGCTATGGGTTTAACGTCCTCTCGACCTGTCGGACATACTGGGCCTAACTTCTTCTTATATAGGCACATAACGACAGCATGACGCATCTGTGCTCATATGATGGGAAACTGAAGAAGAAGAAGAAGAAGAAGAAGAAGAAGAAAACATGCCAAGAACAACACTAATACACCAAAATCCCTCCGTGGGGATACCGGGGGGTCTTTTGTATAAATAGTTCTCCCACCTTCTGGAAGTTCTGTGCTTGTAACTTCCTCTAATCTGTCACTCTCTTTGACTCTGCCTTGTCCCTGTGCTTACTGTCATCTACTATCTTTCTGCCTTACCGGTCCATTCTCCTGCCTTTTTTCAAGATACACTTTAAAAAGAAATTCCTCTAGCCGAAGTCGGACTTGCTGGGCCTATCTCTTAGGCGCATAACGACAGCATGACGCATCTGCGCTCATAATTGACAAGAAACGGTCTGAGCGATCGAAAAAGAAGAATTCACCAAAATGTCAGTGCCTCCATCCCCCCTCTCCTCACAACCATTTCAGATAACGACATGGGGCCGACAGGGCCTACCCCTCCTCACAAACATTTCAGATAACCACATCGGCATACTATAACAAGACCTACAAGTAGGCTAGCTTGCGCCAAATACACATTCTAAATTTACTGACAAGTTACGTCGTAAAACGATCATTTGTGGAGTAGATTTAGAGTTTAAAAGATGGATTGATGTACACAAGTTTCTGTGCCCTTGCTCTAAGTTTCTGAGTTCTTTATCGACGTCCTGATGGTAGGGTAACGTAGTGCTTTGCTAAAACGTGACTGTTATTATTATTATTATTATGATTTTCCGATTTTTGGACCGTTTGTCTGTCATAAAACTCCTGCATATTAAAGGCTCATCACTTACCACTCTGCCTAGCACCTTACTGCACGCATTCACTGTATCACTATTATGTGTTTGAATGCGTGTGTATCAGTATTATTATCATTTTCCGATTTTTGGACCGTTTGTTTGTCATAAAACTCTTGCATATTAAGCTCATCGCTCACCACTCTGCCTAGCACCTACAACCTTACTGCACACATTCACTGTATCGCCATTATGTGTTTGAATGCGCGCGTACCAGTATATCTTTTTTTTTAGTTTCCCCTTATCAAAGCGTTGACATAGAAACGGCAATACAAATTCAAAGAAGCTGACTATGATTCTTTAATTCATACAACACCTCCCTTCCCACCCAAATCTTTTTAAGCACCCCCCCCCCCCCCATACCACCTTCCTCCGCCCCCCCCCCCCCTAACTCATATCCACCTCCCACCCTTTTCCCACAACTTCCCTGACAATGACAACAGATTAGTGCTCGAATACGCACAGTGATATTGCAGCAAGTCACAAGAGAGTTCTTTATTAAGTTAAATTAAACTAGACCCCAAGGGAACTTTGCGCCTTCAGGATCCTCGTGGACTTTCCCGCGGCCCTCCCTGGTGGCGGTCTCTCCCGTAGGCTTCAGCAGGACCAGGCAAGGAATGCCGCTGACCCTGTACTCTGTCTTCAGTTTTTGCTGTCACGCGACACAAACGAGACAAAATGGAATACGTTAATGGATGCAAAGACAGACACACAGACAGAAAGGGAATCTTCAAGAGCAGTTTAGATAAATGATAGCGAGCCCTGAAGGAAACAGTTCAGCTCGACGCATAGTTGTTGGGCCGTGAGTCTGTCTGAGTGAGACATTTGGCATGGGCGATCAGTGGGGGGGGGGGAAAGGTCATTAACCTTTGCCCTGTCAGTGGAAATTTCATAACAAAAACTTTGATATACAACTCAGTCTTTTTTCACATTATTATTAAGACTCTGAGCAAGAACTACAACACGCAAGAAGTCAGAAGCAGATCTCTTGGAGTCAATTTCGTAAGACGGTCTCGAGATAATATATCAATCTTGACTGTTTTAAAGCAAAAATCTGAATTCCATAGCCAAGGAAGTTTTGACATCATCTGTGACATTTTGCCAGAAGCAGCACGGACCTGGCAGAGAAGAGGTTAACGTTTAAACGTTTGGAATTTTCCTTGTTTCTTTCTTGAACCTTTTCTTTTCAATTAGGCCTGAACTTTCGTTCTGAATTGTCCCCCGTCTTTATTTTCTCTCTCTTTTTTTCCTGTTTCTCTCTGACAGTCTGTACTTTTCTAAGTCTCTCTCAGAATTTCTGTCTCCTCTGACTATTGTTTCTTTTTTTTGGTCTGTCTGTCTGTCGGTCGGTCGGTTCGTCTGTCTGTCTGCCTCTTTCTAAATCTCTTTCTGTCTGCCCATGTCTTTATTTCTGTCTCTGCTTGTCACCCTGTCTGTCTGTCTGCCCGTCTGTCTCTGTCTTTCTGTGTCTGTCTCTCTAAATTGCAAAAGTGCGAACAGGCATTTACCCCTTCTGCAACACACACCCCATTAAAACACTTTGTTATATTAGTTTAACATGCTCCGTTAAAACACACACACACACACACACACACACACACACACACACACACTATACATATTTACAGTTGCACATACATTACCCCCCACACACTCACACGCCCACACTTTTACTTTCTCTTACAAAGTCAGTCTATCCTCGCTCACTCAACCATTCTCTCCCCCACACCTTTGACACCCTTTCTTTCCCCCTATAATCCTTATTATTCAGTTTTTGTCATGTCTTCTAAAAGCCACAACATTTAACTGTAGAAAGCTTCCCAGAAAGAAATGGATAGCACCATTGAGATTTGTCAGTAGTTCTAGGTCTTTTTTTTCAGTAGGGGAAGACGGGGTAAAAAGCGCATGGGCGGGTAAGAAGCCCACCCCAATAATCTCATGAAATGAAGCAAATTTCAGTCTCATTTTGCCCATGAGACGAGCGTTAATGTCTAGCATTCGTTTCATGGGTAAATTTGACTGAAATGTTCTTTATTTCATGAGATAATTGGGGTGGGCTTCTTACCCGCCCATGCGCTTTTTACCCCGTCTTCCCCTACTTAGTCGTTGAACGCGTTCTCGTTATGCTCTAGATACTACTCAACACACGTCTACACCCCCTTACTCCCACAATGAGTCTGACTTTACAACAAACAAACAAGCACACAACAAGTGTGAAGTGAAGTTATTTCAATCACATGAGACACGACAGAACCTTAGTTTCAATCAGTGTCGCCATATTGGATAGCCAGCCGGGGGTATTTTACCAAATCACTTAGCTATTGAAAGCGCCTTCGTTATGGTCCAGGGCCCGTAGTCATGAATGCTGCTAAGACAACTAATTCGGGATGGAAAATGCAAATTAGTCTCAACCGCCAATCGGATGCGTAGTTTAGACTAATTTGCATTTTCCATCCCGGATTAGTTGTCTTAGTCGCACTCATGACTACGGGCCCAGATAACGGTAACCTACGCATCCACCCACTCACTCCCACAATGCATCTCCACACAACTACGTCCCCCTAACTGCCATTTTGAGCCTTACTTTAGTTCCCGAGTCGTCGTATTTCATGGCCAGCCAGGGCATTTCTCCGTAGTAGCTGTTGAAGTCTTCCTCGCTACCGTCCGAGCTGACAAAGACCACCTCGAACCTCTTCTTCTCGGCGTTGATTTTCTTGTAGCATTCGTCCAGGACGGGTGTGAAGCCCCGGCACGGGGGACACCAGTGGGCGGAGAAGTAGACCCCTGTAGAAAGAACGCAGAGACAAGAAACAGTCTACTATCAAGCAAACCTCCAGCGTCGACAACATGCTTCAAGAGCTTGCCTGGCCTGTGCTGCAGGAGAGAAGGAGAAAAGCCAGACTTGTCACCATGTACAAATACACAAATGGCCTCCTGAAGATCCAAACAAAGTATGCCCCAACTACGAACCATCAAAAGAAAAGTGGGCGACAGACCAGCACAAAGGCGTATGAAATTAGAGTGCACCGAACACAGTACCGGCAGGGAACTTTCTTCCCCCTCACTACTCCAAGTAAGTTGGAACAGCCTCCCAGAAGACATCGCTGCAGCACCATCTTTGGATTCCTTCGAAGCCAGGCTGCAGCACCACCTCAGATGGACCGACACCTCAGCCCCTGGAGGAGAGCCTGCATCCGCAGAGCTCTCATCCACCGAAAATAAATAGGGAGTTAGGGGCCATAGGTCAAAGTAGTAGTAAATGAAGGGCAGGAGCTGTGCCGATCGGGGTTTGGCCCCGGGGACCGCTACGGTAGCCGGATTGGTCTTGCCTAGATACTGCGAAAAGGCCTATGGTTCACACTTTTTTGTTTTGTTTTATGTCTTTGTTTCTGATTTTAAATTGGACTTAAATCTACTTCACTAAACAAGAAGAATGTGAATAACTTCAACAACCGTAGGACAAGGAAGAGCTGAACTAAGATCTGCAGGCTCCTGAAGCGTTTTTGTTTTGTTTCTCCTCTCTGTTTCCTTCTTTCTTCTCCTTTGGTCACACCCCTAAGTGCGTACATTTGCTTCTGTAAATAGAAGTTGGTCACCACCACAGAAGAAGAAGAAGTCAAGTGTGTTGTCTTGTCTGGTTGGGTGTTCGACCATCTGTTCCATACCGAGATCTGCCAGAGTCTCCATGAACTGGCAATGAACGCTGGGGTAAGGGGAACCTTCCTCCAGTGTTTTCAAGTCCCAATCCCACCCAGGGAAGTTGAAGTCTCCCTCGAGGACAACAATATGTCCGGTCTTCATGGCGGTCTTGTTTGTTTTACGTCCTCCCGGCCTAAGCCATGTGGGACATTTCTTTTTATAAAGTTAAATTTTCTTTTTAATAAAGTTAGAGAATGGTCTTCATGGCATGGGTGGCAGATTAATATAAGTCTCATGCCTGTAGGCAACTTCTTTACTACGAATTTGTTTTAACTTTTACGTCCTCTTGGCCCGAAGAGCACATAATTATGGGACATTGTTAGCTTTGAATATGGGGGATGTGAAGGGGTTAATATATACACCCTTTAATTATCAATACTCTGTGCTGTTAGTCACAGTGTTGTTTCACGATTGAAAAGGCAACCAACTGTTAAAAGTTAGAAACAAGAAGAATTCAAACGTTTTTCAAATTTACAAACATGCAGCCATTTTTTTGGTTATAAACTTACCAACAAGCTCGCAACTTTCAAGTGATTCTACGTCGACCGGGTTGCCATCCTTTCCCACCACATTATCACCGAGGAGAACTTTCAGATCCATGATGTTAGATGGCAAAACTGAGGAAATGGTGCGTTCTACACGGCGGGTGAGTGGTCAAGTGAATCGAAAGTGTCGCTTTGCAAGCTTTTGACCCACACGCAGTGTCCAGTCTCCTTCCTCTTTCTTTCTGCATCCACCGTCATCAGACACGGTATTCACGAGTGCATCTTAAACAGTTAACACAGGTAGTAAGATGTATAAATTAGCACCAGTAAGTCTTAGTTAACACGGGTAGTAACATGTAAATTAGAAGAAACTGCCAATACGATTGTCTGTTTGTGCTAATTTACATGTTCCTACCCGGGTTAACTATTTAAGACGCACTCATGAATGCGCTGTACCAGGTTTTTACTACTGGCCTACAGCGCGGGGAGTAAAACACGCGTGACTGACCACTTGACCGTTGCCTCTCAGAATATGTCTCTCTCTGTGTCTCTGTCTCTCTCAACTTACTTCCGAAATACCCCCCCCCCCCCCCCCCCCTCTCTCTCTCTCTGATTGTAGCCGAAATAAACTCTTCAGCCTTGGAAAATAAAGTTTTCAGTGTTCGGTGTTCAGCGTTCTCTCTTCAAATAATCCCCTCTCACCCTCCCTCCTATCTCTCACCCCCTACCTCTCTCATTTATCTACCATATTTCACTCATCATGTATATAGGCTACACTCGGTGATGTTAATGTCCTATTCAATTTCAATCTACGCATCCGAGTGATTGGCCACGGTTTTTATTAGTACTAGCGCAACGCCTAGTATGGCAGGCACCGTACTGGTAACGCCTAGTAACGGTAACGCCAAGTACTGGTAACGCTGAGTACAGTTAAGAAAAGGCGGAGTTATAAGGCCCCGTTTCCCGTTTACCGTTGGCGCTGCTCTGAGAGTGACGCGCTCTCCCAATTCTCTTCCAATTTGCTGCCAGGCTTTGCCCCGGGAAGCCTGACAGCAAATTTGATTCGGTACGGCGGATTATTCGTGAAAAGGTGAAGCGGCGTATACGCGTTTCTGAACCGATTCGCTTCCAGTTTGGCACACCGATAGTCACCGTCCCCGGTCATCTATCTGCCAAATTTGAAGGCAATCGGTCCAGAAATGCCGGAGATACAGGCGCCGAGAGTCCGGCGGATACGCGTTTCGCGCATTTGCGAAACCGCGCAAATGACACGGCCGCCCCAGTTGCCGTTGCCATCACCCCGTTAGGGCTCACAGCAAATTTGAAGCGATTCGGTCCAAAAAACGGCGGAGTTATAAGGCCCGTTTTGTGTTTCAGACAGACAGACACACACACACACACACACACACACACGGACACTTGGCTTTTTACTATATGATGATGATTGGAAGATCAGAAGTGCTTAATTTTATGAAGTTCTACTAAAACTTAAGTGGGAAACTAAGCGTTGTTACTTTCTAAATTCAGTAAACTTCATAAAATTAAGGAACACAATCGGACAGACAAACAGACAGGCAGGCAAGTAGAGATGGACCAAGGTCGCTCGCTAGTGTTCCAATTCCGCTTGAAAACTCTTGGACTTGTGCCAGTGACTATGTTACCATTTATAGATGACACCAAGAATGCTAGATTTTTTTCTTCTTCTCCAAAGTCGTTGGTATTTTCCAAAGTCCACTATGACGAGAGTGCTGTGGGTATTTTTAGATTTTAGTCATTGCGAGGCGGTACAGTATTATGTTTGGAATGAATGTATGAGTAAAAGTCTTGGTTCACACGCAAATCTTGAAGCGTAGACATTTTTTTCCGGCTACAAAGTCCATTCAGTTGAGGTCACTAAAAGCCGCCTCTTAATATCCAACCAAGTCGGATGGAAATGGTTATGACCTTTTCAGTTTTCCTTTCTTTTGACAGAGTTAGTAGAAATCAAGAATGCAAACTTTGGTGGGATGAAATCCTTCCAACCTGGTTGGAAGGAATTGGCGACTGCATTATTTACTTCCAACTCACTCAGGTAGTTGTGGAAATGAATACAGCCAATGCTTGTTGATAGTGAAGCCGACACACGACCACAAGTAACTAAAAATAAGTTATCAAATGAATTTTCTTCCAACTAAGAAGGTTGGATGGTGTGAGGCGGCTTTAGGGGGCTATTTTCGCTTCTTTTATGAGAACACAGAAGCATTTGCCATTATGACCTTGATCCTTGATTTAAAAGGAAAGGAACATAGACCCACTGACCCAGCAAAATTAAGTCCCTTGATTTTTTTCTGGCCAGGTGTGACCCACATACAAATTCCCCCAAATTCAAAACGAGGCTGCTCTTCGAAGTGATGTTTTGCTTTGAATTCGGGGTCATTTGTATGGGTGTCACACCTGGCCAAAATAAGATTTCTTACCAGCGATAAGAGAGGAACACGTGAAAACGCTGATTTTCACACGTGACGTGGTGGGTCTTTAAGCACCTGCCTCTTTCTCTTCCTGTCTCCTCATTCTCTCTGATCGATTTATGTCTCTATTTGTGTGCGTACGCGCGTGTCACAATGTGTGTGTGTGTGTGTGTGTATGTGCGCGCGCGCGCGTGTGTGTCTACTCTTTGTTTATGTCTCCTGTTATGATGTTTTTCAGCTAGGCCTATTGCTTTTCAAACTCAGTAGGCCTAACCACTCGTATTTGAAAACAACACCAACAACATACGAGTTTATGACGAAGATTACCTTTGTTTGATACCCCCCCCCCCCCCCCCCCCCCCCCCCCCCCCCCCCCCCACACCCCCCCCCCCCCCCCGCCACACATTAATTATTTTGATAGTTCAAAACATCCGGACTCTTCCTGGTATTGCAGAACTTCCAGGATTGTGCCACTATCTTTATAGTTTTAATTAATGTCCCATATGTGCCTGTTCCAGGCCGGAGGACATTAAACGGACTTTCATCAGTCACCCACCCCACCCCTTCTCTCACGTGCACGCACAAGCACACACATAGACACGTACACCACCCTTTCCTCCGCCCCCCCCCCCCCCCCCCCAACACACACACACACACACGCGCGCACTCTGACGCACGGCTCTCTCTCTCTCTCTCTCTCTCTCACACACGCACAAACACGTCAAACCGTAGAGAAGAAGAAAAAACAATGCCTTAGTTTGAAGCTGCAAGTCTAAGGTGGGGGTGGGGGAAGGAGTTGATCGACTGCAGGAGGCCTTCCGTCAGGTTCCCCTGGAACACGCTACGCCAGGTCAGATCAAGGCAGTGAACCGAAGCACTGCCAATCAGACCGTAGCCATTGTGCACTGACCGTGCGTGGTAGCTGTTGAGTAACAGTATCTACACCCTACGATTACTATGGCATGTCTTGCAGCACGCATGGACTAGTTGCTGCCTGTTCATGAAGTGCTTCATTCTCCAAGAAAACCAACACACACACACACACACACCCTACCCATAAAGCATAGCAGACCGTGATAAATCGTCATTTTTTGGTGTTTAAAAAAAATCCCAGCTCTGTAAGAACTGGAGTACTTTGGAATGGGAACGAGGGCTGTACGTTTCTCTATCTATATGGTTGTATATGTGTGTGTATGTGCGTGTGTGACAAATAGTTCTTCCACTTCATTCCTTAGGCTGTCTAGATGCTGCATGAATGAAAAATGGTGTTTTACGTCCTCTCGGTCTGGAACAGACACATATGGGACATTTGTAGATACAAAGATGGTGGGAACGATACCGGAGGCAATACCCGGAGGCAGTGCAACACCAGTAAAGTCCCGAATTTTTAACAATACAGATAGGTGTAGCAGTAACCACGCCTCGGTTAAACCTCATCGGCTATGGTACCACCACAACTAAGTAAAAGTACTACCTAGATGCTGCATGTAGTGTAAGATTTACCAAATGGCAAACCATACTAACGTAATCCCGGTGAGGAAATGTTGATTATTAAACAGCCACTTATTACATAAAAAAAAATTGATGGATGTAAACCAACATAGGTATAGTGAAAAGGTGTCACCTAATATTTTTTGTTGTAAAATGTCTAATCTCTCAGTATTATCACAACGACACAGAATTTTTTAAAATGCAAAAGCCCCACAATATCATCAGTAAGCCACCAGGAACGGTCCGAACCCCACAACTGCTACTTCCAAAAATAACTGTGGCCGAGATTTGATAGGTTTGCACTTTCGCCTAACGAGGTTTCTGCGTGAGCCATAAAACTTGCTTCAGAATCACGTGAGTGACCAGAGAACCCTCTCCACTTTCTCTGGTGTAACTCACTCAGTTAGATTGAGGGTGGGTAAAATAAAACTTGATTTCCTCTCGTGTGCTCTTTTGCACAGTGTCAGTTTGAGAAGCAGAAGAAGAGTGTGTGTGTGTGTGTGTGTGTGTGTGTGTGTGTGTGTGTGTGTGTGTGTGTGAGAGAGAGAGAGAGAGAGAGAGAGAGAGAGAGAGAGAGAGAGAGAGAGAGGGGGGGGGGAAGCAAGTTATTAAAAAAGATCACATTGCATAATCTATTTTAATGCCACATCATCAGTCTCATTTTGAAACATACAAAATGAAAAAGAAAATGAAATCAGCATGTTCGCACTTCAAGTCATACGCTTACTAAAACAAGAAATTGCTAAAAAGAACAACGATCAATACATATTATGTCCACTTGGACTCGCAAAGATGAAAATGGGGAGAAAAAAGTATGAATCGCTTTTCAGTCTAGAGCAAGACAATGCATATATTGTTCAGTTCTTGTTTATTTATTATCTGTGTGAACAAATTTTTGTACCAGTAAGCAAAATTATAATAGACTGCCTGATGTGCCATAACAATCCTGGTCTACGTTTCTGCAGTGAATTACTAACGTTAAAAACATTCTAAACATATATATTTTGCCTCTGACAATCTATTATCAACAGGACCAGAAAACACACCTTTTATATAAAATATTATGGGTAGACTTAATTTTAACAATTGAAAACATGTTTCGTATTATCCTCTTGCTTCCTGTCCATGCTATATGTATGGACACTTTTTTTGAAAATGAACGTGGTTTACATACTGATGCTGTCATCAGATTTTCATGTTTGTGAAACCTTGGTTTCAATGTGACTTGTGCTATTTCTTATGCTTAACGTGAAATGTCTGATTGACAGCACATTGTATTATACAAGTGTGTTGTTAAAATTGTATGTAATCACTGGTCAGAGGTTCCTGCTTGTGGGGGAAATTGTTGAAAAGTCACTAGCTTTATTCTGATGAATAAAGTACTGGTAATGAAAGAAAAACGGTAAAGGTAAAGATGTGCCACCCCCCATGCATTTCTCGGTTAATTGTATTTTTCCGTTTTTGCCTTTCTTACGGTAATACCATACATAAAGCTGTATTTTAGGAACATTTTCAGCTAATTTTCTTTTTGGAATACTAACCCTAACCCTAGCCCTAAACCTAACCCTACCCCCCACTATGTACTGCAGTACACCGCGATTTGTCACAGTTGTGGTTTGTTGCGTTTTTCCGTCTTATAGGGTAGGATTAGGGCTAGGATTAGGGATAGGATTAGGGATAGTATTCCAAAAAGGTTATTTGCTAAAAAGGTTCCTAAAATACAGCTTTATGTATGGTAAGAAAGGCAAAAACGGAAAAATACAATTAACTGAGAAATGTAGGGGGGGGGGGGGGGGGGGCGCACATCTTGACCTTTACCAGAAAAACTATAAAAATCGTGCAGACTTGACACAAAGACAAAAAGAATGCCGGTAACCGGATTTAACCATGTGCTAAAAAAAATTGAAAATAATTATTTAAACCTCACAAAGTTGATATAAAATAAGAAGCATAAATCCAAAATCAAACAATTTGTATACAGATATGTATGCTGAGTACATACTAAAGGCAATGTGATAGCACAGTTTTACATTATATTATGTTATAACCATTACTCTGCACAAAAATGTGAAGAGGGAAAGAGAGGGGAAGGAGAGACAGAGGGAGGGGGGAGGGCAGTAAAAGAAAGGAAGGAGACAGAGAAAGTGAAAGGGGGAGAGAGAGAGAGAGAGAGAGAGAGAGAGAGAGAGGGAGAGAGAGAGAGAGAGAGAGAGAGAGAGAGAGAGAGAGAGAGAGAGAGAGAGAGAGAGAGAGAGAGAGAGAGAGAGAGAGAGAGAGAGAGAGAGAGAGAGAGAGAGAGAGAGAGAGAGAGAGAGAGAGAGAGAGAGAGAGAGAGAGAGAGAGAGAGAGAGAGAGAGAGAGAGAGAGAGAGAGAGAGAGAGAGAGAGAGAGAGAGAGAGAGAGAGAGAGAGAGAGAGAGAGAGAGAGAGAGAGAGAGAGAGAGAGAGAGAGAGAGAGAGAGAGAGAGAGAGAGAGAGAGAGAGAGAGAGAGAGAGAGAGAGAGAGAGAGAGAGAGAGAGAGAGAGAGAGAGAGAGAGAGAGAGAGAGAGAGAGAGAGAGAGAGAGAGAGAGAGAGAGAGAGAGAGAGAGAGTTGCACAGTCAACATACGTGCATTTGTCTGTTCCACACAGAATAAAAATAAAACCAATACTCCTATAGCACTTCTACGAAACAAACCAAATATAAATAAAACCCCAAAAAGCAGCACTGTATCAATTCAATAATACTTGTAGCATCAAAACAAACAAACAAAAAGAAGGAAAAAACCCCAACATAAATGTACACATTTAACATATTTGAGGAAAAAGGGGACAAAACACAAGTCAGAAACGAAGTAAATAAATGAGACATAGTTCCTTAAATCAACCATATGATAAACTCAACCAAGTTTTCTCATGAACTCAACCAAGTTTTCTTTGCTAGTCATAGTGTCATACCAAGTCTATAAGCTTCATGTGCTGGTAGGTTGTAAACAGTTAGTCAACTGCCTTCACAGAATATCTCTTTTGAAGCATTTCATCTATTGAAAAATAAACACCAAAAGTTACTTTTTTTTATACTTAAAACAAAGGAAAAAAAACATTAATAAGAAAAGAAATAACCTGGAACTAGTGGAAGAAAGACGAGAAAGAACTATTTTCACAACAAAGAGGAAAGTATTTTTCTTAATAAAACTCACTGTGCGTGTGTGCGCACACGTGCATGCATGTGTGTGTTCAAATACCAGTGGCTGTAAATCATTGGCTGTATATCCTAAGACTCATAATATATATTACTCTTAATCAGCATCAGCCAAAAAAATGCAATGAGGCCCATTTTGAACCTATAATGCAAAACCAGCTCACCGATTCAGAATTAATAACCCAATAACCGTTAACTGCAGACGCCAAGAACCATAATTCACTCCTGATCCTGGTGACTGATCAGCACCACACAAACAGCGGTGAGATGCATTTGTTCAAATGTTGTTGCTGCTGCTATCAATGACACAAAAACATACAATCAGCACATCAAAAACCACAAGTAAGAATGTATACCATATTTTTCAGACTATAAGGCACACCCCCTATTTTAAGGCGCACCCCCTAAATTGTACACAAAATTCAGAAATCAGGATTTGTTGTTAGATTTTCTTACTAATTTATTAGTGATATTATAAGGCGCAGGGGTTGCAGTCTGGGAAAAAAAGTACCACCTTATAGTCTGAAAAACAGTAGATGGAATGATGTGCAAGGGCTTGGGAAAAGAGTTTATTTCTTTTCTGTACCAATACTTTGTGCTTATCCTGCCCATTTTGTAAATTAAAACACAAATGATTTCCAAAGATTTCTTCTTGCTCATTCTCACTCTATTTACAAACACAATGCATTACTGTGATATTCACACAGAAAAAAAAAAGTATTTGGTATTACACAGTTACACCCCAACAGCACCTGATCATGTCATTCAGCACAGGCATACAAAAAGAATGGAGCATGCACATCCACATTATTATTATTCTGCATTCCCAGGCCATATGGCCATAATGGGTAAGGTGCATATTTGTCCGGTTTTCAGTTTTCACTGGTCTCCGCGCTGCGTAGTCGACACATTCCGATTTCGGAGGAGATCCACTTTATATTTCCTATCAACACAAACCCTAAGGAAAATGTAACTCTTTGCATGCCAAACAGACTCTGTTGTCAGGCTGGGGAACTTCCAGAGATCAGCCATTGACAGTGGAATCACATATAGGTTTTAGAATGCTAAAGAATAGTTTCAGGGAAAGTGCACATACTATAGTGTGAATGTTGTGTGTAAGTTTGTTTACAATGTGGTGTCGTTGTGTGGTTTAGATCCTGCCATCAGATCATGTTTCTTTGGGTTTTTTGTTTTTAATAAATCAAACAAGTGTTGCAAGCACGAGATTGTAGACTGCTTCATTTCCATTCAAGAAATACATTGATTAATTTACCAATCAATCATATGACGATGAGTATTTGACACATTGTCACAATGGCTACAATAAATATAAAATAATATTCTGTTTGCTGAAAGTTGTGTGTGTGTGTGTGTGTGTGTGTGTGTATGCTTATTTTTTGCGTGTGTCTGTATCATGTGTCTGGGAGAGAGAGAGAGAGAGAGAGAGAGAGAGAGAGAGAGAGAGAGAGAGAGAGAGAGAGAGAGAGAGAGAGAGAGAGAGAGAGAGACAGACAGACATAGAGAGAGAGAGACGGAGAGAGAGAGGCAAAGGAGTCTACTCTGATGGCTTTGAATACAGACTCCAATGCCAATCACTTGTTTTGAATGGCGTAAGGGTTTTGAAGCACTAGCCAAAGGCTAGAGAGAATAGACTTTTAGACAATATACCAACTTTTTTTTTTTTTTAAGAATATTTACTTTAGACGGAAATGACTCAGAGACAAGGTTTTGTGGTCGGGTAACAACATAATAACTGGAAAGCATACACGTATTGATTTTGATAGCAGTCTGGAGGTTTTCCTGCTCACTCTTTTTTTTAACTACTACTGTTACAGTAGTAGTTAAAAAAAGAGTGCCTACTGTTACAGTAGGCAAATCGACACAACACAAGCAATGACTAAAAAAAAAAAAAAAGTCTTCAATAATATATGTATGTGGGATGCTTTGAAAGTCAAACCATACACATATATCCATATATTCATAAACGTATGCACATAGTCGTATTTACATATATACAAAATGTTCTAAAGTAGCAACTAATATCTGTGCTTTAAAAACAACAACACTCTTTTGAGAAACACTCTCATACTAGAAATAACTTATTGGGAACTTATTCGATGATGTTAATAAACTAAAGCTTTAAAAGAACTGTAGTGTGTATTTGTAAATTTGTAAAAATGTGTGTATTTATGTGCATGCGGTTAGCCATGGCTTGAAACAATCTTTTCCAAAACCAGGACTGAAAACTGAAGAGCGTGATTTCACGCTGCTGAATGAATGAATGAAAAAGAAACACCAGAATGTGCTGATGGGACCCAGAGACACACCAGCCTCACCCGCCCTACCAGCACAAGAGCAGCCCCAGACATGGGCTCCTTCATGCACACAAACTGCCTGCATCTATGCCAAATTGCCTAGAATCAAACTTCAGGTATTTTTATATCCATCTCTGTATCTTATTTGAATACAGACGCATCACTGGCTTCAAGTATTTTATGTGCATGTCTGTACTTTATTCAGATATTGACGCTTATTATTTGCCTTTCTTTACAAGTATTTTTGTAGTCCCAGTTCTATAAGAACGGAACATGACTACATTATGATGGGGACGAGGGCTGTGCGTTTCTCTGCTGTCTGTCTGTATGTATGTATGTATGTATGTGTGTGTGTGTGTGACAAAACTGTGTGCTAGTCCATAGCACCTAAACCACTACACTGATCGTAATAAAACTTGGCACAATGATTCCTTAGGCCATGCAGATGCTGTCCATCATGTCAGATTCACAGAGCGACAAGCCATGTCAACGTAATCCCAGTGAGAACATTTTGAATATTAAAAAACCATTGATTATTTAAAAGATAATGGGTGGATTTAAACCAAAGTAAGCATAAGTACTAATAAGTGGTTGTTTAACTCACTCAGGACTGGCCAAATTATTTCCCCTTGTTCTGTGGGGACTGGGCATTTGACTAGGTTTGTAAAATAATCACCAAAACCAAGTTATGAAGAGTTAGGCATCAATATTTTCAGAAAAGATTAGCAACACCATGCACTAAATGATCGTAAAATATCAGATTCCTTACCTTCGTTGTTTGTTTCCTATTGACGAAAACAGCTAACACATAGAAAGAAGGAAAATTTCACATTCCGATCATTGACCCCCCTCTACAACCAAAGCTGAATGTAAAGTCTGCAATGATTGGTTGATTTCAAGAGAGGCAAGGTCAAAGCAAACTGAAAATAGGTTATGACTTCTCACCGGAAAGCTGGTTACACGCCAGAAATCAAAACCTCTTGAAAACTCATGAGCCGGATCCGGGCCATTCGTCCTAAACGGTTGTGCGAGCCATGAGCCGGAGCCGGCTCATTCGCCCCGAGTGAGTTAATACTATTTGTTGCAAAATATCCTATTTCTAAACAATGCTATACCAATACAGGACATTATTAAATACAAAAATAAACAATGACCATACAGTCCAAAATTAACTCCCCTGAGTTTCATCAGTTGGTCTTATATAATTGTGAGTGGGTGTTGCTAGTAACTGGGACTACGTGTATAAGGCGTTACCCTCCTGTTTCTAACTATTATTAACATTTGCTGCTTTTTGGTCTACTTTCAGAACTTAATTAAAACAAATCTGCATTGAAAAAATGGCAAAATAACATGATTACATAATTTGCACTGATTTTCTAAAAAGCTAAAATAGCTTGCAGGGTGTGCAATCAGGAAAACAATAATATCTAACATTATGATCACAGACCAAAACCACTGAAAAAGAAACCAACAATAGTAGCTATGTCATGGTTTATTACTCAACTGAAGCAAAAGTCGCATTCATAATCATGCTGAAATCGTTTGTATACTATGAAGTTTTAGGTCCTTTCACTTTTGCTTTAACCCTGAAGACTGCCTTTAAACAGAATTCCCTCTGGCCTTTTGAAGAAGACATGGAAGAATTTACTGAGGCTTTTCTTGAAGTTTGTAATCAAAATAAAAGATTAGGCACTATAAAATATAAAATGCCTGATATTGCAGTTACTAAGGTTACAATACATCCAACATGTATACAGTTAAATCAAAACTATCCACTGTTGTAATGTTACATTCGTACAACATAGCAGATAAGAGTCTAGCTCACATTGTTATTAAAACCCTTGCTTTCTGAATTAATGTCCGCCCACCCCCCTCTCCGTCTCAAAGAAAAAATATATCTGTGGTTTAAAAAGTTTGCATCATAAAGTAATAAACTGATACAAAGTCCTTCAAATTTCTTTTTCTTTTTAATTGAAGAAATAAAATGCAAAGCACTCCTATAACAAAAGTAACATATTTTTGTCACATGTCTTTCTCTTTTCAATCTAATTTACACACTCACTTCCTCTCACAACTTAATATCTTTATCTCAGTCCTCTCTTCCTCATCGATGCGTGCGCACACACACACATACACATTGTGCACATGTACAGACATACACACAAGCAAAGCCCCACACCACACACAACATCCCCCACAGCAACACACTCAGTATTGTCTTTCTTTCACACACACACAAATACACACACACACGGAGCCAACACAAAGAAATAAGAGGCGGCAAGGCTCAAGTGAATGCACTGCAATACATCGCCCTGTGTGTGTTACTGCTAGCCAACAGCCCGACAGCCCTGCGCTGAGCGCTAGTAGTCCTCTGCCCATGGGTTGCTCTCCAGGAAGATGTCTATCACCTCCTTCATGGCCAGGTTGGGCGTCAGCTGGTCCTGAGTCAGGGTCGTCCGCGTCACCGGGTCAAAATGGCCCACCCTCTGCGCAATTATGCAAACATAGTTCAGGCATGAAAGTGGATGGAGATCAAAAAAGAGGAACAAAATTCGTCCGAAAAACCCTTCCACCCGGATTTTCACCTCACGTCGGTAGTTTTGTTGAGCGGGGGTGGGGGGGGGGGGGGGGGCCCAGAACAAGCGTTCCTCCCCCCAAAATTTTTTAAGCATACAACTTACAAGCTTCAAACATTGCCGAGCACAAATCCTTCCACCCGGATTTTCACATATCGTCCGACGTTTTGTTGACCGAACATTTCGTCGGCTCAAATAGCCTAAAAACACACATTTTCAACTGACATCGATGCTTATCGTGAGCGAGAGATACTCATCTCGCCTTCCTTCGCGCAACTTTGAAGCCAGTGAGCTAAAGCGACTTCCGGTTAACCAGTTTGAGAATCGCCAAATACAGACTTGTACATATACGAATAAGGCAAGATCGGTCATTAATTTACGCAGATTTTTTTTTTTTCCACGGAAGTTTTCAAAAATTTACGCGGATTTTCCGCGAAAAGCGGAACTCTTTCATGCCTGATAGTTATTGTCTTTCTCATTTTTGCTTGGTTCAAAATATTTTTTTGAAGTGCACACACACACACACGCGCACAAGTGAGCGAGCGCGCACACACAGAGTGACATACACATACAGCAACACACACACACACACACAGTGACACCACACACATACAGACGCACACACACAGTGATAAAAAAACCAACTGATATACACACACAGCGACACACGCATCTAATTGTTTTGAAGGCAGAAGAAAAAAAATCTAAGTGATTAAATAAAAGATTGCTTTAATAAAGATCACTGGGAGAGTAAAAATAATAATATGTATTGTTATAGAACATTTCATGGTTCGTGGGGACTTGGAAGAGTGCAAAAAAAGGACCTTTAAAGGACCAGCAAATTTTTTTAAAGGACCTATTTAAACCTTGTTTGTAGTTGTACTTGCAGACGTGGTGGGCGCAGAGCCAGTCGCCGACGATTTTTGCTGAGCAGATTCATTTGTTGTTAGATTCATTTGCTGCTTGCCAAAAAAGTCGGTCACATTGCACCTCGATTCCGCCTTGTGCCTTCTTTCAGCTTTCTGTGGGATTTTCAGTCTTTGCGTGTTGTTTCAGCACTGACTCTCCCATTGACAAGATGTTGATGTTTTTTTCACAATATGCACAACGAACTGCATGTTTGTTGTCCATCACTTTTCGGACCCAGTCCTTATAAATGTCTTCTCTCAGCCAACGATCCTGAAAATGAAGACTTTCCAGACATTTTTACACTTTTTACTTGAAAACAAGCACTGAAGCAGCCGCATGTGCGAAGAATTTCAACATGGCGCATAAGATATCTCGCCGAATCTCGCGCACGTGACCGGATTTACAGTGACTATTAAAATTAGATCGTCTGCTCAAAAGATACAAAGGCGATCGATTTTTGGCAAATTTTATTTCATTTAAAATATTTTTTGGAGTTCATTTCTTATGACAAGGTACTTAGTTTTGTTTTTTTGGCCCGATTAAAGGATTTAAACTGACCGCACCAATTTTAAAAGGACCTTTGACTGATTTGAAAGGACCTCCTTGCTGATATAAAGGACTTAACAGGCCTTTTGAAGACTGATCAATTTCACAGCACTTTAAAGCACCTGAAAGGACCCCACGAACCCTGCATTTTAATACTGTCTCGTGGTTTTTTTTAATTCCTTGCATACATTTTACTATTAATGTTCAAAATAAAAATAATAACACTGATTTAGATTATATTCAGAAAACATAATGCGTTTTTTACTCTTCAGTAGGCTGTGGCAGTGTAGAACTAAAAGGCTGAGGTGCTGAGGGTATGAACTGCCTTCATGTTAACAGAACACTAAAACAACATATTGTGTATTGCTCTTATTTGGAACAAAGAAGATTTTAATTACACCTTCACCTGTAAATGTTCGATGATGTCTTTCTTATCGTAGGTGATTCCGCTGGGAGTGATGACTGGCTCCCTCATTATCTCAAAGCTGATTCGCCCACACAAGTTATCCGGGACATCTCGTTTCTGGAAAAAACATTTTTTTAAATTGTCATACTGCACTGGATACTTGGAACACTGTTCAAGTTGTTTTAAACTTTGTTATAGATACGAACTGGTACACAACAAACAATGTAATTAAGGTTAGATTTTGACAAAATTAGGCCTACATTAAACAAAAATCAAGTCATAGTTATCTTTATGAGCGTTAAAAAACACGAGAATAATGAATTTACTATATGGGTACCATAAATACTATTATGCCTGGGCTCCCTTTTTTAAAATTAATTTTTTAGCTCAAATGTACATGTTTAGCTTTGATCAAAGGGAAGTAATTTGTAAAAGCATCATAGCAAAACAGTTGAGTAATTGTTCTGCCTCATTTTTGAAAACTTTAATACTACAGCGAATGTCAGCCTTTTTCATTTTAAAAAGCCTCCAGAAGAAGCACATAAAACTCAAATATATCATTTCTGAATAGCCTACACTACACAACACTGCCGCAGCAACAGAGGACAATCTCCATACCTTTCTTCTGTCGTCAAGCTGAGCAAACAGTTCGTTAATTTCCTTCAATCTTACATCCTGTTCAAAAGAAAAAGAACATCATTTTTTAAAAAAACCCATCTTAATAAGACAAGTGCATGCGCGCATATGTGTGTGTGCGTGCATATGTGTGTTTGTGTGCGTCAATGTGAGTGTATTTGAGTGTGGGGAGGGAAGGATGCATTTGTGTATGCCAATGTGTATATATGCGTGCGCATGTTTGTATATCTATGAGTATGTTTCGCGTGGGGGTGACGGTGGGAATGCGAGCACGTCTGAGTATGCTTGTTATGTATGATGTAATCTTGCATGTGTAGTGAATCTTAGCTTTGTTAAGCGCCATGAGTAGTTCGTCTAGAATGTGTGCTCTATAAATGTCTTTATTATTATTATTATTACAAGTATAAAAAAAACAGCCATTACTGTTTTGAAACAAATTTTTGTCTGTGGACAAAAACAAAGTAGAGTAAGAGACTAAGAAGTATAAACTAAGTAGTAAGGACAAACAAGATTTGTGGTCTACCAAATTCAAGCATGAACTTGAGTGTGCCTGACTAGGTCACATAGGTGACCGTATCAACTTCACAGCTTTGTTTCGCTCTAGTTTCACTTTTACAATGTTTATTTGTTGCTCGTTATGAAGAGGCTTAGACTTAGTGCGCATTACACTCAGAAACCTATCCACAAATAAGTAAAAGTAAGTAGGAAAAACAAGCTCATGCATTTCCACATGCGCTTATCCCATCCACTTATGTCTTACTTTCTTTTACTTATTTGCGGATAAGCGCATGAGGTTTCCATGTGTAATGCGCACAAAACCTTATTTATCGAAGTGGCTTAAATGTTGCTTTACCCCTTTCACCGCCAATGTCGCATTTTAGCACCACAATGGTTTAACACCCATGTCACTAAAAGGCATCAAATCAGGGCCTGTTATCCCCAAACCCTATTTTCTTAATTTTGGGAGGTAAGGATAGGCCTAATGTTATGTCACAGAGGAATTTGCAATATTGCAGAAATATTTTTTCTCTACCCAGTTAAGTTTAATGGTATTTTGGGCTGAAAAATGGCTGGCGGTGAAAGGGTTAAAAAATCTTTTTTTTTGGTCCATGCAGGGATCAATCTTGTCACGGGATAGGTCATTTGACCAGTTAGAAGAAAGTATTTAATTAAGTCATTTTCCTAAAACAATTAATAAGCCATAACGTAAAAATAAAAAAACCCATTAGCGCAACAGAAACTGTTTTCTAGGACACTGACTGCTCTTGCAATCAACCACATAGTTTCACAGACAGCACACTAAAAACATTAACTTGGGAAAGTTAGTGGCTATGCAATGTAAAGTAATAATAGAGCAATTATTTTTATAGTCTATTCTTCCATCAAAGTCAATCTCATCACTATGAGATCAGTCGCAGCGCGCACATCAAAATGCTTAATCCCTTCAAGACTTCACTGCCTTAGACGAACATCATGACTGGCCTAGGGTTGCCTACAAAAAAAATTATAACAAATAAAAAGCACAACAAAACTCAACACCATCATTGATTCAGCTTTAACAACTTCTTCTTCTTCTGTGTTCCCAGCTTTGATAACATTACTGGTTGATCCAAGCTTTTTTTGGCTTCGAAATCGTGGTTACTTGCATTATAATCAGAATCCTAAGTCTCCTTGTTTCTATCACTGTTAATGAAAACATATTGGAGTATTTTCTGAGGCTCGTGAAGGGCCGAATTTAAAAAAATACATTTTTTACATTAAAAATTTAAACAGAAGTGCCACCTCATAAGTGAAACGAAAGTTGGAAGAGTGATGAAGAGAAGTAACTCGAAAAACGTGGTTTGGATTGAAAAAAACATGGATTTAGACAGGTTTAAGACCCAGAAATCGCTGTTCCGAGAATACTCTGAATTAGGCCCTGACTGGCGTTCTCCTGTTCCGAGTATACTTGGAATTCGTCCGGAATGAGTTATAGTTGCTAACACAGTAATAGACATGAACTTCAAGTTGTAAACATAATAAGTCATATGACTTCTCAAGTTCTTGCCTGCAAAAACAACAGGTCATTTCAAAATGTTATGCATCAATGAGTGAATGACTAATGACCAGTGCTAAGAATGATCCCTGTACATGAATTACTATAAGAACTATACAGTGGAGTCCAACTATAACGAACTCGCTTTTAACGAAATTTCGCGATTAACGAACTGACTTCAATTTCCCGGCAAATGCCCTTCTATTTGTCACTTGCAAAGCCATGGGTATAACGAACAAAAAATCCTTTTGAAATAACGAACATCCGCTTTTTACGAACACATGTTCTACGCCCCAGGATAATTTTATTTACTTGGAAAAATAGCCTATAACGAACTCAGCCTGTGCGATGCGCTGCAAAAACCTAGGCCTTCAAACTCCAAGCTAGAAAGTGTTGTCAAGAGGAAGGAAGTTGGAAAATATGAACTGCGCATGCGTGAACTCATTTAGATTCACACTGGGTCGTCTGCTAGGCCTGGGCTTCCTACAGATCATTCGGTTTCTCAAGGTCGCTTTACAATTCGCGCTCAAAATAAAGATCGAAAAGTTCGTGAAAGCCTATAACAAACTAAATTTGTGTGATGTGTTGTCACTTAATGGACAAACTTGTTGAAAAGTGTGCCAAAACAGACCAGCGTCAGACAACACTGCTGAACTACTTCAAGCCTTGTACATCCCGTGATTAAGACAGACGATCCAAACTGGTCAAGTTTATGTTTTCGGTTATCATTGGCGAGTGTTTGAACGGTTTTTGTTTTCAACATACATTGTGCATGTACATGTATAACGAAATCCTGATACAACGAACTGAGTCTGTGTTCCGTTAAAATTCGTTTTACCCGGACTCCACTGTAAACTAAGGACAAACAGAATTTGTAGTCTGCTAAATTCAAGCAGCTTGGATTTTGTGCTTCTTCAAAATTCTGCCTATATCTGCAACAGAAAATTATCTAAATGTTCCTGCTTTTATTTACTCAAAAGATACATAGCAATTAACAATTCTGCACAAGAATACAAAACACATCCATCAAACAGGAAGATTTAAACAATTAACAGTGAAATACAGACTGTGTAAAGAAACAAGGAAGGATTAATCAACATAACATTACACACCGACAACTAAACCAAATAATGTGTTCAAAGGACTCACCTGCTCGTACTCAATTTTCTCAACATCTTCCACACAGTCTTTCTCTTTGCTTGATTTTCTGCATTCTTCAATCCTCCTGTGAAAATCAAACAAACACCGTTTAAAAAAATAATTTAAAACACACACACACAAACACCAGATCAATGCAAACAAAAAGATGTGAGAATTGAGTCACCTTGCAGAGCTGAACAAAAGAAAATACTTTTTTTTCTTCCAAGACTCAAACTTAAAGTTTCAAGGCAAGCGTTCTATAGATTTTCGTATTTTATTTTTATACTGCATCATCCCAACTCATCTATGATTCTGTGTAATTTTAAAAAAAACACCTATAGTTCAGAGAGATTTGACAACTTTAAAATAAAACAGGCAAGCTGCCTATAAAAAAAAAGTAACCCTTTGACAATTAAACTTAATGTAAAAATATATTTCATTCAAATTTCAAGTCCTAAACAAGAGGGCAACACCCTATAAACGTAGCCATGGGCAGTTACCAGCAACACCCACACACATATACTCCCCCTCACACACAGACACACAAAATAACAAGGGAGACTATCACTGCTCACTACACTATGATAACCATACCCACCACCCCTCACCCACACACACCTCCAAGCCAACTTGACCATATCCATCCTTCCACCTTCCCTCCACTTTTCCTCCCCCCACCCCACAAACTTAACCCTCTTCCCACTACCCAATCGAAAGGGGTGGATCCAACGGGTTTGCCGTCTGCCACACATGTGACAGCTGAGTTGGCTGGCTGGCTGTCGTTGGCTATAAGCCTTCTGAGTAGTAGACAGGCAGTAGTTTTAACATGGCTTGGCAGGCAAACTAAAGGGGCCCCTAAGCTCTCACTGTGCAATTGGCCCCTTCAAACGTCACGGGCAGCATCTATTGATCTAGGCACCCTAAAGAATAATTCTGCCAAGTTTCGTTCAGATTGGTTCAGTGGTTTAGGCGCAATGAAGGGGAACATCATTGGTCACATACAGATGCACATACACACACACATGCATACATACGGACAGCAGAGAAACGCACAGCCCTCGTCCCCGTCACAATGTAGTCCTGTTCTTATAGAACTGAACTGAACTACAAAACAAACGGGAATATATGTATGGTCAAATACAGTCTTTGTCGGCTTACTTTTCTCTGTCTTCATTGACAAGCCTGTTGAGATATGATTGTAAGGCGATCTCCTGCTGAATACGTTTCTCCTCAATCATGTTCCACCGGCGTTTCTTGGCCTGTCGCAAAGCCCCTGTCACTTCGTCTCCAAAGTTGAGCTTTTGGTCTTTTGCCAAGTCATGTGCTGTAACATAATTATGATCATAACACATCACTCAGTATTACTCAACGCCAACTTTACAAAATGAACAATATGTTCAGCAAAATGCTACTTTTTAGTTCAGTAGAACTAGAAGAGTGGCATAAAAGGATGATTTTGATCATCTCTTTCTCGTCACAGAATGAGTGTATGGAGGGTGTCTTGGGAAAAAAAGTTTTCATGGGAGGTCCTGTCAAGCTTGCAACTCTACCAGTACTAAAGTACTAGTACCAGTACTAAATGAATTCTGTGTTTTTAGTTACCTAAGATCTTTCTCCTACAAGTTCTAGAGACAAAGACAGTAGTACCAAACTACTATCCCAAATCGCAAATCCAATGAATATTTATAATTATATCCATCCTCAAAATTAAATCACACTGACCCAAAGCAAAGAAGCGCCAAACCTACCTTTCATGAGGTGCGTGATGGCCTCATCATACATGGCCAGCTCCACCAGGGCCTGGCCTAGGAAGAAGTGGCCCTTCACCAGGTTGCGGTCCAGCTCCAGGGCCCGCTGGCTGTCCTGGGAGGCCATATCCCACTTGCGCAGCTTCAGGTAGCACAGCGCTCGGTTGGTGAAGTAGGTCGCCGTGTTGGGGTTCTTCATCTGGGTCACAAGCGCATGCATTGCAGTTACACTGTTTGCTTCAGAGTAGGGGGAAAAGTAGGGGAAAAGCGACCCTTGTAATATCATATAATGAAAAGGCAAGTGTGTGTGTGTGTGTGTGTCTGTCTGACTCTGAGTGTGTGTATGTGTGTGTCTGTCTGAAACACAAAACGGGCCTTATAACTCCGCCGTTTTCCGACCGAATCACTTCAAATTTGCTGTCAGGCTTGCTGTGGTCGGGGCAAAGCCTGGCAGCAAATTTGAAGAGAATCGGGAGAGCGCGTCATTCTCAGAGCAGCGCCAACGGGAAATGGGGCCTTATAACTCCGCCGTTTCTTAACCGAATTGCTTCAAATTTGCTGTCAGGCTTGCTGTGGCCTGGGCAAAGCCTGACAGCAAATTTCAAGAATTGGGAGAGCGCATCACTTTCAGAGCAGCGCCAACGGTAACTCCGCCAATTCTTAACCGAATCGCTGCAAATTTGCTGTGAGGCTTGCTGTAGCCGGGGCAAAGCCTGGCAGCAAATTTGAAGAGAATTGTGAGAGCGCGTCACTCAGAGCAGCGCCAACGGGAAATGGGGCCTTAATATAACTCTGCCGTTTCTTAACCGAATCGCTTCAAATTTGCTCTACTCAGCGTTACCAGTACTTGGCGTTACCGTTACTAGGGAGAGCGCATCACTCTCAGAGCAGCGCCAACGGGAAACGGGGCCTTATAACTCCGCCTTTTCTTAACCGAATCGCTTCAAATTTGCTCTACTCAGCATTACCAGTACTTGGCGTTACCGATACTAGGCGTTACCGGTACTCAGCGTTGCGCTAGTATTATATGTAAGACTGAAAACATTTAAAATGTATTTGGAACACAGATTTACTTTTTAATTAAAGGATAACTTATATTTTAAGCCTGTCCTTTTTCTTTCTCTCTGTGATTTAGTAGTGTGAACAAAAACTTTAAAATAAAAACAAAACAAGACAAGGGTGCCACCAAGCATAGCAATACATTCTTTTTGTTCAGTCTGCGGCATTTCTACACCTGCCGTTTTTGGGTGACCGGAATAACGTCGAATGTACGGTTGGCCTAAGGTCGAAAGAAAATGGCATGACTGACAAGTGAGCCTAATGTCGAAAATTTCATGTAAGTTATACGTTTGAATGCACAGTTGAGCCCAACGTCGAATTTCAAAGTTGTGCCTAAGGTCGAATGCATAGTTGAGCCTAACGTCGAAATTGCAGAGTTGTGCCTAAGGTCTAATTGCACAATAACAAAAGTTTTTATGTTCATGCAATGTAGATTTTTTGCGAGATCCTTCCAGGATTCGGTACATCTTTACGCTCTCTTGCCACCACACTGACAGAATCTGTGGCAATAATATATTCTGATTTATATTACTTTAGTGAGATCTTCATCGAATGGCAAGAGCACACGCCATTAGTGCACGTGAAAGTAACAACAGATGAGATTCACTCAGCCGTTAAATCGACCTTAGGCACATCTTTGCAATTCGACCTTAGGCTCAACTTTGCATTCGACCCTAGGCTCAACTTTGCATTCGACCTTAGGCTGAACCGTACATTCGACCTTGGGCGCAACTTTGCTATTCGACGTTAGGCTCAACATTGCATTCGAACTTAGGCTCAACCGTATATTCGACGTTAGGCACAGCTCTGCAATTCGACATTAGGCTGAAGTGTGCATTTACTTATTTTCGACCTTACGCACACCTGTACATTCGACCTTAGGCGCAACCGTACTTTCGACCTTATTCCGGATTCCCGCAGTTTTAACCTTTGATTCTGTACGCTTTCCCTCCTAAGGTAAGGAATAGGGTTAGGGATACGGTTAGGATTAATAGGAACATGTCAGAGTTAATGTTAGTAGTTTCTTAAGATATTTGATCACAATTTATGTCCCGTGATTGAGCGCCGTACCCGTACCCTAGAGAATGTGAGGTACGGACTTTGGAAGCGAAAGACATATTCTGGAAAGGCTTTTTCTTTCACTACACAACCACCATCATCATTTTAATTAACCTCTTCAGTGCCAACGACTTATATATATGACTCTGTGCCAAAAGGTGGGCATGAAAAGTGGACATAGACTGATAGAGGGTAAAAAATGAAACTATTAATACCATTTAAATACATGCATATTTAGAAAGGATATAAATGAGGCAAAACATGTGCAAAGTGGCAGGACAATTTTTCAACCGATTTCTGAGAAAATAGTGATAATGTGGTGTCCCCCACCTGATGACGAACATCAATGATTACATCACAACCATGGTGTTATGTCACAGTATTTTCTCATAGCTCCAGCAAATCATGTTGTGTTAAGTTCTTTTCATTGTTTGCTATTAGTCTGTGACATTTCCTGTTGAAATTTGCTGTTAGTATGATGATTATTATGGGTCTGTTGACATTTGAAAGTTGTATCAAATACACTCATTCTGTCTTTAAGTACTTAAGATGCCATAAAAAACCCAATTACAAGTTAACTGAATATTTTCTACCAAACTATTAATTGATTCAGGTCATTGTTTTAGTTTTATTACACAATGTGTGAAAAATGTATGACAAACATCAAAGTTACCTACATATTTATTTTCCAGTTTCTGGCCAAAATGTCTATGAATAACTTTATTTTTGTCAACTACAGTAAGCAGAATGCTTTAAAGAAAATAATAACTTGCATGAATAAAGTGTTTTTTTTTAAACTGTTGAATTATTTATCATAATTCACTATTTACACCATAGGACATGTATGACGAACATCATAGTTACATTAATAACTTTCATTAAGCACTATTTTTTCATTTATCTTTCTATGAAGGCTGCAAAGTGCTCTAAATGAATTACTAAACCCACTGAAGTGGTGTTTATTTGTTTATTAGATGGTTAGACAATAAAACCAGCTAAATTTGATAATTAACATTTTCTTGATGACACAAAGTCCAGTAAACATTGAACATTTGGATTAGTGTAGAAGAAAAAAATGAACATGCTGGTGTTAAATAAGGGTAGAGGTCAACTTTATAAGACAGTTTAATTGGAGAGCAAGTTAAAAATATATATCTTGAGGATTTTATTGAGCATTATACTTAGGTATGACGGATGTCAAGTGTTACATCTAAGTCAGAACCTTTAAGAGAAAGTGCAATATTATTTAAAATAATATATTTTGTAAAAATACTTTGATAAAGATAATGCTCCAACAAAGCATGACATTTTCATGTATTTTGGATTTATATAAGTGAAAATTGTTGGGAAGTTTGATTTTGGTTGAATGATTACATCAAAAATGATGTTTGTCATCAACATTGGTTTAAGCTTAATAACTAACAGAACTTTCATTTTTGGTTACAATCTTTAGCGTTTACTAATGAGGTACTTTTGCATAACCTGTCCAAATTTCAAGTAATTTTACTGGAGTTTGTGTGTTGTAGCACTTGTTGAAATCATGACTATTTGCAATGTCCACTTTTGAAGACCAGATTTTGGGGCTGATTTGACATTCATTGTCACATAACTAAACAACTACTGATCTTACAAAGCTGATATTGTCTCTAGTGTCTTTTCAGACATTTGTCTTGTTTATAACATAAGCACAACAGTCAGAAGGTTATGTGACAATTTATTGAGAATGTAAGTACCTTCTCCGTGCTCACACTTTGGCACAGAGTCATATATCATTTTCCGGACTACAAAGCGCACCATTTCTATACCCCCTGAATTTTATTAAAATTCGGAAAGCTGCAAAAGGAGCTGTGATCGAAAACCATGGCAACTTCGACGGCCTGTGTTGCACTCACACACAAACTACACATAACAGTACAGACCTAATCTTCGCCATAACGGACCTACTAAATACTTTTCAACTTTGCACACACGGAACTTATTT